>PVKB01001010.1:13235-368161 GCA_004027205.1 Ctenodactylus gundi | reverse complement strand
GAACACAAGAAAGTGTTAGGAAAGCGTATGGTGCCCTTGGAAATACACATTGCTGAAATCATACATGCGCAGACTCTCATTTTGAAGACACCATGGCCCAAGAGTACAACCATGGGCTAATTCTAAGACCTAATAATGCCAGGTTTACTTTCTTTGAATTTATGAAAAATCTTTGTTGTATTTATCAATTCAAGAAGGAATACACATGATTTTCCACACACATACCTACTAGGTAGGAATCCAGAGCCTTCCTTAGCTGTTATTGTGAACGGAGTGCGCAACATGGTATCCTTTTGAGTTTTCCTTCCTTTTTAATCTGAATTTGAACTTGCAGTCCAATAGACTACGAAGATACACACAAAATGCCATGTTGCTAAGCTTTGTTAACTTCCTACTTAGTAAAACTAGCTGTAAATCTAGCCCTTTGGGTTTTCAACTGAAGGACTAAAGATTTTTGTTTTAAATTCAAAATATAATTTCACAGATAACTTTTCATTGTGGTAGAAACAGACACTCTTGTTTTTGAATTTGGACTTTTCTACCCAGGAGCTGTTACACATTATTATTATATTTTAAAGCAATGTGCTTCCTGCAGACTTTGGGTTGCCTACATACACAATATGAGAAAGTATAATATTCTCAGCTCATTTTAAATTGCTACTATTTTTATTAGTGTCAGATTTTAATATTTTGACATCGCCTCCAAGTACCTTCTCTTCTTCCAAAAATGTATAATTCCCTCTTTAATTGAATAAATTTACTTTTGGTGAGGAAGAGATGGAATTAATTCTCTGGCCAAAAGGAATAGTATGAGTTACAAGTTTCATTTTAACCTTAAGAACAGGCCCGCAAATTCTTCCCCAAATGGATAAAATGCGTCCCAAAATAGTAACAACGTTGTGCTGACAGATGGGGGTGGGGGGTGCCTGGCAACTGTGGCCCGAGGCATCTCCATCTGTCACCAGGTATCTGATGTATTTCTTTTAAAAATCACGCTGCCCACTAATGGGAAATTGTGTACTTTTTCTTCATTTATGTTTTATTCTGTGGACTAAATTGCTCAGAAGGAACAATAACTAAAAATATAGCTAGAGCGCTTTATCTCCACAATACCAGAAATTCATTATTTATAAATATTACCTTCCCCCGATAACACAGCTTTGAGACAGAAGAGGGAGGAAAGTCGCAGTGGAGCAGAGAGGGACACACAACAGGAGGAAAAGAGAAAACCTCCCTCCCAAGAACGAAGAGATATTACTGCTTCTTGTTTTATTTTGAAGGCTTTCTTTTTTTCCTCTTCCCTATATGATAAAAAACAGGAAAGCCAAAGAAATGATCAAAATATAACTGTTGTTCCTGCGCATCGTCTTCACAGTACATACAGGCCTAGGGTCTGCAGCCAGAACACACAAATTCAAATTTCTGCCCTCTACTTCCCAATATTGTAAGTATTGCAAATTTCTGAACCATTCTGTGCCCTAATTTCTCATCTGTAAATGAAGATTATTAAGCTTTGCTGTGCCACTGATTTGTTAAGTATAAACTAATAAATGTAAAACTCTTAGAGCAGTACCTATGAGCCCTGGTGAACTCTGCTGTGGCCACTGAGCCAGTACTTAAGGTAGACATGATGGAACCTCTTGACTTTGATGGAGACATGACACAGACACAAGCTCTGGTCACCATGACCCAAGCAGGCTCACGGCAGAACATCTATAGCCATCCACTACTATGTTACCACAAACCCTCACAAAGCTAGCTAATCAGCAGTGCTCGGTCTGTGCTTACCTAATATGTGCAGTTTATGACCTTTTCAAAAGATTTATTTCATTCAGCACATCCTGGACTTCATCAACTGTAGAATATTTACAGCCTACAGTCTTCTGCCTTTTGGATTTTGAATTGAGTCCTGACTACACCCTGCTCAGTGTTCGATCCCTCAGTGTGTAGGGATGTGTGTACTAATGCATGTATGTATATACCTCTATATGTAAAAGTAAAGTTTGAGTTTCTAGTATATGAATATCAAGAGTCAAAGTAATTGATTCAATTAAATAAAATACAACTGGAATAAGATTTTCAACATACTTTTTTAATATGGTCAACATAAACATTAATGAGTAGGTGGCAGAAAAAGTACCTAGTGCTCACCTGGTTCAACCACACAGTGTATTTATTTCCATGTAATTCAATAGTAAATGCAAGAAATCTGGGTCTTCCCCAAGAGAACCATTGTTCTTTTATCCTTTTACTGATGAAACTGACCTGCTGTACAGTAACTCACAAAGGGCTTTGGGAAGTTCTTGACTCCAGCAATAATAAATCTACAGAACACACAAACTATTAGGCCAGCTTAGCATTTTTTTTTTTTGTAGTAAACAGTGACCACATGCCACATTGATAGGGACTTGATGAGAGTAGATTCATGACAAGTTCGTAGAAACTGTATTCATTGTGCTAGAGGAAAAATGAGAGTGTGGTGGCTGACACTTCCACATTCTTTCTTTGACTCTTCCAAGTCGGAGAGCTTCTTGAGTGCTGTTACTCCAGGCTGGAGTTTGCTTACTCATTCTGGTGCAGGTTGACATACTGAGATGAGCAGAAAAGTCTGAGGACCGATTGTTATCTAATGTGAGAAAATAACAGCTGAGTAAAAACAACTCCCTTCCTAACTCTCCTGTTTTCCCTCTGCTGTCTCTGTTTCCTTGAAAAGTGTTACGTCTATAGGCCCACGTGTCGTGGAATACACAAACAACGAAACAAAGGAAGCGAAAACCCAGAGAGCTTGACTATGGCTCTAAGTTTGTCTTTGCGGGTTTTTCTTTGTTTGTTTGTTTGTTTGTTTGTTTTTTGGGGGGGTGTTTTGCAGAAAAAGAGAAGATTCTAATTGGCTGCAGTAGGCAGGACATTTCTGTTTCACGGTAAGTAAGCAGTACTAATGACACCGATGGAGGGAAAGACATCAAATTCCTTGGGTTATGCAAAATGGGGAAAATAAGGCTAAGACTCTATTTAATTCTATGATTTGGTGATTTTAAAATCTACACATTTGGCTTGTAAGTAATAGAGGGAGAAACCAAATTCAGAAACCTGGGCAAGGTTCCCGCAGGCAACCCTGCTGCGCCTTCCTGTAGTTTCTGTCTCCTCCAGTCTGAGCATCCTCCATAGGCTCTTGCTGGTCCCTAACCCTAGGCCTGATAATGCTGGAGTCTGAGCATCCCCCATTGCTTAGGCTCTTGCTGGTCCCTAACCCTAGGCCTGATAATGCTGGAGTCTGAGCATCCTCCATTGCTTAGGCTCTTGCTGGTCCCTAACCCTAGGCCTGATAATGCTGGAATCTGAGGCGAAGTCTGCTGCAGGTCAGCACATAACAAAAGAGTCCTGATAAAGTTCCCTAAGTCCATCTCACCCCTGCTTCCCAGGGGACTCCATAAACTCAACTTCCTTGTCCTATGTCACTGGTAACTGATCAAAATGGGAGAAGTGAGATATTTAAGTTTTCTAAATAAGCAGCCATTCTATTCTTACTCTAAATCCACAGGCAAAACTTATGTCACTAAGGTTGGAAATATCTCTATGTATTTTTCAGGAAAAAGTCCTCAAATATAAATGTATTTTAGTAGCCTCCAGCATCTTTTCTTAATATATACCGACAACAGTGACAGAATGATATCTACCTTATAAAAATTTAAAGTCTCAAATTTTAACTTAAAAACTATACAGAAACCATTTTGTTCATAGTTCATTCTATAACAATTGTGTGTTATACTTGTGTGAATATTAGCTGCTACATAGTTAAGGACAATCACTAAAAATTGATTTTCATAAACTTTTCATATAATATAATGTTCACATTCTAATGCTTCAATATTTACAGCATGGAAAAAGGTAGAACACCCATGCGTCCTGGCCTGCGGGACAGCTGGTGGGATTCTGTTGCAGATCTCCGTTATTCAAAGAACAATGGCAAAGACAGGAGACCGAAGATTAGGCACTGTATACTGGTCCAAGCTGAGACTGGAGCAAATCGGTAACGAAGATCCGCCATGTGTAGCCAGCAAGTGGATGTCTGCAGACAATTGCCGAGGCAAGAGCTCTTCCAGAGGAAGAAGCTGTAACAATCTTTCTTCTTCCTTCCTTTTACACAGTTCAAGCTCCCAGTTGGACCTCCCTCATCGGGTGGGTGTTCTTGCCTCATTTGCTGGCCCACAGATCACTCACATTCTAATCCAGGTGTGGTTCTAAACCTGGCATGGTTCCTAATTGCCTAATCCAGGTGTGGCTCCTCAACTCTAACCCAGGCATGGTTCCTAACTGCCTCAAGTTAAAATAATTTCTTCAATGGTCACACATAGTTTTTCAGGAAAAAAAAAACGTTTTGTCTTAAATTTTGCCTTTAAAAATACTTTAATGGAAACATTGTAAGGAATCTCTGTATCCCTGTGAAGCCACAGTACAAATGTTAAATCTCTATTATGCCATGACATAAAATGCTAACTTCTAGAATAGAATGAAAGATAATTACTGAAAGACTCAATACAGTTCAGAAATTTTGATAAGCAATTGATTTCATGTCTGGTCTTTCCAGACAATTATATAATAGAAATATTAAAAAAGTGACTCTGAATCCTTTCTACTCAAAATATTTTCTCATATCCTGTTTTATTGCTACATAGTTGCTAAATCTTTTGTCTCCTTTGTTTCCCAATTCTGCATGCATAGAATATAAATGAGCCCTGGAGGAAAAAAATGTTAAATGAAATTTGATCAAAGACACAAATGAATGACAGTTGATGCTCCCTTCTCTCCTTCTTTTCTTCTTCTGTTTGTTTCTTTTTATTGGAGAGGAGAGGAGATTTGTTCTAAGGGATGAGGAACACATCTAGTGCTTGAAGCCCAGCCTGCAGGTAATGGCTTCCCAGGTGGCAGAAACAGCTATTGAAAAAGAACCACTGACAATACCAGGAACAAATTTTACCACCTATACAATTTCTCTTAGATCCAGCACAGTTAATGTGTTTCCCAAAAGACCCTGTGTTCCCTGTCAGACTGAGTTCTGAAACACTCTAAAATAAGTGGATTCACTGAAAAAGAATAACATCCTTTACTTCAACACCATTAACACACCTATCAAAAACAAGTGGTAGTCACTGACTCCAATAATATCTCTGTTTTTCTAGTCAAAGAGGAATTCAACATATTATGAATTCAATTCGACAGGTAAATTTAATTGGAAAACATATACTACCTTTCATTCTAGATTTGACAGGTTTATTACATAATGTGTAGTTAAATCCATAAATATCCAGATGTTATAGAGTTTAAAATATGATATTATGACTTTCAAATCCTGAGCTCACGAGGCTTTTTATTATGAAAATATTGGCACAGTCTTTAACTGTATATGAATTACTTATAAGTGAAAAATAGTAATATTTATTATGCAGAATGAAAACAATAAAAGCAGGTAGGCCACAGAATGAGTCATAGAAATCTCATCTTTACAAACACCTTGGAATCTCAAAGGGCACTTAAAAAGAAAATTATGATGGTCCTAACATGACTTTATGTCAAAGATTTGTACAGAAACTCTTTAGACTGTCTGTCATCCTAGTAGACTTACAGAGGAAATTAACTTTTTTTCATAGACAAGTGTCAGAAGCCACAGCACAACGTATAATTTTTGTGTGGATGAAGTATCAAAAATAGTATCCAAATCCGATTGCTTTCCATTAACTCAAATTCTTATATTCCTAGTTATTTCTTAATGTTTTTGTGCCCATTAAAATATAATTATTTGGAAGGTCATATAAAATAAAAATTCTTCCCTTCTTACTTGACTTCCAGAGGTCCTCACTGTTTTAATTTTGGTGACAAGAACAGGAGAAATACTCTTATGAAGACCTCTTTTCTCAGTGAAAAGAAGTATGGTGTTTCCAGATAATAAAAACCAAGGGACAGTAGATTTTGACAGCTGAAGACAGTAGGTGAGAGATGATGGTTTTGTTTTGGAAGAGTGGAGGTCTACATCAAATAGGGAAAAAGTGGTATTGCTCGTGAGAGTGGAATCCATTTGAGCACTGTGTTCATAAATTTCAATTATGACAATTAGAATGATGGTATTTTTCTTTGAAAGTATTAATGTATTTGCTTCAAGTATGAAAAAGTTTAATATACCAAGGTTTTTTTTTTTCTTTTCTTGAGTGTAGTGACAACAGAAGCAAAAAGAGAGAAAACATATTATACTTGGAGATGAAGTTGGCATACAATGGATTCTAGTTGCAGCGAAGAGGGAGGTATGACAGGAAAGATAACCAAGTCAACGCACTGAAAAATGTTTAGACTACATGCACTTGGCTGCTTTGGATATCAAGAGAGCCATGTTTAGAGAGTGATGGGCTTATTGGTGAAATGACAGCAGTGTGTGTGGAAATGACAATATCCAGGATGTGACAATAGCTAGATTAGAATGTGAAGTAGGACCTTTGAGGTTAGATTATCAAATTGATTGCCATGGGAACTGCTTAGGGGGCTAGTACAGCACTATTTTATGTGTCTGTGGGTGGTGAAGGTGTGACATGTTTTTCTCCTTTGCTTCATGGCTGTCATGAGTCAAACATTTTTGCTCTGCCACACCACTCCACCATGATGATCCTGCTTTGGAGCCAGTCAACCATGGACTGATTCCTCTGAAATGATGACCCAAAAATATCTCCTTTAAATTATGGATAACTAGTGTTTCTTTCATCAGTAAGAAAGATGGTTTAGTGCAAAACCTGAAGGAGCTAAAAGCCATTACCGAAAATAATGACTAAAATTCTTTTGGGAAAAAAGTGAGCCCAATGCTAACATTTCCAAAGAATGAAGGTAAAGTAGCTGGAGATGTCTTTGTTGTATGGGAAAGGGTTTGGGAGGACAGAATCCATTGGCGTGAACGCTGGTGGAACTGGTAGTTGTCATCGGGAAAGGAGGAAAGTTGTTTGGAAATGGAGGCACTCGCTCTCAAGACCTGTTGATATGTGCAGTAAGAAAGAAATGGCAGCTCCACTATGAGGATTATAGAAGAAGCACAATCTTAGGGAATGCGAAGATTTTGCCAGAGGAAACTAAAGAGAACACGTGGGGAAGGAGCGAAGGCATAGGAGATTTAGGTTGACATGGTTGAGTTTTGGGTAGTAAATGAGTGTGTTCAGAGACGCCAAGCATACAGAAAGACACAGGATTGGCTGGTATTGAGGGGTGCACAGCATGAGAGCAGAGGATGGGAGTGGAGTTCACAGATGTCTGGGAGACAACCATGTGTTTACTTGGAAAATGTTCACTTCCGGTTTTCTCAACTTGAACTTCTAATCCACTGGATATCCAACCTAGTATGCATCATAATCATTACAGAATTATCTAAACATAGATTTCTGACACATTTCTCCAGTTTTTAATTTAGTGAATCTAGGGTGAATCGTGAAGCTTCGGATTCTAAAAGAGGAACTGAGTAGGTTTTGATGCTCGCGGTCTGGGGATCATACCGGAGAACATCTGCTCCAAATTCTGCTCAAGGAGCACAATGTCTCCCACTTTGACTTGACTGCTCACTCTAAAAGAAAGATGCACTTTTATCCCAGACCCCTCCTTAGTCAGTCCACATTTACTGGTTAGGAGTGCAATATTCATTTTCGCTATATATGCTTGAGACAACAGAGAATAGTAACATGAGCCCTTTTCTTCATTCCCCTCGTGCCCAGTGATCACCATTTTCAGGACTATGGTTATGTTCACTAGGTTCTGCCCTGCCTATGCGTGTGCCCATCAAAGTCTTCTCGAAGGAAGAGACAGGACTAATAGTATAAGATTTTGGCAACAGAGTTTATCAATGGCAGGTAAGGAAGGGAAGGAAGTTTAGTATTACTACTGGTAAAAATTTATAATCCTGCAGATAAGATATATAGATAGACAGCATTCATAATTTGTACCTAATTTGAGTATTTAATATACACTCAACAAAGAATATACTATGCTAGAATTGAAAGAAGTATTTTGAAAGGAAATCTAGGTTTCTATTGTAGGAGTATCTAGGAGTATACCTAGGAGTATTCATTACATGAAATGAGGAATGTTATTTTTATCGCGATTTGCTCTCTAAATTTAATAAGAAGAAAAGCAACTGTATGTTTTTTGAACTCTTTCTAGTTCTTTCATAGGAGCCATGTGAATATTGCTGGTACTAACATGCAATCATTTAGAACAATATTCTCTCTTTCAAAATTAGTTTATCCTCTACTATTATTTTTCCTACATCCCATTACCCAAATATTATTCCTGAAATCTACACTTTGGTCTGGCTTTGATCCAAGAATGTTTTGACCTGGCAGTTCAAAGGATGTTTTATTTTACAAATTTTTTTTAAAAAGTCACTGTCACGGCAGGTGTGATAGCTTCGTGAGCAGATAGTAACAGCAGACAGTGATCCCCTGTGGTCTTTGGACTCACTAGCTGTAATTGTCTTTGACCATTACTAAGTTCTGGACTGTACACTGGGAAGGCATAGGGAGGACGGTGTATGTGCAATTCTTAATGAATCTTGCTGCACCTGTATTAACTCCTTCCAACAGGAAGAAACTTAAACTCAGGTCATCCCCCAAAAGGCTAAATGGCTACATGACCTCATTATTAATACTCAGAATAGGGTAGCCCGTTTTTTGAACAATTCAAAAGACAGTTTACTGCAGTCTCCACCTGGCTGCTTCCTTTCACAGGGCCTCTGCCAATGATCATCTTGTCATTAATCTTTGGGCCAGGTGTAGTCAATGTTGTATATGTATCATTTCTAAAGAACAAATATATAGAGAGTGCTACACATGGAGCTCCACGTGAACCAGCCTGTCTGCTCTGGGCTGCTAGACAGACAGACAGCCTCTGAAGGAGAAATATTTTCAAAATACTTCTGCATTCTATTTTACCATACTATATTCCCTATGGAGTTGTATTTTTGTATATTAAATACTCAAATCATTACAAATTGTAAATGCTATATAGCTATATATCGGCAGGATTATGATTTTACAGTAGTAATACTAACCTTCTTACCTTCCTTACTGGTCATTGATATAAACACAATATCACCCATTCTCAGCATTAAGCAGACAGATACATCAACACAGTCCCGCCCTATAGAAATGGAATGTTCTCCTCAGAGGCAGAAATAATAGATATGAGGATAAGTTAGGATAGATAGGCAGGACTAGGACAGGATATTCCAGCAACTACGAGGGCCCACGTGGTCACAGGCAAGGCCCTTTCCTCTCCAGGTAATAATAAAGAGAAGTAGCTAGTCCACATAATTTACCCTTCCCACTCCCAGGGCCCCACCACAGAAGACTGCCTGAAAATGCCCAAGCAGAAGCTTCTGTGCAGGTAGGTGAGTAGATAAAAGCTTTATAAAGAGCTCCAGTCCTTCACACAGGACCTTCACTAAAAACCCCTCTCAACCTCCTCTCAGGAACTTCCCTTTCCCAGTAACCCTCTGCTTGCTTTGAATCTTCTGTGGACTCCGAATGATTATTCTTAATCATAGAAAGATTCCTTGAACCCATACATCAGGCAATACCAGTGGTAGCAAAGGGAACGCACACAGATTTTCCTTCTGTTAGGTTTATGCATGTTGACACTCTCTGTTCATTCCTTTCTCTATCCCCAGCCTCTGGGAATTATATTTTTCTACTTATATGAGGTTAAACTTTTCAGATCGCACACATGGCTGAGGCCATGAAGTACTTGTCTTTCTGTACTTGACTTATTTCACTTAACATAATGCACAATACAGTGACCAGATTCGGTGATGTTTTATTGCGTGTTTAAAAAGAGTTAGAAAAGAAGACTAAATGTCACAAGAAAGAGCTAATATGTATTTGAGATGATGACTATAGGTGCCTAGAGGGGGTGATGATGTCAAATTAATCATTTAACACATGTATTGAAATGTCACATTGCTGCCCATAAACACGTAATCTTGCACCAACTAAAAATAAATCTTAAAAAGGAAAGAGAAATATGACCTTTAATGAGTAAAAATGTTCATTTTTTTTAAGAATGAGAGAACTAGCAGAAAAGGACATTAAAAATTAGTTTAATTAAATCCCATGTTAATGAAGGCAAACGAATGATAGAGACTTCAAAGTTTAAATAGAGACGTAGAAGTTATGTTAAGTAATACATATATTAAGATAATTTTAGGTTCACTTGTTGTTTTAAGAAATAGCACTGATATATTTCAGGTAAATTTTATACACCTTCTATCCATGATAACATTGAAAACCATAATAAAATATCATAATTACAATATTAAGATGAGCACAATCTGAATTTAGACATTGTCCTCTGTGTATTTTGACAAACTCACATTCGTTCTTCATTTTGAAAACATGATGTTTCGGAATGCCATATGCATGTGTATCAGTCAGCTTTCCCTTTACGGGACACAATACCCAATACCACAACTTACGAGGAGAAAAGGATGAATTCGAGTCACAGTTCAGAGACTCAATTCACCTCATGAGAGAAACATTGCGGTGAAAGAACATGGAGGAGAAAAGCCGGTCCTGCTGCCGGTGGCCAGGGAGACAATAGAGAAGGGCGGATCCAGGGACAAAAATACACCCTTCAGGTCACCCCCTAGTGACACACCTCCACGTGGGCCCCACCTTCAACACCATATTTGACCACAAACTCATCAATAGATTAACAAATACATTGGTGAATATAGTGCCCTCATGATCCTAATGCTCCACCTCTGGACATTAGTCAGGAACATTTTACATCTAGTAACAACAGGACATCGTTTATTTTAACCTTCTAGATTAGGCTGGCTCGCTCAGCATAATTCTCTAGGAACTCACACACATTAGTGCTTCTGTACACAGATCTTGTTTTTGGTCATTATAAATCATATTCCATAGTACTGATATAAAACATGTTTAATCACTCACTCATTGAAGAACATCTGTATTGTTTTTAATTTCTAGTCATGAAAAAATTGCTACAAATATTTAGGTAAAGATTTTTGTGTGAAATAATTTTTATTGTTCTGGGATGAATGGACAGGAACACAAGTGATGGCACATATGGTAATTGAATTTTTTTTTAACTGCAAAACTTCTGCAGAAGTTACAGTACTGTTTTACTTTCCCACAGCCATGATGAGTAATCAGTTTCTTCAAAAACCTGTCAAAGTTTAGAGTTTTGGTAGGAATTGCAATATCCTATATACCAACTTGGAGAGCATTTATATCCACAATATTGTATTTTCTAATCCATAAGTAGGATATTTCCATTTATTTGGATCTTTGGTTTGCTTCAACATAATTTCAAATACTCAGGACATAAATTGCATGTTTTCTTATATTTCTACCTAAACGTTTTGTCTTTGATATATTTTTAAACTTCATTATCTAATGCTCATTGCCAGGAGATATGGACACATTTTATTTTTTATGTTGACTTCCTAGTCTAAATTTTTGAAACTTAGTATTTCTAGAAAGTTTTTAGAAAGACTATGTAAAATTTTCTACTCTTGTTAAATAGTCATTTGAGACAAAAATTAATTTCTTTCTTTCTAAACTGTATGTCTTCCTTCCTTGGCCACTTGTCTACTTTTGGCTTTACTGCATGAGCTAGGTGTCTCATCTTAGAGCAAAAGTATTCAAATTCTCATCTTTAAAAACAATGTTGACTGTAGGTTATGCATAGATGTTAATTATTGTTGAAGAAATTTTCCTCTATTTTGGACAGTCTTTATCTTGAATGTGGTTTAAATTTTATTAACATTTTCTCTAATGGTTAAAACAATTAGGCAATTTTTCTTTATTTGATTCTTGATCTAATAAATTACATTGATGTATTTTTAAATATTGAACTTGAGTTTCATCAGAATCATAAGCTACACTTAGTTGCAATACTTAAGGTTTTATTTGGTGTTATGCAGTTCTACTTGCTTATGTTTTGAAAAAAAAATATATTCTTTATGAATATATTAAACTATACTTGTATTTCTTCTTGTATTCATTTGTTCATGTCAGGATAATATTATCTTCATAAAATGTATTAGGAGGGCTGGATGAATATCTCAGAGATTAGAGTACTTGCCTAGCAAATGCAAAGTCCTGAGTTCAATTCCCCAGCACCACATTAGTAGCTAGTTATGGTGGCATTAAGTCTATAATCTCAGCACTTGAGCGAATGAGGCAGGATTATTCCTGTGTGTTTATGGTTAAGGTTAACATAGGCTGTACAGTGAATTCAGGACCAGAGTGGACTGCAGAGTGAGACTCTTAAAAAAAAAAACTATTAGAAAGAATTGATTTTTCTTTTTCTCGAATGAACTTTCCAAAATGGGCACTAACTCTTTAATATTTTGTTAGGTGTCTTCAACAATATTATGTATGTTTAGAGGTTTTCATTTTGTACTTTTAGTATTAATTCAGTTTTCTTAATATTTATAGAGATATTCAAATTTATCTGTTTTGTATCTTTTGAGTTCAGGGAGATTGTAATTTTGAGGAACCACATTATCCCATCTAAGTTGTCAAACATATATCCAAAGTTGTTTATATTATTCTCTTATGATCCTTTTAAAGTCTGCATGATTCTAACTGTTTCATTTTTCATTTTTGCTTTTATCCTCTAGTCTTAAATAAATAATATTATTATAAATAATGTAATATAAATATTACTGATATCTTTGTTTTAGATTTATTTTATGCTTCCAGTTTGAGGTTTTCAGTAGAGTGTAGGGTACTGATTTTAGATTTTTAACTCTAGCCTTAGATATATATTTAATACTACACATTTTTCTCTCATTACTGCTTTCAGGGTTTCACACAAATGGTGTATTGTATTTTTGTTTATTTTAGTGTTTTGAATCTGTTGGTGCTAATTATATAATATAATGAAGTTCTCTTGGCCCATTGGAGGAAAAGATTTTAAAGATGTGAAAATGGCTGCTGGAGAGGTTTGAACCCTGTGAGTCAAGTTTGTGGTGAGATTCCGGTTGGAGTTCAGAAGAATCTGATAGGGTTGTGAACTCCAGGCTCAAGATATTTCAATTGAGACAGAGGACTATTGGCAACCGGCCCCAAAATCATGCATGCTACACTGGGGATGGTGGAGTGAAATTGAATCTCCGCAAACTAAAAACTTGCACAACAAAGGAAACCATCCACAGACTGAAGATACAGCCCACAAAATGGGAGAAAATTCTTGCCAGCAATGACTTTTACAGAAGATTAGTATTTGGAATGTAGAAAGAGCTCAAAAATAAAAAATAAAAAGTAAAAAAGGAAATCCTCGAAAACAAAGGACCCCATTAAAAAATGGGCAATTAAAATGCAAAGAAACCTCTCAGAGAACAAGTACAAAAGGCCAACAAGCGCGTGAAAAAGTACTCAACATCTTTGGCCATCAAATACATGGTAAATTCTTTTTAAAATGTTCGTCTGGCTTTGTGCAAAATATCCAGCCATTTCACGGTTGTTCTAGATTTTATATTGCATAGATGTAATAAGACAGCCTATGGATGGCATTATTTTATCTTTTGGAGGAAAATTTTTATAAATTACTTCCTTTTATATTTCTTTAATCTCTTCCATTCAAAAATGTAATTATTGTAATTATTTCTTTTATGTATTTTTAAGTGTAACGATTTGCTTCAAATGCTAAACATAATTTAGAAAACACAAGAAAAGAAAAACCCAATATATCTAACTTCAGCTTTTGAGTATCATTTTCTTTTGTCTTTTCTCATGTCCCAAGATTAATTTTTTTGGTACTGGAAGTTGAGCACAGGACCTTCACACTGAGCTCTAACCCTAACCCACAGTTTACTTTTTTGTTGTTGTTCAGAGAACTTTTGAGGAGCAGAGTCACAAATAAATATATACATATGCAATGTGAATAAATTGCATGTAACATTATATATAAAATTACTAAAATATATATTTATACTGCATAATGCATTAGGTAGGCTTAAAGGACTAGAATGGAGGCAATCAAAAATGGCCTTTAGTGTAGTGAGGAGACAGAATCTAACAGCTGCTCATTCCAAGAAGCTGACAGTTATGGAACCAGAGAGATCAAGGATATAACAACAGTCTGCACCAAGCTCTTGTGGAACCTGGGGACACAGTGAAGGCAGAGAAAGACTCATCGGCTCAAACAGAAGGGAATTCTCCCAAAACACACCAACACTCATCTAGCTATGAGCCTGGTGAATAAGTCCTCAGTACTGTCGGGTTTCCCCCTAAGTTTGCTAGTTTACATGCTAGTCGTCTTTGGAAAGACCTCTCAGACACTGCCAGATGTGTGCTCTACTAATTTGCTAAGGATTTCTTAATTCAGTTAAGATGACATACTCCAGCTATCATTTGGTATGGACTGGTGAAAAATTCTTAAGATCTTCCCCCATCTAGGAATGCAGAGGACAGTACCTACGCACTTTGAGTTTAGCAAAGACTTTGTAATCAAACACCGGAAATCACAAGCAATGAATTTATCACAATTTTTAAAAATTGCTCTTCAAAAAATATTTTTGAAAAGACAAACCTCTCTTGGGAGAAAATTATTTGCAGAACATATCTCACTATGGATTTATATTTAAAATAATGATAACCATAAAACAATAATGGGCGGCAAGAGAACTATTTACAGTAACTTCAAAATATGTGAGCAAACACTTTATACAAGTTCTAAGATATATAAGTGGGAAAAAACATTAAGCAAAACAAAATTATGGAGGATTAGAGAAATTCAAATTGAAGTTACAATTAAATATAAAGTTACCTATGTTAATTTGGCTAGCATTACTAGGATTCACTATATCAGTGTTAGTACGGGTATGGAAGAGGTGAGAGCTGGAATTCTCACTTTTTATAGTAAAAATTTTAAATGGTATAACTGCTTTGGAAAATTGAAAGCAGTTTGCCAGTTTCATTGAAAAATGCATATTTTTATTTTTAATCAATGCATAGTAATTGAACATCTTTATGGGGTACAGTGTGATGTTTCATACACAATATAATGTGTAATGATCAGATTGGTATATTTGTCTCCTCAAATATTTACCTCTTCATATTGGTCATATCCAAACTCCTCTTTATTAATTACTGTTAACATATTCAATGAATTATTATCAACTATTGTCATCCTACTGTGCTACGGGACACTAGAAATTCACCCACTGGTCTAGTTGAGCCCATGAATGTCATCTCTTCAGTTATTGGCCCTCACATTCTTCCAAGTCTTCAGTAACCATCTTTTCTCAGTTTCTATGAGGTCAACTTTTAACTTCCATGTGAGAGATGTAACATGCGGTGCTTATCTTTTTCTAATATTTCTATTTTATATTTTTATATGGGATGTCATGTCACCTAGAAACGGACAAGTTGACCTAGCCTTCTCTTACCTGATGCCCTTTATCCTAGACATGGTGCCCTATTGCTCTGGATAGGACTTTCAAAAGATATTAAATACGATGACCTAACATTTCCTCAGGTATTTATACCCATGTCTAACACATGAGTCAGCTATTTCAGTCGTAGGTATTCATGCAGGAAAAATGAAAACATACTCCCTTGCAAATTTGTATGGGAATATGCTGCCTTTTCTCATGTACAAATATTTCCAGCAGTTGTCTATGGAGTACTGGGAAGTTGTAAACAAATCAAATGTCCATCAATAGGTGAAACACAGTGTGGTACAGTGAACAGTGGAATACCCTCAAAAATAAGTATAATAAAAATAAGGAAGATTTAAGCAGAATGAGCTATTATTTATCCATGAAACAACATAAATACATTTCAGGAAAAGTACCCTAGGGAAAGCCGATGAAGATTGCAGACAGTCTTCTATAATTTATACAAAGTTTTATGAAATCTCTAGTGATTGGAAATTTATCTGCTGTTTTCTTGGTAAGATGCAATGGGTGAGGGAGATCAGGGACAGGAAGATTATCACAAAGTCCAAGTAATTTTGGGATGTGGTAACTATGTTAATTAACTATATTGCAATGATTTTATCAATTCATATATTTCCAGAATGCAAAATGTTTTATATTTCAATAATATTTCCATTAAACTAATTTAAAATTCTTTTTAAAAAGTACTTTGGGCAGTATACATTCACTTGTCCTTGTGTAAGTTCCTAACTGGGCTGTCCTTCCTTCCTCAGATTTGTATGAACTGGAGCTACCAAATATTTATAATGAAATAATCCTAATAAAATACAATACAGCACTTATTTAGCACAGGAGAAAATCTGCGTTACATCACTAGATCACAAAAAGTAAACTAAACATATATTAAATATACAATAAAAATAAATGAAAGTGTTCATCGCTAATAATTAATACCCTGATTGCTCTATCTATGGAAACTTATAATGTAAATGGTATCCACAGAAAAGGGTAATCACATTTCTGTTTTAAATTGGATAATAGCAAGCTACCAGAGGCCCTTTAAAGAAAGTTTTAGTTAAGTCAATAATTATTGTGTATCACAAATGCTAACAAAAATAAAGATTCAAAACTATATACAAATGAATATACATATGCATATAATATTATATACACATACACATATACTGTGTATAAATAGACACACACACACACACACACACACACACACACACACACACACACACATATATATATATATATATATATATATATATATATATATATATATATATATATATATAAAACACGTCTCTGTAACCAGCTTTCAAAGTTGGTGTTATTCTTGAGACACAGTGAACACCCTGTCAATCAGGGTTCCAAAGTACCTAGAAGCCTGAAATACTTCAGATAAGCTTGATAAAAATACAACTCAGCCTGTGAATGCTACATTAGCACATTTCCAAATCAGAACATCAGGCATGAGAAAAAGATAGCTTTTATCAAGGGGATTCTATTCATTCGGACTCAAAAGGGTATTTTTAAACTCATAAAACTGTTAACCTACATTTTAAATGCTGAATGGATTCCATCTTACATTTTGGTGGATAATTTTTTAATTGAAATATGGAAAGGTCTTTCAGCTTTTTTTCAGTCATTCTGTTGTTAATTGAAACCATATCTTAAGGTCAAATTCTCCTAAAATAAATACAAAGTGGTAAACATCGTTACGTTTTCAGCATGATTATCAAAGCTCAATACCGTTTATTCATTTGTGGGTAGAATGAGATTAAATTTCCATGGGTCACTTAGCGTAGTGTGAGGGCTTGTTTAGGCTGGCCATGTCACCTCCTACCCTGTCACCAGGCGTTCCTTGGACATGGGCGCCCTCACCTCCTAGGAAAAACCTTCACTGCAGTTCTCAGCAACGCTTTCCGTAAAGCTTTCTCTAAGTTCCTGCTCATTGGCCTTAGCTAATGGATCATCACATCTCACATGTGGTCGCTCTCCTCATGCATGAAGGAAGTTCAAAAATGTATGTCTTATTTGTATCATGGATTTTATGTGTATCAGAGAGACATGTGATGTCTGCATTCCTTCCCAAAGCATTCTCTGCTGTGCAAGTCCATACCGATAACTGAAATTTTCAACATTGTTGTCAAAAGCTCATTGCTTAATTTTTTTCCTCCCCATTTTATTGATATGTACAAATACAGAATTTAAGGTTTACAATGGAGTTGAGCATTTTGTGCACATACGTATCTTGTCAAAGTGACAAGGGCTTCCCCGCTCTCCCATTGTTTAATTTTTGACAGCCCCCTGCCCTAAGGTAGAAGTGCTCAAAATGTGGTCTAGTCATCCACATCAAAGTTGATCATTCCCATTCAAAAGTGCAGACTTGTAAGTCTCCCTTCAGCTGGAAACCTAGCAAATGCTCGTGTGGTCACTGGGAACACTAATGGGCTGAAATACCAAGTAACTGGACTCAGTTCCTCTTGGCCTTCCTGCCACCTCATTGTACTAACAGCTATGGTTATTAAGAGCATTTTAATATCAGAGAGACCATCAAATATCTTCCATTTCAAAGAAATTAACTCAGGGAAAATAAAACATGGTGGTATAAAGGGAAATTCATCTTGAAATTTTAGTTTTGTTTCATTTTCCCCAATATTTATTAGCGTATACATGCAATATACACCATGGTTTCATTGGGTTTGAGGATCTTGTTCACAACCTTGCAACCTCTTTCCCTCCCCCTTATTGACCCTCATGCAACCTCCCTCAACCTTCCCCCAACTTCCACTAAATAAAACCATGATTCCTTCCTTCCACAGTGCCGCTGAGTGTACTATGATCAAGGTGAGATGATTTTAAGCATTGTCTGACTGCTGGGTGGCCCACGGATGAATACCACCTAAGTCAAGGTAGAACACAGAAGAGGAAAAATGTAACAGGGAATAGAAATATGACCCAATATTTTCAACATGGCAAAACTTTTAACACTAGCGTTTAGAATAGCTTCTTTTCGGTAATATAATAAAGTCGAATTTTAACCTTCTCATCTATCTCTGTACTCAGCCCTTACAGTGAACCAAACCTTAAACTATGGACAAAAATAGACTCTTGCTCAATTCCGGCTCTTCAACTTAAAATTATGTGAAACTGGACTTCATATTTCAACCACTTAAATAAGTGTGGTTAATAGTCATTTTCTAGAGTCTCGCTACAGAATAAAGGCAATTGACATATTAAAAACAATGACCACAGTCCTTGGGGAACGACAGTTGCCCTTCTCTACCTACACGGAGCCTCCAGCAAAGAGAGCAGAGAGAGCCAATTAGTGGCTGCGATTTTTGCCTCGTATGGTGACTACAGTTCTGAACTGGATTGCAGAAGGTTAGCTAAGATAACGTGTTTTCCCACAGAAAGATGTTGAATATGCGGTGGGAAAATAGGATGGGACAGCAAAACGATGCTTATCAGTTGCCCCATGAGAAACTATCACATGGACAATGTTGTGGCTACACACGAATATACAATGTCTCCTTAACTGGCACTACTGTTTCCAGCATTGCAATCAGAGCTAAAGCTCAATATTAAATCAGAACACTTGGGAGGTCTTTTGAACACATTTTGAAATCTAGCATACAGAAATATCTTAAGAAATGGTTCAGGGGCTGAAGGAATGGCATAGCACTTTAAGCACTTGCCGTGCAAGTGTAAGGCCCTGAATTCAATTCCCCAGCACCACATAAAGCCGGTGTGGTGGTGCATGCCTATAATGTCAACATTTTGGGAGGCTGAGGCAGGCAGGTTATTCTGAGTCCTAGGCCAGCCTGGGTTGCATCAGTGAGCTAGGAGCAGCCTGGGCTACAAATTGCGACCCTGTCTCAAAAAACAAACAAACAAAAAAAGGTTTCAGCCAGGCCATAGGAAGAATGGCTTATCAATCGTGCCAACAATATAATTCTTATGTTTGACAACTGGAAGTGATAACTTAATAACTTTTGGCTCCACTGAATAGAAAAAGTTCTTTCTAAAGTTTTTGTGGTCTGAAAATTCTGATCCTTGCTGGAAATTGTACAAGCATATACTATCTGTGAGAGTGGCTTTACTAATTTAATTTTGCAACCATGTATCAAATTCTATTTAAATTTTGCAAATCCAAGAAAAGCCCAAAAGGAAGAGACTTTAATCTTCAATTTAAAAATACGAGTACTCCATTGTTTCACAGTATCAATGAAAAATTGAAACTAGATATTCGCTTTTAAAGTTTGCCATGTTTACAATGGATACACAATGTTATCATCAGTTTGTAAATCACACTCGTCTCCAAAACTGTTCCTCAACTTCTCACACTTTACATTCCTAGTATGCACACATTTCATGCTAACCCTTTATTTTTCATTAGCCTTTGCTTAAACACAATATCCTCTCCAAATGTCATGACCATTGATCATCTCTATAGTGATTTCACCTAAAATAATATTCTAAAACAACTAGCAAGCTGAACAGCAGTCAGTATAGGTTTATATCTTGTTCTTATTTTGGAGACCTCTCCTTGTATGTAAAGTTTTGTGACTTAATTCTTCTTCATTAGACAGGTCATATTTAAATTGATTACTGTCAACCTAAAATCGCTGCAAAATCAACTTGATGTGCTTGGACCAGCTAAGTATGTAATGCAACAGAACGGTCCTGACCAACTCTCTTACTTACGTTGTAATGTACCGGTCAGGTCCAGGGCTGCTTTGTACAGAGGCTTTGCTTCCATGGTTGCTTCTTGTCTTGGATTCTAAAACGTCCCCTTATTGATAATAACGTTGTTACACCTGGAGAGTTGGAGCGCACAGTGAGACTCACGATGGACATCTGCAGCGAACACAGAGTTCTGGTGGATGTTAGGTAGTCAGTGCCTGTGCGACGAGCCTTCGGTCCATGGCGGCAGTGTCTTGCACACGATGCTGCCTGCCAGACCCGGGAGGGAGAATGTGAACTGTGTGGTCACCAACAAAAAGAAGCATCCTGCCAGGAGTGTGTCTCGGTCCACTCTCGCTCTGTATTTTGTCTTTATTTACTCATTTGTGTATATTTTTAGTGTTGATCTGATCAGTATTAGACAGATCTCAATGAATTTTCAAGAACTTTTCTAGAAAATCACTGATGTGTCATTAAGGACTCCCTAAAGAACATTTTCCTTTTTTCTTCCTGTATCTTCTTCGTTACTGCCTGCTTTACAATTTTCAATTATTATCCTTTCTATGTAACGTTCCAGTTATAGCAAACACTGATCCATGACTTAGCCGGCAGCGCCTCTATCCGTGCAGTCCTTGCTCACCGGCTTGCTCCACTTCACCCGCCTCTGGGCAGAGTCACACATTAGACCCACTCACCACAGCAGCCTGGGTTTTCTTCTCTCCTCACCCCAGCGTGAAGCTCCTGTCCCTCACTCCACCTCAGTTTTCACAATGCACTGAATCTGAGCCACAATTTTAAAAAGGTGAGGATTAGATATGAAAATTAGTCTTCAAATCCTGTTAAGTGCACACCTCATAATTATTTATGAGCCACAGGACATCTAAAATTAACTTTAAGCTGGTAATTTCATTATAGCCCAGTATTGTTGGTGTGATGAAATGTCACCTTTCATGGTTTAGAGTTAGTTAAAGTGACAGCAAATACAGAACAACTGGCTTGCAGCAGTAAGGAATATAAGGATAAGACAACTTCCTCAGCATGAACTCAGAGACAGGTGGCTTCCAGGTCTCCTCAGAAGCTTGCGAACAGGGTGCTACAGAGCCGGCGTTGGTGCTGAACTCCAATTCTGCAGTTTGGCTGTCTTTACAGTTCTCTCTCACCTATGTTTATGAAGAAAGCAAGGTCCAGATGATATAGCGGTGGGAAAATAGTTCTTCTTGAGTCAGTCAGTGACAAACATTAAGAGATACAGTTAGATTCAAGAACCTAGCCTCAATTTGTCATGACTTATCCTCAGTGACAAAAAGAAGGGGCTGAGCATGTTACTTATTTCCAAAGTAGAAGTCACGTTTATAATGAAATAAAGTATCTTAGTTTTTCCACTGCTGCAATGCAAAACCATCAACACACCATCTGAAGGAGGAGGCACTCCAGATCACGCCACTGCTGTGGCTCTGGACACCATTCTTTGGGAACTTCTGTGGGGAGACTGACATTAGCCTCTGCCGCACAACTCCATAGGCTTCAGGTGAAGTCAAGAGCTACTGCTGTTTTTTTCACAGGCACAGGTGAAAGACTGTTGCTGCCATCTACACCTGTAGGCAGTCTCATTTCCCTTGTCTGTAGCTGCAGGCAAGGATTAGTACTAGCTTCTCAGCCACAGTGGGATCAGACATTGAGTCAGTGCATATCATTTCAGTTTAAAAGAAATAAATTTGTGGAGAGCTTTTTTATGTAAAATATAAACTATAGGGGCTAGAGGAATACCACTTGTCTAGCAAGCACAAGTCCCTGAATTTGATTCCCCAGCACCACAAGAGCTAAGCATGATGGTGCACATCTGAGGCTAAGGCAGGAGGATTGCTGTGGGTCCAATGCTAGCCTGGGCTACCTAGTGAGTTCAAGATTGAGAGACCCTGTCTCAAATATATATATTTGTGTGTGTTGTACATCTACACAATAGTAACACTTTATTTGCTCAACACTAAATGGATATTTTAAAATATTGGACAGTTCAGACCATTCTAAATAGTAAAAGTTATTATTTTTTTTATTTTTGAGACAGAGTCTTGCTCTATAGCCCAGGCTGGTCCCGAACTCACTATAGAGCCCAGGCTGGCCTTGGACTCATGGCAATCCTCCTGCCTTGGCCTCACAAGTGCTGGGATTGCAGGTATGTGTCGCCATACCCAGCTTATGTGGTGTTTGGAAATTGAATTCAGGTACTTGGTGCTTGACTTAGCACTTGCTAGGCTAACGCCTTAACTGCTGAGCCATTCCTCCAGCCCCTAAATAATAAAAATTCTTGTAAAATATTAAGTACAATATAATACTGCGATTTTGTTCAAACTCCTGAATATAGATGATGAGAATGATATTAATGTTTTATATTTTCTAGAGATATTATATATTGGGAAATACAACCTTAGCAAGAATTAATTTCTGACTAACTAGGGGCTAAAATACAGTCTTCTGAATATGTTGTTAAGAGTCTAGCCTAGGAAATTTAAGAGAAGTATGAAAGGTTACAGATTTTATGAAAAAAAAATGTTTTGCAAACAGTAAATAGGATAAGATTTCTGTTACAACAGCATATAAGAAAGTGCTGAATAAAAATGTCTATTCATATTAGAAACCATCTAGAAGAACTTCAGCTATGCCTTAGGTCTGTGTTTGGATAAACACATAATCCCCGTGTGACTAACTGCTCTTTTGTCATGGACACCTCTCTTCTTTTAAAAATCCTAAATTTTTGTTGAATTTTACTAGCACCACCTACATGTAGCCTGTGTTCTTTACTTATAATATCTGGGTGAACATCATAAAATTTGGCTTAAATCTGATCATTTCAGTGACAGAACTATTAAAGAATAAATTTATGCGTCTCTCTGCTATGTTAGTTACAAGTTTTAACAAATTTTAATACTTCTGAGTTTGTAAATATAATTTTTATTACAGTAAACTATACATTACATAATTTATTACAGAGATACATGTATACCCATGTTCATAGCAGCACAACTAGCAATAGCTAAAACATGGAAGTCACCAAAATACCCATCAACAGACCAATGGATACACAAACTGTGGTACTTATACACAATGGAATACTATGCATCTATAAAGTCCAACAGCGAGGAGGCCTTTGCAGGCAAATGGAAGAAACTTGAGACCATCATGCTTAGTGAAGTAAGACAGAAGCAGAAGGTGAAACATCGAATGGTCTCTCTGATATGAGAAGCCCAGATCACAACTATCTCATGGAACTCAAAATGAAAAACAAAGTGAACCAGGGGCGTATGGTGGGGAAGAAGGAGGGTAAGGGGGGGAGGGACAAAAGGAGAGTGGGAAAGTTCTTGTCACCCTGACAAGATACGTATGTGCACAAAATGCTCAACTTCATTGTAAACCTTAAATTTTGCTCTTACATATCAATAATATAGGGGGAAATAGAAATTAAAAATTTATTGTTGAGCCATTTTTAAGTTACAATTTAGTGGCAATAAATGTGTTCTCATTGTTGTGAAGGCATTATTAGTACCCATCTCCATAAATTTTCATCACTCTAAACCAAAACTCTGCACACTGTTACAGTATCTCCTCATTGTGTAGTTCAAACCCTTGGTAACCTTATTCTGCTATTAGAGTACGCTGAGTATAGAATCACATAGTGTTTGTTGTGAGAACTTACTTCGCTTAACACGATGTCCTCAGCGTTTATTCTTGGTGCAACCCATATCAGAATGTCATTTCTTTTTAAAAAATTAGTAACATTACTTTGTATGAACACTTTATCTGTTCTTCTGTTAATGGACATTACAGTTGCTTCCACACTTTACCTAATATGACTAGTTCTGCAGTGAATATGGGTGTACAAATATCTGTCCATGTCTCTGGTTTCAATTTTGGGGGTGTGTACATAGAAGGGTGATTGCTGAACCATATGCACAAAATACCCATGATCAATGTAAACATTATGTATTGCATTTATACATATCAATCAAATGGGAAGAAATAAGTTTTTGTATGTTTAGGTTTTGACAGAATGACATAGGCTTCCTATAGAAGCTTTCCCATTTCACATTCCCACTAGCATCACAAAAATGGTTACAATTTCTCTACATTATCGCCTATACTTTCTATTTCCTGTTTTTATGGCAGCTGTCTTGGTGGATGGAAAGTGGTCTTCCATTATATCTTTTATTTGTACACACCTAGTGATCAATGTTGTTGAGCATCTTTTCCTACCTACTGACCAATTGCACATCCTTTTCAGAGAGATCTCCATTTGAGTCATCTGTCCCTTTTAAATAGTGTTATTGCTTTTTTCTAAAGTTAAAATTTTCTTGTATGCTGTACATAATAATCCCCTGCCAGAGACGTTATTTGTAAATATTTATCCATTGTTTGTACAGTGTCCTTTGTTGAAGAAAAGTCCTTAATTTTTATGAAGTCTAATTTGCCTCTTTAAAAGAAAAATAATAAAAAGAATAAAAAATTATTTCACATACTTTTGATATTGTAGACAAGACACTGTTGTCAAATTCAATGTCATGATGCTTCTTCCCCTATGATTTTTCTAACAGTTTTATATTTGTGTCTCCAATATTTAGGATTCAGACTCATTTTCAACTCAATTTTGCATATGTTACGAGGAAAAGGCACTTCATTCTTTTGAGTGCCGATATCCTGTTTTCTCAGCACCATTTGTTGGAAACACAACTTTTCCCAATGAATGGTTCTAATACCTATACCAAAAAATAATGTGACCATAACAGCAAGAGCTTCTGTTTCCTGAGACTGCTCAGTTCCACTGGTCTATCTCTTCGCCTTTATACCAGCACAGAAGTTTTGATTGGTGTGGCTATGTAGTAAATTTTGAAACTGGAAAACTTCAGAGCTTTATTTTATCCCCTTTGGGACTGCTTTGAAAAGCAATTACTGATAAGGAAAGAATTCTATCACTTAGATTTATTTCTTGATATCTATATTTATTTCCTTATAAGATTTTTGTCATCTTCTTCTATTTTCTTCTCTGCTTTTTAATTCTTTATGTAGGAAAACTTTGCAACTCCCTTCTCATTTCCGATTGGTGTATATGCTCTAGTTACATTCTGCGGTTACCATGGAAATTACATTTAAAATCCTAAAATTATAATAATCTAATTTGAATTTGTAACAGTTTTATTTCAATTGCAAGCAAAATCTCTCCTTCTAGGCATTTCTGTTTCATCCCATGTCCATTATTACTGTCACAAATTATGTCTTTATGCATCATATGCTCAAAAACAGACCAATAAACTTTCCACAAGTAGACATTCTTTTTTAGAATATATTTTCAATACGCATCAGCTGCATTCTGCGTGGGGAATTTGTACACGTGCATATTGCATCTTTGTCACCTTTATTTCCTTCCCCTTCCCGACCCCTCACTCCTTCCGCATCCCCTCCCCCTCTCAACGTGTCAACCTCCCAGTCCCCCCATCTTTCTTACTTGGCCCTTTCACATACTTACACCTTGGGTTTTTCTATCAGAGAAACGTGATATTTATGCTTCTGCCAGACCAATAATTTTTAATTCATTTTGGACTTAAAATACATAGAAAACAGAAAATAAAGTGACAAACAACAGTTATGATGCTACAACAATACCAGCTGATCCTAATGATTTACATGTGGGATAAGTGTATTTATAAACACTTTTATTTGGAGAACAGAGAACGTGGTAGCACTACTTACCTTGTAAATTAAAAAAAAAAAAGCAGGTGAAGCTTACGATTCTTTAAACATTTAATTATGGCCTCATTTGGAATTGCTCCAAATAAGACAAAAAGCCAAAGGAAAATTTTTCTTAGAATGTATTTCCATATAAATAATATACAAATCAAATCATTGTACTAAAGCAAATTTATACACATTGGTTTAAGTCTCTTCTTTGTGACTAACGTGCCATTTTCTTTATCTATTTGCCTGCTGTACAGGCTGGTTGCTCAGCCATAAAGACAGTTCTATCACTTGTAGAGAAATATACAGAACCAGAAGAAACCATGCTAAGCAGAACACACAGGGTCAAAAAGGCAAATCCCCTATGCATTCTCTCATAGATACAAATAAGCATAAAACCCAGGCCCAGTGGTACAGGCCTGTAATCCCAGTACTCTGAGAAGCTGAGGCAGGAGAGCCTCAAGTTCTAGGTCAGCCTGTATCGCTAAATCAAACTGAAAACTGGGCACAGTTGTAGCTCAGTGCAAAGGCTCTGGCTTAATTTCTAATAGTACAAAATAAAATAAAATAATAAAATAAAATAAAGTTGACCTGAAAGTAGAACTAGATTAGTGGTTTAGTGATTACTAGGGAATGGGAAAGTTAGTGGTGAAGGATGCTTGAGAGTGAAGGAAGTGTGATGGTATATGACCAGTGGATACTATTATACATGTATGAAGTTGTCATACTGAAGCCCATCAATATTTACAATTAATTTGTTAATAAGTATCAATTAAATATAATTTTTCCTCATGGGGTAATTGATTTTTCTTTATTTGGGCTTTGAAGGAATGCTATTACTATAGAAATCACAGCCCAGGTATACAAAAACTGTTGTTGTACTTCTAATACCGTATTTCATATCCCAAAGCTACACCCAGGAGAGAATTCCTTCTCCCTCTGTCTGTCGACATTGGACAAGAAAGGACTTCTGGACAGGTGAAGTAAAAGCTGCAGAGACTGATGGCCAAAGGGAGAGCTCCTGAGGGAGGAGCCATGTTGGTTAATCCAAGAAAGTAACTCAACCAACAGGACAGAGAGAGTTCACACACACCCATAAGTGAGCCTATATTGTCTGTTGGTTTTCCATTGGGAACGTGTCCATATTGGTTTCGTGGTGTAGTTCTACTGTTTTTAATTTACCAGTAAGTCTTGAGGCAGGCTGAAATCTGTGTTTAGCTAATGGCTGGATATAAGAAGCCACTTGCAAACATGATAGAGAAAAACACATTTACTCAAGTCCTTGATTTTCTGCTGCAGCCGTAGCTGGGTGAGCTTCTTAGGTAGCACGTTTTAGTGGATTTGTGAGAAAATATGAGGATAATAAACACCTGGGTGGTTAAAAGGACAAACCGACTGACTGACAACATTCCTACTTATTCATTCTCCCCTAATCCACTTCATAATGAAATTTTAGAAAATTTTCAGAACATGTAATTGTTCAGCCGACTGCTGTATTTCCTTGCCTGCTTTGTAGGAAGGAATAGGCAGGTAACTCCAAACTGACAAGGAGATGGCAGTGACGGTAATGTGGTAAACTTTCCAATTGTGCTCATTAAGAGGAAGTCCCTTACTTTCCATTTTCTCTTTCTTCTTTTTCCTGAGGCTTGGGGGAAAAAAATGTGCTTATGAATTATCTTTGACTGGAAGAATGAAGACCATACTAGAGCAGACAGTAAGGTGGTGGATTTTTAAGCCCTGCCAAATGTTCTCAGTTTTGATATATGTCTTCAATATGTCTTGAAGTCTGAGGAGCAAATTGTAGAAAGATATATTAAATAAAAATCACCAGGAAAGCACTGAAATGCATTTGACACGAGAGCTGGAGACCAGAGAAATAGTTGTGCCCAAAATACATAATTTTTCAACTGCTGTATCAAGCAGTGCTTTCTCTATCTACCTTAAGTTTTAAATACAGGCACTCATTTGATGTATTTTTTATTCTTTTGTCCTATTTCAAAATAAAGTGTAATTTGATTAACTTAAGATGTGTCTGTGAAACTAGTTCTTAAAAGATGTTCATATAGAGTGTTTACTTCAGAAACTGTGTAATTTATGGCCAAGTTAAGACATAATACTGACTTTGAATTCAAACTTTCCTTACATGAGTGTAATTAGAAGATAAACGAGGAAATGTAAATTCTCATCCATAATTGAAAAAATATGTAAGCAGAACTATTCTCTTGCTAAATCATAATGCAGAATCTAATAAAGGAGCTTTCAAAGACAATTGCCATAGGTAGAATCTCCAAATCATACTAAAGTAGTAATTTCTAAAATTCCTACATTCAAAGATATAGCCATTGTGTTAATGACATGTCACAGAAATTATCATTTAGAAAAAAAAAAGACCACAAGTATGTGCCAGCCATAGACACCACTTTTCTGCTTTCTAATGGTGAGCATTGTTCATGGAAGAACTGTCTAGAGAGGTAGTGTTAGAGTTGGGAACACCGGGCACCAGCCAGATGCCAAGCATGGTTCCTTGCTCTCAGCCCTTGAGCACACATCTCAACCTCAGTGTGCTCTAGTTTTCTCTTTTTTCAAATCGGTGAAATAGTAACACTTGCAAGAAAAGTACTGAAATCTTAAGGTCAGTACACGCATACTTCAAAGTGTTTTTTTTCAACATATGCTTAGTAAGTGCTTTAGACAAGTTGTCATTAAGTGCTGGAGAGTGAGGAGAAACAAGCAAAAAAAGAATTATCATATTTATGGTTTAAATTATAATCCTCAAAATTCATATATTGACATTCTAATCCTCCATGTCTCTAATTAGGACCTTCTTATGAAATAGAGTCATTGCAAATATAATTAATTTAAGGTCATCCTAGGGGTAGGGTGGGTTCCTAATTCACTAGGAGTATGTCATCATAAAATGAGGAAATTTGAACACAGATACTATGAATGACTATCATGTGATGTCAGAGGCTGAAATGAGGTGATGT
Source organism: Ctenodactylus gundi (assembly GCA_004027205.1). Lineage (NCBI taxonomy): Eukaryota > Metazoa > Chordata > Mammalia > Rodentia > Ctenodactylidae > Ctenodactylus > Ctenodactylus gundi. The sequence goes on along the minus strand of PVKB01001010.1, from coordinate 339,316 downwards.
CCAACAGGTCAAGTACCACTAATGACGCTCAGCAATTTACTGAAATCTAAGAAAGAATCACAACAGAGACTCCTTCTTACATCCCTCAGAAAGAAACAACTCTATGAATGCCTTGGTTTTGGATTTCTAGTCTCTCCAATGTGTGAGACACTAAATTCCTCTTTTTGAGACTTCTGGAGTTGTATGCTTTGCTTCGATGCTCCTACCAATCTAACACACTGATCCAAAGCTGGTAATACATAATCTGTCTATATTTTGGTTCTCTAGTGTTTAGGTATAGATAAAGGAAGACTCTGCCTGCTGTTCTTTCTTGAACTTCTGATGCTGGGCAAATGGCCACACGTGTCATGTTGTTCTGTGGATCTCCCATAGGTTAAGCCAATGAGAGAACGTCAGAGTAAGCCCCTGACTGGATTATCAGCAGGAACAGAGAATCAGCCTTCATCATGGTGCTGCAATCTCTAGGAGCTCCGGACACAGCTAATAATTGAGGCTGCCCTAGAAAGATCCTGCAGAAGGCGACACTGGAGGATGTGCATGAGTTGTGGATTGGTGCATTTCTCAGGATAATATATGACATAAGACTATTCTGATCTGTTTCTTGGGAGATCAACACACACACCAATTTAAAGAAAGATAGCACCAAGAAGTAGGAATGTAGCTCAATGGTAGAGCATGAACTTAGCATGCAAAAGGCCTTGAGTTCTGTCTTAGTATAAATTAGTAGCTAGGTAGATACATAGATAGGTGGACAGATAGGTACGTAGGTAAGTAGATAGATGTTCTTGAATCACACCACCCTGAAAAAGCCATTAAGGATCCATTTATTACAAATATGACCTTGCCCAAGATACTTGAATTTAGTATTTAACAATTGCACCTTTGTTCAGTGTGAAATAAAAATGACACTAATCACCCTTTCCTGTAAGAGTTTGTTGGAAAACTTAACTATAATAATGTAAAGTACATCCGGTAATAATTAGCATATAGAAAGCATGCAGTAAATAATAACTATAGTGTAATTTATTATCATGCATTATTATTCCATGTTATTATTTTTAAATAAATTTACATTCACTTGAATGTGGGAACAAGAATCTCAGTCAAGGCTTGGTGAAATGATTATCAAATCCTTATATTATAATTGAATAGGAAGACCACTTTATGAAGAAAATATAGTATCTTTGAAACCTTAAAAGAGGTAAATATATTTTCTGAATCCTACTGATCTCATCAATTAAAAAAAATTGATCTTAAGAGAGAGCAAGGAGCTGGGACTGAGCAGTGAGCAGCCAGGACAGAGGGCTGTACTGAGGGCCACTAAGGAAGTTAAATACTAAATCTTACAGAATTAAGAACCCTGAGCCTGAGAATGTCTCACTAAAACATGAAGATGAGGGATTGAGAGGAAGATCCAAACTTTTGAGGTCCCACAGCTATTGGCAAAGCAAAGTCTACCATTTTTAGAGAAAAACAATCTCTAAATGGATAGATGCTCCGCAACTGATGCCTGAGCAATGAGCCCACAGAGATCAACAAGCACATGAACACAAGCCGTGGACCACCAGATCCAGCAGGGATTCAGGGACTCCTCCTTCGTAATGAATCACAGGTACTGGAATTAGAAAATAAAGAATATAAATCATCTATATATAAATATTAATAAATAAAGAATTTAGTTTTGAAGGTATGTAACACAGTAATATAGAGAGTAAGTGGAAATATTATTTAAAAATAGAATGCCAGGGCTAGGGACATGAGTCAATGGTAGAGCATTTGCTTAGCTCATGGGAGGCCCTGGGTTTGAATTCTAGTAGTGGAAACAAGCAGAAGAAAGAAAGAAAGAAAGGGAGAGAAAAGAAGGTAGAAAGGAGAAAGGAAAGAAAGCAAGCAAGCGAGCTTTAAGAATTCAAGACACATTCTATTATAACTTACTATTTAATTGTCATGATACTTCATATGCTCATCTTTGAAAAAGAATTAACTTGAATAAAATAAATGCTTTAAAAATGATTGAAACTCTTAGTGACCTGGAAGATATGGAAGTAGATGATATGTAAGAAATCACACAGCGTGAATCACGCACAGTTAGGAAAATGAAAATGTGAATCAGCCTTGAGCGATGTGAAGGACACATGAGGACAGGCTAATTGGAATTTCAGAAAGGGGGAAAGAGAAAAGACGGTGGTATGCAGAAATATAAATAACACAAATATCCTAACCTCAGGATAAAGACAGTAGTGCAAAACACACAGGAAGCCAAGCTAAACCCTCAAACTGAAAGTGTAAAACATTTGGAAAGAATAACTGGAAGCCAATTAAGCTGTTTCAATTTATAAAATACATGACTTTCTACCTGAAACCCTCCAAAATTCTGCAAGTTGTTAAAATGACGAAGATAAAAGGAAGAAATCACTCCTTGAGGTGGACGTATCTGACGCCTAATTGCTGTGGTTTTCCCCCACCCCCCACATCTCTGCAACATGATATAAACTCACTAGTAAATTCAGGAGGAAAAGAGTGGCCTTCCCAGGAAAATTACTTCAAATGATGGTATCTTCTTCAGTATTTTAAGTGGCTCTCTAAATGCAAAATACATAGCTTTAAATTGTAGCCCGTGCTGAAATGTGTTCTAGCCCAAGCCTGGCATCATAAATGTTTAAGTAGGAATATGTACCTTGTGATGAAAGTCAAATCCACATCAAATACGTGAAGACTGTCTGGGTTGGCTAGAAATGTCTGTCACTAAAACAACAGACAGTAGGAGTACAGAGTTTCTCCAAAGATAAAATAAAAACTCTTTATGGTCTTAAATAGGAGTAGATTTAGAATGCTGTTAAATATTATTAGTAGTAAGCAAATCCTATGAGGTAACCAAAAATCACTGTTAATTCCAGATTTCCAACTGACATGTTTATTTTTAGGTACTCACTGGTTAATGTACGTTTTTGTTGTTGTTGTTGTTGTTGTTTTTTTTTTTTGTATTTCACACTTAGGGTCAATACTTTCTTTTTATTTTTCCCATTATATATGTATATATGCAATGCATAGTGGTTACAATGAGCTTGAGCATTTGAGTGTTATATGCACATATATGTCAGGCACAACATTATAATCCCTTCCCTTACCCATTTTTGGCCCTCCCACACCCTACCCATTTTTCCCAACTCGCACTACCACACCTATTTGCAGAATGCCTGTAATCTGGGTTTCTCAAATTCAAGAAACCATGCAATACTTAACATATTTAATCTTCTGCATTGACTCACTTCTCCACTCAAATCACCACTCTTTAGCCCAACTTCCCACCCCTAGAATGGGCTGCAGTGGCCATATCTTGATGCTTTTTTTCTGGGTTCAACAGAGTCCTTCATTGGAACATTCTCCTGAAAGTTCTTTTTTTTCTTTTGTATTCTACTATTTCTTTGTTGAGATTCTTTAACCTGGCCCTGCCCACCAGTTCACACAAGGAAAGTCTTTCTTGTTATTGTTCATAAACAGCATTGTGAATTATATTTTACCACCCTTCCCTCCCTCCCCTGCTCTACCCCCCTGTTTCATTTGTTTTTCAAGTTCCACGATATAGCTGTGATCTGGGTCTGTCATATCAGAGAGACCATTTGATGTTTCACCTTCTCCTTTTGTCTCACTTCACTAAGCCTGATGTTCTCAAGCTTCTTCCTTTTGCCTATAAAATAGAATTCTGAGCAATAATCAGTAGTAATTTTAATTGAGTAATGTTTCTAATATAAACTTCTAAAATTAAAATAAAACTATTAGAAGCTAGCTATGCAATATATAAATTGTTTTTATCAATATAACAGCTTGCTGAATTCAAGCGTGCTCAATGTTACTAAAAGAATATCAGAATTTTTGTTGGAAATCTCTGTAGGCAAAGCACAGATTTTCATTCAATTTCTTTAAAATCAGCATGCTTAGGGCATGTATAAGCTTTCTGGATAAAACACACAGTATCAGAAGTAAATATCACATTTGGAGAGGTTATTTATGTTGGATATTCTACATATATTAGGTGTTTATTTATAAAACAGCATGGAGAGACTATTATTATTAATCACACTTTACAAATAAAGAAGCTGAAATCCAGAAAGGTTAACAGCTGACATTTACAGAGTCTATGAGTACACACTGTAGATTTAGACCGATTAACCTTATTTCAAGGCATATGTTATTTTTATTGCCTCATTCTGTACTCCTTCCAAAGTTGGGCTGCTACCAGCATTACATGGGATTATTTAACACAAGTCTCTAGAAGACTGATTTATGATTTACGAAGTTCATTTCATTTATTTTTCCAATAAATATATCCTAAGCAATATTCTACACAAGGACTGCGGATAGATGATAGCAGGCCAGCGTCTTTAGGAGTGCGGCCTGTTGATGGCCAGGGGTAGGAGCATCTCCGAAGGAAGGGGGCACCTGTGAAGACAACTGCCTGACTATAACTGACAATAGCTGCCAAAAAGACCTCAGGGAACCGGCAATGGGTATTCACTGGCCACAAGAACAAACTGTGGGTAGTGGTTACAGTTGCAAGTGCGCCCTAACCGCCTGGCGAGGGAACAAGGGAAAGGGAGTGAATGGCTCTTTAGCCAGAGTGGCTGGACTGGAGCCTCCGCTCTGTCCTGTACGCACTCTGCAATCTTCCACAGCCAGCTGAACTCTTTCCTGCTTGTTATTTTTGCCATAAAACTGGAGATTATTAATACCATTTTTTGAAAACCAATAAAAAAAATACTGCTGTAATCTGAATGTTTGTGTCCCCACCTGAAACTCATGTTGTAAATGAACTTAACAATCAGTGCAATAGTTGAGGGATACTGCCTCACCCACCCCTAGATAGCTTCATGATATATCCACCACTGCTTGATTAAAATCTCACGCACGGATTTTTGCAGAAAGAAAAATTAATGAACTATATAATAGAGCTGGAGGAATTGCCAGAATGCAACACAGAAAGGGGTGAAAAAAAGAATGTAAGAGTAAGAAAGAAATGATGAAATCATGTTTGATATGCTCTGTTTCAGATAAATAAAATATAGATAATAGAGTAGGTAATATAAATATAATAAGAACAGTACAGATTGGAAATAAATAAAAATCCTCAAGTAGAAGAAACACATTAAGCTATGAGAGGGGAGACAAGTGTCTTCCCCACTCCTGGTCTTTTTCTTATCCTTAACTCACATCCCCACTGCTGTATACATCAGAGCACAACAGATGCAATAGAGTAGGTATAGACACACAAAAGGAGAGTTACGTGTGATTGGACTCATGGATGATGAAAGCCAACAAGTCACACCATGGGTGTCTGTAAACTGAACACATGGAAAACCAGGTAGTTTAGTTCAGTCCCAGGCTGTAGTACTGGTAGCCCAGGGAGCACATGTTGTGTATTTCAGTCTGAGGGTCTAACAAACAGCTGAGATGTGGGAGCTGGGGGTTTCTAGTATATGTCCTGGGATCCAAAAACCCAAGAAGCAGGAGTTCTGATGTTCAAGGAAGTGAGAAGGAGGACGTTACGGTTCAAGAAGAGCCCTGAAAAGTGCGCCCCTCTCAGGACAGAATGAAGCACACCCACATTAGCCAGGGGGCTGTTTTCCCTCAGACTGCCGTTTAAAGTGTTAATGTCTTGTAGCAACATCCTCTCAGACGCATGCAGACATGTGGTTTACCAGCTACCTGAGGGTCCCTTATCCCTTATCAGTGTCCTTTATCAGCTGGCACATAAAATCAACCATCCTGCATGAGGAATCATTTTCCTGCTGAGTACACATAGGAAAGGCAGCTAGACATGCTCAACTTAGCTCTGTCTTCTCTACCCACAACCTGCGCTGGGGAAATTGAGGATGGTTACTCAGTGCCTAGAATGGACCACATGAATGTGTCTAATTCTAAAGCGAGTACATATGGACACAGGAGTTCATATTCCACTGGATGGGGTTTAATATAACATTGCTTATTTTGAGGATAATTTAGCTAATGCATCCTAGAATCACGTATTTAAATTACTCATCTATGTATCAGTACCTCTGCTTGTGGAATTAGATGTAACCCTATCAGGTTCTCTCATGAGCAAATATGAACAATATATGAAGAACATTGATGTTAGCACTTGGGAAATGGGAAACCAATAAATGCCTGTCAATAAATGTGTAGAAAAATTGCACAATAAGATACTATGCATCATTAATACTCATGATCTACATTGGTTTGTATAAATGAGTATAATAGAGATATTTGTGTAATATGGGTAAAATTTGAAAATAAAATGCTGAGTAAAACGATGCGTTAATGTCATCAAATAAACAACACAGAGCCAGTACACACATCCAAGGTTATGCAAACACATAAAAAAGAAGAATTTGGATGTGAAAACATCTCCTTTGTCATTGTGGCAGTGATTAATTCTTTGGGGAGAGAGAACAGATGAGTGTATAACAGACAGTGTTTCATTTCCCAGCCTAAATTTATTTCCCATTTGTCCCTGAAAATAAAACCATTCTGGCCCCGATCTCACTCCCACACAATGGATGGAAACAGCTGCACTTTGGGAAGCATTCGAAATTGTTTCTGCTCTTTCCCACCCCTTCCGTACATCTCCCAAAAGAAGAGACATCTGACTGGGGGGAAATGAGGGAACAGATTATTTCTTTGTTGTTCCTATCCTCAGTTTTCCAAACACTCTGTACACAGTTAGCATCTCGTATGTCAAGCTTCTGAGGTAGTCTGTGAGTGGCGGGATAAGTCTGCACATGTGACAGACTGGGGGAATTTTTGGCCACTTCTCCAGTCCAAGTGAGCTGCCTTGTAGATTGACCTCTCCTGGTTTACTTCTTGAATTCCTTACTCAGCTATCCAGAACGTGGAAATAGAAAATTACTGACTCTTAGTCTGGTGAAATACCAATATATACAATAGAGATGTTCAAGAGCATGGAATTTGGCATTCTAGAATACAATGATATCTAAAAGGGGGTCAAAGGTCCAGATAATAAATAGAGTATACTTGTAATTTAGTCCTAAATGGAAAAACTACTACTAATGCACTACTACAAATTATAACAAATATTAAGTCTTCATTTTTCTATGTACACCAAAAATCCAAAAGCAAAGTTACTGTAATACACATTGTAAAATTGAAACTACTGAAGTTAAACAACTTTAAATGAAAATCATAAAGGTTGAACATCATAGAGGCCTAATTTGATCCTGTATCTGTCTAGTCCCTACTGCAAATAAACTTAAGAATGCACCTGCTTCCAATCAGTGAGAAGACGACAGCTCTTGGGAGGTCATTGGTGCTATGAAAGAGGGAGAATGTAGATATCCTCGTTAACTCAACCGTGAAACTCTCTGGAAATCCAAGGGGGAAAGCAAGCAGTTGTTTTTCATTCCTCTCATGCATTAGGATGTCTTAGAAGCTCATTCACAGAAGAGCACACATTGGGCAAATCATTTCACAGTAGAGCAAATTTAAGCCTGCATCTTAATGCTACTTATTTACTGTAAAGTCACAGAAACATGTCGGTTTTTTTAAAATGGATTTTGGCAATTTTTAGAAGGGAAGTGAGATGAAATAAAATGGTCTAATTTTTACACACCAGGAAGGCTTGAATATAAAGTGTGAAAATATTCTCAGAAGCCACAAAAAATATAAAACACAACTTAAAACATTACTGAAATGTTGGCTATTAGTTGTGGGAGAACACATGAGGACTATTTTGCAAGATTTGAGAGTTTATTTCACATAGATTCTTTGTAAATCCAAGCACCTGCCTCTTCCAGCCAAGCCCCACCTCCCTACCCTACACAGTATCCATAGGAACATTTGGTTTTGGGGGAACACTGTAGATACAAGCCAGGATATATATATATATATATATATATATATATATATATATATATATATATATATATATATATATTCTAGTAGGTAGTCAGAGTAGGCAGCAGGGCTAGGCCTGAAATGTTCCTTAAGATAAGAGCACAGCAACTAAAAAGACAGGAAAATAGAGCAAAGGTCAGAGAACAACAGGACACCTTGAAATGTAGGGCAAATGATGAATGGGCTTGGGTGTGGGCTATAATTGTGGCTACAGACCCCTCTACCAGACTTAGTGGAGCCACAGTTTCAACGTAGTATCTTAGGCCCTTGGATTCGATCTGAAATCGTAGACTAGTTTTTACGCTGATGTACGGCAATCAGTAAAAGCCAACTCTGTATAACAAAATCAATCTATATGAGCTGTACCAAAGCAATAAAAGTTGACTAACTGCTAAGTTACTGGTACTCTAGCCCCTCCTCCGCTTGTTGGTGAAGTTCCCACTGTTTTCTTTAACTTTCTTTTATAATTCTAGTAAAGCTACTTTCTTCTTCCAAACTCTCTTTGATCATGGTGTTCATTCTTCAATATTGGCAGAACACAAACACTGGCTCAAGTTCTCAGGATACATAGACATATGCTAAAATGAAGTATATGTTAGAATGTCCTGGTGGTAATACATGTTAATTATGTGTACAATTGAAACAGACACATAGCAAAAATATAGGCATAAAAACTTTCCTTCAGAATCTGCATTATTTATAAAATCTTCTGCCTCATCTCCTTGGGGACACAGTGACTCGGTGCTCTCCCCTGCTTGGCCTCGGTTGTCTCAGTGCTTGTATTTTACAAACACCAGGAAGCATCATTCACAGCCATGTTGTGCCTCTGGGTGCCACTTGTGCAAACTGTACTGTTTCTGGTTCTGTGGCACAGACCTGTAATCCCATCACTCTGGGTGGCTGAGACAGGAGTGTTGCAAGTTCATGCCTAGACTGAGCAACTTAGTGAATTAATGAGACTCTGTCTCAAAATAATAAAAACTGAAAAATATGCAGGGGACAAAGCTTAGTGAGCAGGCCCTGGATTAGATCTCCAGCATCCTGGAGTTCTTTGCACAGTAACCACATCTGCCTCCGCTCAGGTGCACACACATCACTCACTGTGCCTTAGAGCTTTTGCACATCCTACTCCCACCTTCATTTTCCATTCAACAAACATTTAAAAAAGTCTGCCAACACGCTCTGTTCTATGCTGGTCACTGGGGAGGCAATCAACCACCGATGATGTTGAGAAGTATTTACTTCTTGTCAGCTTGGTGAAAATGAGATAATCTGAAACAAATACAACTGCAGTCCAAACAAAAATAAGCATCTGGCACACGATAAAATGGAGCATTGCATATTGTATTAAATTTTTATCAGTACTCAAAGAGAAGAAAGACTTGGTTCTTCAGCTGATGCTATTGGGTGGTGGTGAAACATTCGGGATAAGTGACCTCTGGGAGATCTGACACGTATCCTTAAAGGGCCTGTGGACACTACTGTCTTGCCTTCTCTTTGTTGCTATTAATTCTCATGCTTGCTTCCTGGATCATGATGCAAGTGAGTTTGCTCCACAATGTCACCTCTGTCATTGCCACAGATAAGCCCTGCCAGTGTCCCAAGACCATGTGTGTCTAAATGATCTTGGGCAACAATCTTCTGAACTTTCAGAAGAAATAAGTCTTTTCTCTGTTTGGAATAATTATCTAAGGTACTTTGATAGAGTAACACGTAGCTGACTAGCACAAACCGATTTATCAATAACTGAGAAAGCATAATGCTCACACAGCAGAACATCCACCTTGTCACTCTAGCCAGCGTTTTTCTCTTTCTTTTTTATCTTTCAACTACTCTCTGGGCTAGTTGCCCTTTTCTTATTGGTGCTGTTTACTGAGATTCAAGCTTTTTTAAAATCGAAATCAAAGTATACATCTCTAGAGAGATTATAATCCAGACAAAGAGAGAAAGAAGGAGAGAAAAAGAGGAAGAGAGTATCTTTGTTTGGGAAACTAGATATCAAACACAACTGCTGGGCTTTGCATAGGAGAACTGGATGTCACATTTAAGGAAGATCCACACCGTATACAACAAACTTTCTTGTTGAGTAATAAAATTTTTATTCATGTATTTCTAATTTATTTTTTTAAATATGATCATATGGCTACTACTTAAGTGTTAAGAACAAAACTTTAAATTCTGTAGTAGAAATATGCATAAGTATTTTCCAGATCTCCAGTGTAGAAATATCTTAAGCAAAAACAAAGTAAATGATGACAAAGAAAATATCAATGCAAATTAAAATTTATTATTGTTCACCAAAATATGTCTCAAGAATATAAAAATACAAATTGCATTTTTATACACAAACCCAAAGAAAGAGTAACTTTAACAACATACAAGATATTCTGAAATTCAATTAGATAGCACAGATAAAGAAAAAAGTACAAAGGAAACATTTTCAGAGAAAAAAATGTGTGATTAAGATAAAAAACAAATGAAGAAATGTTTGAGTCTATAAGAGAACAGGGACATCACAACCACAACAAAGAGTTATCATTTTATAATATATAATTCTGTTGGTCAACTGGAAAATTTTCAGCCTGAAAAAAGACTCAATGAGATAGTGATCCACACATTTATTAAGATTCTATGGGAGTGGTAATTGGTAAGAGCACTTTGGCATTACCCTACAAAGGTGAGAAGTCCTACATCCAAGGCCTACTAAGTTCATTCTAGAAATATCCAAAGAGAAACTTAACAGTAACAAGAGCAATCAGTGAAATATCAGTAGCATCATTTTTTTTGTATCAAGTACAACCCAAAGACAGTACCGACGACTGTACCAAGACAGCAAATTAACAAAGTATGCTTAAAATGTAATACAAACATAGTCACTGCCACGCAATGATGACAATAGGCAGCTATGTCAAAGGATCTCACAAAAAGTGAGTTTAAAATTGATAATTCTCAAAAGAAATATAAATGGCTGATAAAGACACGTAAAAAGATTTGACATTTTTAGCCCTAAGAGAAATGCAAATCAATGTAACACTGAGGTTTCATCTTACTCCAGTAAGAAGGACTTTTATCAAGAACTCAAAAAACAACCAATGCTGCAAAATATGGAGGAAAATGGAACATTTTTATATTGTTGGTGGGGTTATAAACTGGTACTATCATTATAGAAAGCATTATGGAAATTTCTCAGAAAAATGAAAGTACATAACCCATTGGTCCCAGCTATACCTCATCTTATTATCTTTCCAAAGACATCATCATTCAATAATGATTTATGTTCAACAGCATTTATAGCAGCACAACCCATAGCAGCTAAATCTTGGAATCAGCCTATGTGTCTATCAACAAGTGAACAGGTAAAGAAGATGTGGAATATCTGCACATTAATGTATTTGAATCATTTATAATAAAATAGTTGCATCTGGAAACCACCACGTTAAGTAAAATGAACAAGACACATAAAGTTAAATACAGTCCAGATCTCTAAAACTATAAAAAAGTAAAAGAGAAGAATAAAAGAGCAAAGAAAGAAAATAAAAAGTTAGATTTTTATGGGGAAGCAAAGGAAAGGTGGGGGTAAGGAAAGGGAAATGGGGAGGGATGGAAAAATGATAAACTGTGGCACGTATATACATCATTTTCTTAAGCTGAATGTAGTGTTTATGCATCACAGATACATACTAACAAAAAGAATAATTTCGGAATAAAATGAATCGCAAAACACAAAATGATAACGTACTTAACTAAGGGAATAATATAGGTATAATCAGCCCAGACAAAAGCAGAAAAGAGATGCTTTATGTGGACTAGTTAATAGTGTGTTGGCTATAAAGATGGTAATATCTGAGCATCCCTTGTATCTGATTCCCTACCAGTGTCACCCTGGAGATGGCCAGTATGGGAATGCGGCAAGGGATCTTGATTAGATAGTAGCATGAGCGACGCTGAACAAGATGAGAGAATTTGGTGCAGAAAAAAAGTCATCTTCAAAAAGTTTCCCAAGGATGATGATGGTTAAAGAGACCTTAATGGGTAACTCATACAAATATACATACTGTTTGCTTACAAACAAATTATGGTGCAATTAAGCTTGATTCCCGTCTCTTTCCTTTCTCGGGCATTAACACAAATGATATGACCCATTATTTGAAAATACATACTCACTAACAAAACAAAGTGTTATATTTCTCTTTGTATGTTAATCTTAACTTTAAATAAATATGAAAACTTTTAAATTTTTCTACTTGTTTTACCAGGAAGCAGTATAACATTTTGGTAGCATGTAATTAAAAAGAAGGCTAACATCTGTGTAGATATCGTTGATATATTTTCATGTCATTTACTTTATGCTTTGGGAATAACTGCTATAAAATTGGAAAATACTTCACAGCTCCAGAAAATAGGATAATATTTGAAACATTTTATTAGATAGTACAATTTAGAAAAAAAAAAGCATGGTATAATGGCATTCAATGATAGAGAATCTATTCTGTTGTGTCACTTTTCTAGAATACGTGTTGACATCTCAAAAAGATCTTTAATAGAAGTCTAATTTTTTGATAATGCCTTGTTTCGGATACAAGTAGTTCTATTTATCAGAGTCAAAATTTCCTTCACGTGCTCAGTTTTGAGCTTCCATCCACCCGGAGCTGGAGACTGACTTGGCTTGGGAATGAACAGCATGTCCAAGGAGTCGGCTATGAAGGCCAAGAGAAATGGAAGCCAGGAAGTCAATGCATGGGTAATACCGAGACGTAGGAAAGCTCATTCCACTGTTATTATCATGACGCACAGGCAAATCTAAACAATATTATCAGTGAAATATCTCTGGTCCTGGAATAGGTTTTGTTGTTTCTATACCTAAACAATTTTTGGGATAAGTTTTGATAATACTCCTGTAAGCTCTAACTAAACATTTTTTTCTTACTTTCCCTTAAATAAATGTGCTTGACTGATCTGGAAGCTAATTTAGGGATATTTCCACTGTACAGTCAGCCCTCAGCCGACTCAGCGTCAGCTCCGTACATTCATTTCAAAAGTAGTTTAGTGAAGTCGGAGTCATTGCGGCTTGATTGGGCACAGTTCTTGCTGTCAGTCCCTAAGCCTTGAGTGAGAACCAATACCTCAGAATAAACAGAAAGAGCTAGATGCAGTTTTTCTTTTCTGAGTTATTTTTATATGAAATTTTAGGTGAGATCAATCAGATATAATTTGCAGCAGCCAGAATCTAGATTGAAGAAAATAGAGGGATGATCTGGGCTTTAAAATTATTCCCTACGGAGAGTGTGATGATGAAACAACAAATAAAAATAGGATTTATACGCAGGAAAAATCAATTCTGTATGTGACTGAGAAGAGAAAAAAAAAAGATAATGGACTTCCATTTCAAGAGACATTAAAAAGTCAGGGTTTAAATATGTTGATTATTTATACAAATAACAGGATCAATGAATCAAAATCATTGTTATCTGTCACTTGCCACTGCTAATTTGAGGTTTCCACTAAAAAAAAAGTGTGTGATAAATTTTCTAGTAAAGATATTTTGGAATAAACATTTCAGCTACAGAGATTCTCAGTAACCACTAGAACTAACTCTGAAGAAATAAATTCCTAAACAATAGAGCAATTCTAAAATTTATTATAATACTAGGGAGTGGGCAAAAATATTTATTATAATACTAAATTTTGTGAATTTCTACTAGGTGTATCACTACGTGTAAGATGTTTGTAACTATTTTTAGATCTGTTGCTTGATGTAAAGAAGTATTTCATAATTGAAATTAATAAAATGTGTCTATTAGGCAGAGATGATCATAGATATGCAAAGTATAAGCTTAACCACAGACAAGCTTGGCGAAAACACAAACCGTAATGAATAATGTATAATGTAAACTCCAATACATAGTGTGTAAGATTAATGCACTGCTGTAGACCCAGCTACTCGGGATTCAGAAAGATTAAAAGTTCCTAACCAGCCTGGGAAACCTAAACATTGTCCCAGAATAAAAATATGAAGAAAATAATTGAGGATATTGCTTAGTCCTAAACGTCCAGGTTTACACACATAAAACTTTGGAGGGACATTTCAGATCTGCAGAATAACGTCCTACTCTAGTTCCTCCAAGATGTGAGAAAGAATAAAAGGAAAACAATGCATTCTGGTTTCTTGTACAGCTGCTGAAGTACCTGCCTGATATTCCATGTGCTTAGAGGAACAGATACCCCAAGACTTTCGTTTGGTCTGCTTTGGTTTTTGCATGGATTCCAGGACTGGAGTTCTCAGTAAGCTCTTCAGAACAGATCTTCACCCCATTTCCTGAGGTGGTGGATATAATTTTTGACCACCATGTTTGTGCTTCTCCATCTCAGGTCCGTTATTGAAAAGATATGATCCAGCATGCAGACAGGTAACTATCATGTAGAAGAAACAGCCTGTGATTTACTGTGACCACCGGGCCCAATTCAAAGTCATACATTGTACCAGCCCTGACAGCAGGATAGAGTCTGCTGCCTGGTGTTAACCTGTTCTTACGTAGCTTATAGAACACTACAGAGTGGCAGACGCTTGTCTTGATGACCACGTACAGCCCGGCTTCTAGATGTGTCTGTAAGTTTCTCCCCAAATCCTACACACTCTTCTTTGTTCAGTGATTTAGTCTTGCTATAATGCACACATACTTCAATACAATATGTTGTGAATGGTAAATATATACAATTCTATCTTTTCATGCAAACAAGTAAATATATGAATAAAATTAAAACTGTCAACTATATCAAAGAGTCTATCACATAGTGTTAAAACAGGTAGGTAGTTGAAAAGGAAAAGTAGCAATTTTTATGCATAATGATCAATTTTTCAATAGTCTGTCCTCCCCTTCCTTGGAGGTATTTCTGGAACATGTCACCACCCCTTCTTACATCCAGCACACAGCTTGTGCTATTTTTAGTCTCCTCATTCCCTGCCCAGTTGCTCCCTCCACAGCGCGGCATATCTTTGGAAAGGTTCCCTTGGTGGGATCAGTATATTTTCAAGGATAAAATGAGCCTTTTCTTTTCACCCTTCATGTGTGAATTTCTCACACCTGACTCGGGAGAAAATAGCAAGCACTGCACGTGCTGCACTGTGAATACTCATAAGGCTTAATGTTTTCTTCATTTGCTTTTCATGAACAAAGGCACTCAAGGTTTTCAAATGCAGAAATATTTTATTTTCACACAGGGGGAGAGACACCCAGATCTCCCATGTTGCTTCTTTAGGGGACAAGTACTATCATTATAGAAATCTATCTGTTCCCAGTCCAATCCTTTCGGCAGGCAGGGAGAACATTCCTTTGTGAGTCATCTCATCGGCTCACACGCGACTTGTGTTTGACAGTTCCTGTAAAGAGCTGTAATTCCTATTTTCACAGCAGAATAATTTGCAGAACAGCTTCCTAAAGCTAGGTCAGCAGTGATAGTCTAAATCTCCTGCCTACAAGTACACTTTATTTTACACTTGGCAGAAATACCATCCCAATCACCCGTGAGTTCCTTTTCTAAAATTGCCTGTTAGATGTGTCTCCAAAAAGAAAAAGATAAAAAGCTCACCTTGTTGTAAAGAATGAATAAACACAGGTTACTCAAGTGAAAGGGATAGTTGGCCTGATTGTTATCATGTAGGAAAAGGAGGGAGACAGAAAGAGCTGGAAAGAAAAAAGCAAAACCAAGTACCCAGAAAAGATTTTAAAAGGCTTTGCTTGCTTGAAAGCATGCACAATACACAGGATACTTCTTAATAGCACGGAGCAATGAGGATAAAAAAAAATGTATTGCAAAGATCAAAAGACCCTTCAGTTAACAGTAGTAGAAAGTACACTATGTACCCCTTTCTCCTCTCTTCTCTCTCTCCACTCATGCTCAGATGTTTCTTCAGTACGTGGAAAACATGCTTGAAGAACTATGACAAGCAAAGGAAAATTGTTTGAAAAAATTACTTGTATAATATTGCATTAATAACTTCAAGATATCCCGATATATCTTCAAATAGTCTCATGTAATTACTGCCTCTAGGCTCTTTACCAATAACATCTCCATAAACCATTTCCTTCTATTTCTGTTAAGAAACAAATACTGTTTGGGGAATATGGAAGAAGGACTTCTAGGAACCAGAGCGATCAGTTCATCCAATAGGGACTTTGGCCCAGAAGCTAAAGCAAAGAAATGATACACCAGAACTGGAGTTGCGACTGCTCTCAAAGTCAAGTTCAACAAGGACATTTAATTTGTTGAAT
The DNA here is from genome assembly GCA_004027205.1 of Ctenodactylus gundi. Classification (NCBI taxonomy): domain Eukaryota; kingdom Metazoa; phylum Chordata; class Mammalia; order Rodentia; family Ctenodactylidae; genus Ctenodactylus; species Ctenodactylus gundi. The sequence continues at coordinate 323,138 of PVKB01001010.1, read as the reverse complement.
GGCTTCCTTGATGCTACCCGATGGGTCTCTGATGAAAAAGGAGCCCTCTCAAAATGAAAAGATGTCTGGAATTTATAAGCTCCTCTATTTAGTTTTTTTTAACTTTGCATAGACTTTTAGATATTAGATATTAGATATTAGACTTTTAGACATTGGTATTTATACTGCTATATCCATCAACAGATCAATGTATACAAAACTTGTGGTATATGTGTACAAAGGTGTACTACTTTTCCACAAAGACAGGTAAATTTGAGGCTTTCTTAGGTAAGTGAGCACAACTTGGGATCATCATGCTTAGTAAAGTGAATCAAATGCAGAAGGTTAAATGTGGCTTGGTTTCTCCAAGAGGAGACACCCAGAATACAGGAATTCTATAGAACCAAGTGGGTGTGATAATGAGAATTAGGGGGGATAAGGAGGCTGCAAAAGGGCCATAGAGGGGAGGGAAAAATTATAATGTTGACATGATATATATGTGCACAAAACACTCAAGCTCAATGGAATCATGGTGTATCATGTACATATATTAATAATAATGGGGATAAAAGAAAAAGAAAATTTTGCATATACTTACTAGAGCATAGCATTTGCTTTACATCCAGACCAATCATTAAGCCTTCAATTTGGAGCTAGGCTTGGCCATTCAGGCCCACTGAGGAGTCCCATGTTGCAAATACTTTTCAAAATATTTATGAAATTACTGAATCATTTGCCCCTGAGAACAAAGAAAAACAGTTCTCTGAGAAACTTTCTCTGGTCTCTCTATTTCTTTGCCACAGAATGAAATTTAAAAGAAGTTCCTAGTTACATACCCCACTACAAAATGTTCAAACTTGCACATTGAGTTTGTATCACATCGATGAAAAGCTGTTTCTATAAACTGATGAAAATGTTTTTTCATTTCTTCCAACTTCTTTCTACATAGAGTTAAAGAAAAGTCCCTATTACCAAGAAGAGAATTTAGGAGGCATGCTTAGATGTGATGAGAAGCCTTTCCTGCACCGTGAATGTCACCGCACACTTGGATGCAGGGTAAAAATGGCATTACTGTTATCTCAAATGACTGCCATCTATGCTGAGTGCTATTTCGTGTTGTTCATGAGGATATTGCTGAAACATTTTCACATCACCACAAGGCTTGCGACTATCTCAGATCTTCATTAATACCCGAAACTACATTCAAGGCCGAGGGCTTTTTTTTTTTAGTTCAGGTTGTATCCAAGTTAGAACAACTTCTCCAGTGCTCTATTCCCATTTGGTCTTGGTGTTCGTGGAGAGTAACTGCTGTATGCTGGGAAAAAGTCTGTGTGATTAGTCATAGGATGTTTGAAGGCCACAAGTGCAATTTGTCACCCCTTTTCACTTCTCATCCACTTGTCACACTTTTCTGATCACCAATCAAATGCATGACAGTGGAAATAAGACTTACTGGCCAAAATACAATCTCCTGTGAGTAAATTTACTCCGGTTAAACGTGCACCGAGCTGAAAGCTTCGTCAAAAGAAGTACTTGATCTTTTAAGAAAAAAGCCTTTCGGTAAGGTTTCACATACTCAGATTTGAATGACTTGGGAAAAATCTCAAGCAGCTTCTAAGGCCCAGTGTCTTACATTATCCTCTTTCCACCCTATGGAGCCCAGATCTGTTAACAGCTTCATGTGTGAATTCCAGAATGGTTGACACATCCTCCAGCTTGGCTGGTTGAGAATAAAGCTTCCACTCAGGATTCTAGTAAGATGCTTGAGTTATTTTATTGATAAATTAGTTTTCTTTGAAGGAAAAATTAGAGAAACTTGAGGACAGAATTTTTCATACTAATATTTCATGGTGGGAGAGTTAAAAAAACAATGATGCTCTGAATATTCCCTGGGACTCCTATCTCAAGGCCTCTTGCTAGTCTACTCTTTATCGCTTTAGGCAACTCCAGCAATCTTTTGTGTAGCAAAAACAGCTTAAAGAACCATTTTAGTTCATCTCCATATCATTGTCTACTTTGCTCTACATTGCGTTGCCAAGGGAAAAACAGCAGAATTAGAGTAAAGGGCTTGTTTTCTTATCTCCTCCATTTAACACTTACATTCTATTAATTTGCTCAGTTTCTTTAATATTGTTTTCACACTTGTGTAGTTCATTCATTTGATAAGCAGCCATTAGCCCAGTGCCGGCCAAGATTGACACCAGGTTCTACAATAGGAATAACATGATGGTGACTCTAAACAGAGTGTTACAAGCAGCTTCCAAGAAAGCTACCATCAACCTTTTACCTTCCCATAAGCTCAGTCCCTCTCTCCTCTGCAACCGGGAGCTAAATGAATGGGGGTCAGCTCTGTGACTGTTTCACCAGCAGAATATGGTGGATATAGTGCCAAATGCCAACCTCAGGCTTTACACGCTGACAACTTGAACTTCCTGTTTTTTAGAACACTGGAATCTTCACTACACCATACAAAAATTCCATCCAAGCACTGCCAAGAGCTACCCATGAAGTGTATCCCCAAGAAAAGAGAGAGAGAAAAAGGGAAAAATAGAGGCATAAAGAGATGGAAAGATGGGTCAGGGGATGGGGGGATTGAGCAGTCCTAACTACCACAGCCCCACTACAAGACTATGTAAAAAAATTTCCAGTGCCTGATGTCTCGCCCGCCACTTAATTTTACCTGGACATAAGAAGGACTCAAAACAGTTCACCCATTAATTATTAGAATTGCAAGAAAGAGCCAACAGCCAACAGATTGTTTTTGAAGCAGCTAAGTTTTAGGATGGCTTTTGTGCAGCAACAGATGATGCTGTGCCTGCTTCCTACCCTCGCGGAACTCAAAATAAGGACACGAGGAGACTAATAAAGTGATTACAGAAAGAATGCAGTGTACCCCCGGGTGAGGGCCAGGAGGGGAAATGCACAGGGCAGAGAGCATGTAATAAAGCAGCAGGACAAATGTGAGTATGGAAAGTTTCGGTGGCGTAGTGATGCAATCCAAGGGATAAATATCATTTACCCGAGAAAAGAGAAGGGTGCCCTTGCCTCATGGGCACAGGGTTGCAGGCAAAGAGAACTGCATGTTCAATAGCACATGGAGTGGGAGATGTTGCATACAGGAGGATGGTCCTTCCACAAGACCAGGGATGAGGGGAGTAATGGCCAGATCCCAGGTCAGCAAGAATGGATGGGCTGATCTTGCCAGGCTTTGCACACAGAGAGGAAAACAGTCTTACTGCAATAGCAAGCAACAAGGTATTTTAAGTGGGAAAGTTACAAAATCAATTTACCCACTCTTCATAAGATAACTCTCTCCAATAATGCTGCTGCTTGCTTAAGCGTTCTAACATATAGAAAAACATTTTGTTGCTGACTTTCTTTTTCTTGAGACAGGGTCATGCTCTGTAGCCCAGGCCGGTCCTGAACTCACCGGTGTAGCCCAGGCCGGCCTTGGACTCAGAACAATCTGCCTGCCTCAGGCTCCAGAATGCTAGGATTACAGGCATGCACCACCACACCCAGGTTTCTGTGGTGCTGGGGAATCGAACTCAGGGCCTTGCACTTGCAAAGCAAGCACTTAAACTGCTGTGCCCTTCTTTCAGTCCAGAAAAACATTCTGTAAAACCAAAATCATTATTAAAGTCAAAACGTTATAATAAAGTATTACCAAAAATTTTGGTTAACAAAGAAAAGGCCAGATATCAAAGCCCAAGGATAAATGACACATTTTCAAGAAATTTTGAAAATGAAGGGGAGTAAATCCCATAATAATCTACAAAATTAGGTTATCACTTGGAAGGAGGGTGCAGTTAAGAAGTATTACAGAAACAGTAAAGCAAAAATACATGGGAGAATATTTCTTTCACAGTATTCCGTATTTGGTATGATATGGGCAAAACCATCGAAAAAATGATGTCAGAAATGAAAATGTGTACTGATCCTATTGGATCCAAATAGCCATGTGTCCATGAGTCAGCATTTTCAGTTCTATAGACCAGCTTTCCACCTGAAAATAGGAAAATTATAACAATTACTCTTTGTCCAGCTCTATCTTACAAAATAATTTTATTTATTCCTAGCAAAATGATTACAAGTTTAAGGACATATCAGCATATAAATAAAAAATTGTCATACCATCTAATGTAGAATTTCTGACAAGTTGTATGCCAAAATTATATATTCATGACATTCTTTGCACTGGTGTATTGCTCATAGACTACATTTTTTTTTCTTCTTTCCTTTTCAAAGACTAAAAGACTGTTCATGGCAAAGTCATCAGGTTTTTTGCTCTTAGATTTTCTAGGAAACATTGGAGAACAAGTGAGGCTCCCCCACAACAACGAAAGTTAATTAATACATTCTACAGAAGACTGACAGCTCTATCAAACCAAACTCGTTGAAGATTTTTAAGCTTATCTTTAAACAAGGCCTTAAAATAGTTTATTGTTTTAAATCTGCTTACCTGCAAGCTCCATCTATACCGTGTGGAGGGCTTTTCCTGAAGAAACATATGTGTGTCTGCTAACATGTCTTAGCTTATGGCTTTATATATTTATAATGTTCTTGGTTGAAGTACTTTCAGGTTCGTCAGGATGGAGCCCTCACCAGAAATTACGTGAGTATATATGAGTAAGTAAAAATAAATTTCTGCAACTTGTTTCATGCTAAGTCTTCCAAGAGGATGAAGGTGTGACATACACGAGAATGACATTTTATATCTGCTACAAATTGTTGTGGCTCACTGACGAAGCAAAAGGCCTATACATATAAGTACACATTAAGTTTGTGAGAATTTTGTGATGAGGGAGTAAAGCAAACTCCCAGGAAGATAGCATGGGCATGATCAATTTCTTGACCCCTCTTTCAGGTCATGTACTCTGAGAAAAAGCTATGAGTCAACACATGTGAGACCAAAACAAATGCAGACATCAGGAGAGAAGAAAACTCTTTATCAAAGTGATAAGAAGCAGAAAATTCAAACAGAGCTTGATTAGTTCTGCTACCTAATATCCGTGATCACAAGATATGTAAATGTTCTACTTTTTCTTCCATCTATTAAATGAGACTGAAATACATTTCCCTCCTTGGGCTGCTGGGAGAGAGTTACATGGAGAAGAATGTGCATTGTGGTTACAGCGGTGTCTAAAATGTAATAAACACAGAATAATGAGGTGGGTACCTTTTTACATCATAAAAATTCACATCTGCTGATGTCATAATCAGGCTTGACTGTCAATGTGATTACCTTGAGAGATGTCTGGATGATAGTAAAGCACATTTCTCATTGTTTCTGAGTCAGTCTTGGGACCATAACCATGGTCTCTTCTCCTTGCCTCTCAAGCTCTTTGCCCGTGCTTAGTCAAGAGGGGAAGCATCTTCTCTCCACCAGTCCCTTCCACTGTGATGTTTCTGCCTTGGAATAAGCCAATCATGGGCTGAAACATCTGAAACTCAGATTCAGAATAAATCTTTTTATCCTTTAAGTTATGTCTATCAGGTTTTTTGTGCCCAAAGCATTAGTTCTGGGAGTGTTATGTTATTAAAAGAATTAGCCACTCCAAAAGAAAAAAAAACTTTAAAAATGAGTCATTATTACAGTTCACAAATACTGCAAGATACTCAAGAAACTAAGTTCTCTTTTAAGGATGCAGCTGATTTTATCAATGTACATCCTGGGAGGTCCCATTACTACTTGGCTTAGAAATGGTCCCACTTTTCCCACTTGCATGAACATTCCAAACTGACACTATGACACCAACTCTCACCCTAGGCCTAACCCGAGGTTCTATCATGGCACTAGGATCAACTAGGGGCGACTCTACAAAGGATTTAATCAGTAAACTATAGTAGTAAATAGTTTAAATTAAAGCAAATAATCTTGACTCATTATATTATGATTTTATTTTATAATTTTCAAATACTAGTGAAGTACCTGAATGTAATTATTGTACATATTACACCACATTAAGCATATTAATTTATCCATCACAGCCTATATCTTCCTTACTGTGCCTGGAAGTCATAATCATATTATTGATGTTTAATCTAGGGATTATTACAATCTTAAGTATACATTATACAGTTCCATCTACAGTATCAACTATCCCATTGACATTTGCAGCTTGTGAAGCTGCCATGGGTCTAGCACTACTAATCATATTATCTAATACATATGGTTTAGATTATGCACAAAATTTAAATTTCCTACAACTCTAAAGATAATTATTCCAACAATTATCTTATTCCAGTTACATAACGCTCTAGAATCGTGATGATTTGTTAATCTTTGAAGACCTTGCATAGTCTAACAATTGGTCTGCATAGCTAACTTGCCCTATTCAAATCTGATAACAACTCTCAAATTTCTCATTGACCTTATTTTCAGATAGGATCTCAGTTCTACTTCTAACATGCACAAGTTGACTTCTCCCTCAACAATTATTTGTTGGTTTCTTTCTCAGTCTAAGATTTTATTTATTTATTTATTTATTTATTTATTTATTTATTTATTTGAGACAGGGTCTTGCTCTGTAGGCTGGTTCTAAACTCAGTATGTAGCCCAGGCTAGCCTTGGACTTACAGCAATCCTTCTGCCTCAGCCTCCCAAGTGCTGGGATTACAGCCGTGTACTCCCAGCTTTTATGTGGTGGTGGAAAATCGAACTCAGGGTGTTTGGCTTGCTAGGCAAGCACTTTAACTGCTGTACCATTCCTCCAGCCCTCTGAGTCTACGACGGATACTTCACGTTGAGGGTGTTTGTTCTTCATTACTAATTCCGGTTGCTGTGGTTGTAGGTCATCGATATTTTATTGCTGCATACATTTTCAAAACTATGTTTCATATTTTCTATAATTCCTTGTAAGAAAATAAAAATACAATCTTTGTGATGACAATGTCAATGAGCAGTAACAAGCACAACATAAATTTTCGATCAGAAATCCAGAAAAAACGTATTAATTATACTTACAGGGTATCAGCTATCTTACTGCCTGGTTTCATTATTAAGTAATTAGTTTTCACTTCAGTGTGAGCTAAGTGGCTAATATATTTCAATTAAGTACAGTTCTAGATTATGTTGTTGAAAATATTCAAATTCTTCAAAATCCTGGTGTGTGGGAGGAGGAAAATGGGAAAGCAGTGATAGGTAGGCTTTGGAGATTAGTCCGGAGATATGACTCAAGAGCTGCCATTGGCAAATTTTTCTTAATAACCTCTAAATGGAGGTGTTATCAAAAGCACACCCAAAAACTTTCCTAGTGCATTATTTATTTACCAACACTTTCCAAGTCCCAGCATGGTTGCAGCTTGAAAGAAATCTCCAGGAAGACAAGTGTTCCAAGCTCCTTTCTGAATTTTTTTCGAAGAAAATGGACAGAGGTACCTCCCCTTCCTGTGTCTGGGCCTTGCAATGAGTAATTGTTCATTTAAATATGTTTTTAATCTTGTGCAGGGCAAAAATCTTCCACTGAACCTGGTATCATCAAGTGATGACCAAAACTGAGGGTTCTGGTGTTATTATACTTGCTCTGCCATGTTTGGTGTCTGTAGGAAAACTGGGTGCCATTGACCACTCAAGACCACCAATACCATTGCTTATTTAATAACACTAAACAGTGAGACAGTGCTCCAGGTTTTTTCCACGAATGAAGAAGACCACGAAGGCCTCCTTCCATGTATTAAAGCATCATTCTCTTTTCTTTTCATCTCTTTTACCAAATTCTGATGAAAAGATCTTGTGACAAAGATCTCTATATAATTAGACCATTGACTGGAAAACATGCAAAGTCCCAGCTCTTTGATTTTGATATTCAGAACTCCAAAATATAAAGCTACTATGATTTTTTATTACAACCCCCAGTGATGGGATTCAGGATTAATTCTCTGGAATATGTTTTATTTCTCTTTGTTTCTATATGCATACCAGCAATAAAAATTTATTTAATATGAATCCATTCAGTTTTGAAAATAAATTTTAAGAGGTTACTTCATCATTTGGATTCTTATTTTAAAAGTTTAGCTATGAAGTCATTTCCATCATTATAAATACATGTATTATTTTCTAATGCCTCAAGAAACTACACAGAAATTTCGATATTTTGAAAACTTCCATTTACTTTGTAGATTTCAGAAAGACTGTTTATTATCAATTCACTAAAAATCTTGATACATAAAGTTCTCCTGAGAAATATTCAGATCTTGACTCGATACAGTGAAATTTCAATTCATACTTGAAAATCATCATTCAAATATTTGATATTAACATTTCCACTATTTTCGTTTCATTTCATGTTGATCAAATTTGCCTTGTTTCTAGAGGGCGTCTTGAAAGCTCTATTCGTTATAATCCTCTGTGACCTAAGGAACCGAGATTGGAGGAAAATACATAGACACATGCTTGCAAAGGTCGGTTTACTTCTGCAATAGCTAAGAAGTCTAAACATTAATTCCTTTATCTATGTGTAGCAGAATTATCCTTGCCAAAACAAACTTTAAGTTAGTGCAAGTGAACTCAAATTCTTCTCTCTTCCTATCTTCTCTCACTATACAGTGTTCTCACTAATTATTTCCAAGAAAAAAATATAAAACATTCTAGACAAGAAAAGGCTTGTGTTTATGTAATCTGTCTTCGTTTTGATACTAGCTGCTGAAACTCCACATTATTTTCTTCAAAATTACGTTGCCACATAATCAGAAAAGGTAAACATAATTCCATATTTGTTAATTTTCCTGTTTGTTTTTCTGCAATGGTTACAATGTTAGCTGCTTTCACTCAGCCTTTCCTCTTCTAGAGAAGAGAACCACAATCTTCTCTCATTTGGCTAATAAAATGCATTTCCTCATGCCGGGGCCCATGGTGTCTCCTCAGCCCTGACCAGCCTGGTGACCTGGAACATTCTCATTTGCCTCACAACTCCCTGCTGCTGTGCGTATGTTGCTCCTCTTCTAAGAACGGTCCCACCACCTACCCTTTCTGTAAGTTTAATCACCTAGAACCGGTCTACTCTATCTAGGTCCCAAACCCACCACTTCTTCAGAGATCCATTGTTGTTTCTTTTAGGCAATGTTCATGGCACACTCTGGGTTTCTCAGAGCTGTGTCTATAGCCTGCTTTGGGCCCCAATGCCTTGCTTTGCAGTACCATGTGTGTTCACGGCTTGTCACTTTGCTCTTTCTACCATTACAGTAGTAGACTGACTGATGACCTGATCGCATTTCTGGCTTTTGCTCTTTCCTCAATGCATTTCTGTCTTCTCGCTGCACATGTCACGGCTCTCAGGAGAAGCAGAGATGTCTTTTGCTGAGAGGAATTTGTTTTAAAGACTTGACCCACATGATTACAGAGACTGGCAAGTCCAAAATTTGCAGGATACAGGATGGGTAAAAACCCTGGAAGAGCCAAAGGTACAGTTCAAGTTCAAGGGAGTCTGCTGGGAGAATTACTACTTATTTAGCAGAGGTCAGTCTTTCTCTCCTCAGGTTGATTGGATAAGACATACCCGCGTTATGCAGAGTTGTCTGTTTTACTCAATATCATCCCATTTAAATATAACTCATCCAAAAACACTGCTGCATAAACACTTGGTAGTGTTTGACCACATTGCAGAGCACCTGGGCCCAATGAAACCCAGCATATAAAATTTATCATCTTACACATTTTTGATGGCTGACATTGTAGTGCCCTCCCACTCTATGGACCATTAACCGCATGACTTTCTTTGGTTAATGGAATGTTCCATATAAGTACAAGTAAACACCACAGTGTTTGTGTGTTTCTGCTAACACTGTTGCTTCATTGCTGGACAGTAAGGATACAACCTCCCATCACCAAAGAAACTTGTCAACAAAACAGTGAGTTCAGCTGAGATAGAAAAACTGCCTGGAAAAGCCTAGCCTAAAATACTGGTCTGAAAATCATAGTATGAATGTAAGTTCCTTTTTTAAGGCAAAAATGTTATGTTTGTCTCTTATACAAGATTTTGAGGCAAAACATCGGTAATACAAGCTTGATCTTATATTATATTTCATTGTAATGTATATATTATATATTATATTTATCCACTTTGAAGTATCCTGCTGAGGTCATGCACAGTGGCCACCCAACAAAGCACAGTTGCTAACAATGTATCTGTGATTGACAAGTGTTTGTGAAATATGCCACAGGGTGGATTGGCAGCACTTATCGCACATGGGAGGTGCCATAACCATGAAAGTGGCTTTCTCAGACAGAAGCTTATCCATTGTACTCCACATGTGCTGAGCCCTGCAATTTTCTCAGATGCAAGAAATTCGAGTACATAACTTGTGGTAGTGTGGGAATGTTTTTGTGCTCTCTCCTGATAATTTCTGGCCCCAGAAATGGGTGCTGTTAGATAGCACATGGCACAGGCTTGTAATCCCAGCACGTGTAAGGCTAAAGCAGGAAGATTGCAAGTTTGAGCTCAGCCTGGACAACTTAGTAATTTAACAACAACTTGTCTCAAAAGAATTAAATTAGATCAAATTAAATTATTAAAAATGAGTGTGAGTCAAGAGCAGTGTGATCAGGAAAACAAAGGGATCAGTTTCATGGTGGCTTAAGTAACACATATCTATTGCTTCCCGGTTGTGGAGACTGGAATTCTAAAATCAAAGCACCAGCTCCCTCTGTGGACTCAGGTCCAACAAGCTGTTCTGTGTCCGTATAGCGCTTGTCCAGGGCTGACTCAGTGGAACACGATAGACTGGGTTGCCTGCACAATAGGAATGCACAAGTTTCTTATGGCTGTGGTCAAAATACCCAACATACACAACTCAAAGGAAGGAAGATTTATTGGACTCATGGCTTTAATAGTTTCATTCCAGGGTCATCTGGTTCCAAGATAGGAACATCGTGGCAGAAGGGCTCATGGCAGCCAGGAAGCAGCACACAGGAAAAGAGCACCGGTGGGAGACACTCCCCACAGTGCCATGTCTGCAGCGACCTGGCTCCTCTATCTGGACCCAACTGCAGCATGACTGTCAGTGATCAGTCTTCTGGCGAACCCAGCACCCCATCATCCAATCACTTCTCCAGGAGCCTCAACCCAGCTGAATTGACATTTAACACTAATACAACAAGCATTTCATTTTAAATTCTTTGCAGAAAACTGAAGATAAGTAAACAAATAAACTGGAAAAAAATAAATTCTGTTCAGACAGTCCCTCCAAGTCCATTAACTAAGGAGCAGATGAAGATATTGTGTTATATATACTCAATGGAGCATCCTTTTGCCCTAGAGAAAATAGTCTTGAATGATCTTTAAGAAAATGGATATACCTGGAGAATATGTTAGTACTTTGTGAGTAAAACACATCCGGTACGAAAGGTTAAGCACCATACGGTTTCACTTATGTGGGAAACCCAAATATAAATGAATAAAAGAGCAAAATGGAAAAAACAAGATAAGACAGGAAACAGCCATAATGGATTGAGGTGCATTCCTTGTTTTAATTTAAGTTCCTACGTACAGGTCCTCTCTTCAAATAATATTGTGTTCTGAAGCTTTGGGGGGGGGGGGGGACTAAGAGTTTCACAAATGACTTTGAGGGGACATGTTGCCCTGTATGCCACCTCTTCCTTCTGAGCTTCTGCTTATGTCCAGCAACACTTGACATTCTTTTACTAAGAATTGCAATAACCTCTTGGATAAATATCTATTATATTATGCCTTGCTCACTTTACTAACTCAAATGTTAATTTTCTCCAGAAACATTTTCTCAGACACACCAGAGCAATTTTGAGGAACCATCTGTGAGTTCCTCAGCTAGCCAAATTGTGTGTAAGAGACACTGGGATAGTCATTTTTAGGGGCTGGTGGAAGAGTGTAGTGATTAAAGCACTTGGCTGGTCCGTGCAAGGCCCTGGGGCCTGATTCTCCCCAGCATTACCTAAAAATTAGCCATGCGTAGTGGTGTAAGTCTATAATCCCAGCACTTTGGAGGCTGAGGCAGGAAAATCGCTGTGAGTTCAGGACTGCCCAGATTACTGAGAGTTTGACTCAAAAACTGGTGACTATTTTTAGACTTATCATAAAGTATCATGCTATAATGGAAACTTCAATGCTCCTTAAAAATTGTTTAAATATTAGACTCCTCTCTCTTGCCATAAACGTCTCTTTTTTCACATTTATGGATATTAAAATCTCTTCTTTCTTGTCTGTTATTAATAGAATGTCAGTTTTTGAAATTTAGTTGGTTTGGTTCTGACCTTTAATATCAGCTGTTTTTGAGGTTAAACTAATAGTCTCATTCTCTGGAAAATTTCTTTATCTGAACTTGAAACTTCCCATTATGTTATTTTCTGATGTTAGTATACCACATAATATGTAATATCTACATCCCTTCTCCAAGGGGCATGCCACCTTTGCTGTGCTTCAAAATGTCTATTGATGTTTTAAAAGGTTTCTATTTTTGGAAATCCTTGGACTTAAACTCTTGGAGTGCTCTTAATCTCAATTTTTTCACTCCATCTTTTATCAACGGCTCTGTCCATTTGAACAGACGACCTTTGACCCCCAGCTGTCCACAGTAAAGCAGTCGATGATTTTTCTTTCCCCATTTGCCCGTCTCTTTCTTATTTTTTGCTTACATTCATTCCACCTTTTCAGAACATATGAAGCCGTTTGCTTTCTCCCAGCCATGTTACCATTCTTGTTTTAATCATCATTCTACAACTAAATACATTATATGGTTCAATCTTCTGTGTGGAGGTTCTCCTGTTGTATGTTGGTAGGACGTAACTCATAGTTGAATCCTCAGGAAGAGTTTCTATGTTTATTACCTGAGTAATTGGACATCTAAAGGTATTTTTTCTATAGCCTTAATATTTAGAGGCAGTTTGACTAAAAATTATGTGTTGTAATAATGCTGCTTCTGGCTTCTTGCTTTTCATTGAGTTCTTGAGAAGTCAAATATCAGCCAAATACTTTTTACTTTTATGATCCTTTTTGCCTGAATCTTTTTAAACTTTATAAACTAATAGTTTTGTGAGAAAGATTTTGAAGTTTATTATTGGGAAATTTTTCTAGATAAACTCCTTAAATAACAATTTTAAATGTTATTTTTTAGTTTCGTTTCAAGGATATTTATGGGATTACAATTTTTATTATATTAGTTTTGATACCTTAATTATGTGCTTGTTTTTCCTGCTGGGACTCCACTTTCATGTAAGCTTCCATGTACCACCCCAGCCTCCATCTGAATTATTTCTCCCTGAGTATTTTGGCTTCTTTACATATTTTTTTCTTCTACTGACCAATTTTCTACTTTTGTCCTACAATGCCTTACTAAATTTCCCTGGTAATCTATTTTCCTTTGACTCATGTGTTTCTGAGGTTTTTGTTCTTTTAATCATTTTTTAAATTCTTCCTTGCAACCACTCTGAGCTGCACAGCCCCCACAGCACAGCTCTCGGAAACAAACAGAAATAAGATTAAAAAGTACTGAGACTAAAAAGAGATAGAAAACTTGATAAACTGCAGTTAAAATATTCTATTTTTGTAAAATTTTACCCAAAAAGTGACCGTAAGAATATATGACTGAGATCTCTGCAGAGATGTAGCAAGAACCCCAGATGGAGAGGACCTGAGTGTTAACATTTTCCAGCCTCATGGTGATGCCATTCCTGGTGACGACTGAGATGACAGGCCCAGAGGAAGTGCATTGCATACATTATTTTATCCAATAGGTTTATGTTGTACCTAAAGAAAAATTCTTTAGGTTAAGTAAATCACAGCCATCATTTATGATGAGGAAAATGAGGTTACAAATCTCAAGTGAGGAACTGAAGGTTAGGATCTGTGTTTGCCCTTCTGCAAATTCTATTATCATAGGAGTTTGCCGCTGTCACAGTCCTCAGTCATCCTCGCACCCCAGCACACCTGAGCCACAGCTACCAAGAATGTATGAAACTTCATAGGCACGGGAGCAACCAGCTCTTCATCAGGGACTCCCCAGCTGAGCTTCCTTGCTCACTCCCACCTTCTCCCTCTGTGGCTGTGGAGGATAAGAAGGAAGAGAGACATCATGGGAGAGAATGAAGGGATTTTCTTGAACTACTAGGTAACCATGGTGCCATTTTCTGAGACCCAGATGACTAGAGGAGGAGGCTGCCTCTAGTGTCAGCAAACTTCTTTTCAAAAGGAAATAAGACATGTACTTTCCAATAATGGACTTTTCCAACATAATTGAATTTCATGCTTACTGATTGAAAAGCAGGAATTTATGCTGAATTTTAAGGTCTTCAATAATCCTAAAAACTTCCATTTCTCCTTAAGAACATAGCAAAAAAGGTTGACAATATGACTTCCATCAAGGCAGTTACTTGTATATCTACGTATTTGACTGCAGGTTGACTTGGCTTGTTTGTTTGCAAAGGAGGACATAAGATCCACAGATAAAGACATTGTGACATCTTTGCTCACTGTGTATCCATTGCATCAAGAGCAATGTGTTTGAACATATCAGATTCTGGTAAGTTTATATTAAATAAATTATTATAAAACAATCTCAGCTGTTGTATCAGTTTGGATTCTTTCAAAAAGCAGAATTTACAGATTTTGTAACAAAAAATATTTTTTAGGAAGGCTTGCAAATCCAATCCAAGGATATAGTCCAAAAGAGCTGCTCATTCATTAAATAGATCTCCCATCCGGGACTGCAGGACAGCCGGTGAGGTGAGAGTCTGCTGTAGATCTCAGGTGAAGACCGAAGCCTGAAGATCGGTGACCAAAGAGCAGGAATGGGCAGACAGGCACAAGTCGAGACTGGAGCGAATCTGTGATGAAGACCTGTGGGGCGTAGCAAGTTGGCATCTGTAGACAATTACCTAGGCGAGAGCTTTCCCAGAGGAAGCAGCTGTAGCAATCTTCCCTCTTCTTCCCTTCTATATGCTTGGAGTTCCAGTTGGCCCTCCCACATCTGGGTGGGTGCTCTTCTCTCATTGGCCAGTCCTCAAATCACTCAGACTCTAATCCAAGCCGGTTCTTGATTCACAATCTAGGCATGGTTCACAAACCCTAATCCAGGTCTGGTTTCTGATTCACTCAAATTGATATAATCTCTTCAATGGTCACAGCCTGTCTCAAAAAAAAAAAAGAAAAAAGAAAAGAAAAGAAAAGTTCGAAATCATTCTTTCACTGATTTTACGGCACTATGTTTTAGCAACAGTAAGAACCTAGTATCGTCATCTATAAATATTTTAGACATTTTATAAAACCTAATATCTTCTCCATCTTTGAGACTAAAATTCTTATTCTCCCTTTGCTCTACTAGCCCACCTCCTGGGGATTTGTATAGTTATTTTCACTTCATGATGATCTGTGTAACATGCAGTCATCCTGTGCCAAGTTCTGAGTTTACTCAACCAATGACTCTACAAGATAGAATGCTTGCCAACTTTTTCCACCTTTTCCATTTCTTTCGATTCACATTGTACAATGTCATGAAGATAATTTTTTAGCCCTTAATGAGTACTCATTTTCTGAAAGTGTCTTCCAAATATATCTTTGCTTACTCATTCTACCTTTAATTTTCTACAGCATATTACTTATTTTTTATTACAGTGGATCACAATTTGCAAGTAGAAGTTGACAACAAGTCTTACGGGCTTTGAATTTGCAATAACACTACCACCAATAGCTGGGCTCTGCTATCGCTGATTTACTTAATCAAAGACAGTATTTGTATGAAAGACAAGTATAACAAGTATAAAATATAATAGATTGTATAGCAGAAGTGCTAGATAACAGAATAATTTATGGCCAGTGAATCTGCTTCCACTGATTGATACTCAGAAGAAAATCACCAATGAGAGACATTATTTCTTTCATGAACCTATTACTTTAGTCAAAAATAATACCAAAGTTAGGGTATGAATCTGCTAATCGTATCAGTTTCTTTTAACAGTTCCTCTTAAGGCCCCCAGATAAATTCAATAATCTGAGAAATGAATGGAAGTAATAATATTTTAAATTATGTCATTATCAACATTTGCTTATTCAAATAATTAATATTCATGAATAATTACTAAAGCTTAACAAGTGAGCCAAAAAGCTGTGTTCTTTGCCTTCACAGTTTGTACTTACAAGATAACAAGGATGACAGTCATCAAATAAGCAATGATGTTAGAATATCAAGGGTTACTACTAAACTATCCAAGAGAAGCTACAAAATGCTTAAGGAATATATCTAACATAGCTGCATAGTTGGTGTTCTTCAAAAATATTAGCTGTACAACTGAAAGCACTTTAAGAGAAAAAGTTATTATTTTAAAATATAACTTTTTAATTGTGAAATAAACATGAATATTTAAAATTTAAATTGAATTATTTGAGTTATGTGGTTCCACCAGGGGATGTATTCAATGTACTACAGAAATTAAAATTCTCATTAAAAGAATGAATTCTATCTACATAAAATATTCTAAAGGTATTTTAGCTATTGTAGCTAAAGTTTGGAAAAAATATAATTTATTCCTTATATTTGAGCCAGCCCTTTTGTGTCTGGAAACAGTATCTTTAAAAACAGTGACTGCTCTAAACATTTAAATATAGCTTTTCCTGATTACCACTTTTCCTCAACATATCACAGAGGAGATAATATGCATCTGTTAGTCCATGTGCTGGCATTCGTCACCAGGGTATTCACGAGACACTTGACATGTAGCAAGCCAGAGGAGACTTATGCTCCCTCTGACAATAACAGAAACAGACAAGTCAAACAAACAGCAAAATACAATAAAAAATCCCCCTAGTTCTCAGCACTGCCTTGCCACCCCAGCAACTGCGCACCTGCTCTCTCTGCTTCCTGTAGATGGTATTCTCAAATCACATACAAACTGACCTTTTAACAATACCGCTTAGACTTCACCACTCTGCTCAACCCCCCTAGAAGCTCTGCTCCTCATTTCATTCAGAATAAAGCCAGGGTCCTTAAAATGCTGCAAGGGGCTTTTATGAGATACTCCTCCCATAAGTCCTCTCCTAAAACTCTGCCTTTCCTGGCAATCAGTTCTCTATTCCTCTGCCTGGAACAGTTTTGCACAAATATTTGCTAGCATTTACTCCTTTAGTGACCACCATCTCAAGGACCAAATCTGGCTGCTCCATACAACGCTAGAAGTGCTTCTTTACTACATTCACATTTCCTTTTTAGCCACCTTTCTTTAAGCAAATCAACTTATTTTTTCTATGTAATGTTTCTTATCTGTCTTCTACTAAAATGTCAGTAACCGCAAAGCAAATGTTCTCATCTGAATGTGCATGAATGTAGCCCAAGTACCTACAGCAGTCTACCATTTAGTAAAAACTTCATGAATATCTGTGAAGTGAACAAATAATTAAATAGTATAAAAACTTAGATCTTCCTAGGAATTACAAGAATGCATACAAGAATTCTTCCAAGAAGGATTAAAAGCAAAGATATATTTGCTCTATATGACCTATTTTCCTGCTTCTGTCACATATGACTTACATTCCTTGTTGCTTTCAACAAGACACCTGTGATCTCTGAAAGCCAAATTAAAGCACTTCTGTTCCAGACCCAGCTCTGTGTCATGAGATGTTAAGCAAGTCGTCCTTTCTTTGCTATTGTGTATTCCCATACAGTGTCTGAAGAAAAGCTTTTCTGAAATCTGTTTTAGACTTAGTAGTGGTCTAGATGGACTTTACATATTATAATCATGTTAGAACCCTTAAATAATGATGCTGGAAATCTTTTCCACAAAATCTAATTCGTCGGAGTGGGGCTTAAACATTGATATGAAGCCAGAATTGAACACTCTGAATCAAACACCACGGACTAGCCATGGTAAAACTATGGGTGAAAGTTAGTGTGTTCGGCTGTTGTACACTGTTAAAGTTGGATATGTAGCAGCACTGCTAACAATAGATAGAATGTGGAAGACTCCAAAATACCCACTCACAGACCAATGGAAACAAAAAGTGAGGTATATGTACACAATGGAGTACTATTCATTTATGAAGACAGATAGTTTTAAGGTTTCTACAGGTATATAGATGCAATTTGAGATCATCATGCTCAGAGAGGTGAGCCAGACACAGAAGGTTAAATAGTGAATGGTTTCATGAGAAACCCAGAACACAGTCATTTTACGGAACTAAATGAGGGGATAGTGAAAGTTAGGGAGGAGGAGGAGGTAGGAAGGTCAAAAAGGGAGCGGGAAAGGGTTTATAAGTTTGAAAAAATATATATGTGCACAAAATGCTCTAGTTCAATGCAAACCTTAGGTATCACGTATGTACATATGAACAAAATGGGAAAATGGAGTTGAATATGAATCACACTAACTCACCAACATATTGAGTGTGTCTAGTTGAGCTGGTCAAAATGGTTGATGCTGTAGACAACAGACAATGACTTTAAGTGCCTGCTCAGGCAAGAGTATCCATAGCTTGGCTCTGTAAGATTCTTCCATGTCGTTGCTGCCTCTGCGCATTGATTTATCACACTCATCCAATTATTGCATAAGCACCACATCTGCCTCGCCCCTCTCTACAGCTATATTGTCAAAGTCAAGGAAGACATTCACTTATGCCCATTACACGAAGGGAAGTTAAACACTACCAGCATGCAACGGTGCACGGTAAACATTCCCATTCCAAAAGGAAGGAATAGGAGTTTAGAAAGTAACGGGAACAATGCAAGTTCTAAAGCAAACAAAGCAAGGGTAAAATCCTGCAACTGCATGTCCAGTATGTGGGGTAAATTGTACCGAGATGTGAGCTCCAAAGGGATTGGGTGGCCCCACCCCTGCAGTGCTGCCTGTGGGTGCGAACTCCACAGCTTCTCCTTGGCGCTGGTTCTGCTCACAGACTGACGATTCACGTTTCTGGCATCTCCAAGTTTCTAGGGTCTCCACTGAACCTCAGGCTTTTCCTTCACAGCTTTATGCACTGCCCTCCCCAGGATACACTGCCTGGACTCCCAGGCTTTCCTCTGACACCTAGATGGAAACCTCTATAAGCCCTCCCCTCTTAGCGTCTGCATGCCTGTGAAACCAGAACATGCACACGACACCAAGTTTCACTATCGGCTTGAGCAGCATCTGACGCCCTTGAAAAATTTCTGTCAAGGCATCTGAGTCCTTAGATGGCTGAACTACTGGTGATCAACGCTTGGCAACATTTCTCTCTTTGGCCCTGCAGGGAGTTCTGGGATGCTCTTTCCCGAGAAAAACTTTTATCTTACCACCCTTGAATTGGTAAAGGGGGCATGCGGATCTTGCTGACTTTTGAGATGCTCTCAAAGCACCTTTTCTATAGTCCTGATTCCAAGTACTTGGCTTCTATTTATTTTATTTTATTTCCACTTTAATTTGCATGTATGAGATGCATAATGTTTACAATGAACTTGAGTATTTTGTGCACATATGTGTCAAATCAACTTTATGATCTCTTCCCATTTTGGGGGCCTACAGATATTTCACTCCTTCAGTGACCACCATCTCGATAGGACCAAATCTGGCCGCTCCATGCAATGTTATCCCTCCTAACTCCCACTATCACATGCATTTGGTTCTATAGAATACCTGGATTCTGGGTTTCCCAAATCCAAGAAATCATGCAATACTTGATATTAATCTAAAATTTAATCTTTTGGAACTGACTCACTTCACCATTGAAATCACCACTCGTTAGCACAGTTTCCCACCTCTAGAACTGGCTGTAGTGGCCATGTCTTGATGCCTCTCATCTGAGGCCAGCAGAGCCCTTTGTTAGGACACTTTGCTGAAAGTTTTTTTTTTCTTTGTATTTCAGTATATCTCTATTGAGATTTTTATGTTTTTCCATTGAAATTCTGCTTTATTGTTTGAGAGTCATAATTTGAACAATATTGATCATGGAGAAGGCAACAATGATGTAAGAGTATACAAGTTAAAATTATACAATAATCAAAAAATTCAAATGAATCTCAGCCTTCAATACATTGAAGTGTACATAATTCATGAATTTAGAAAATTGTATTATGCATGTAATTTTAGCTTTTCTTTTGACTAATTTATACACACACATACACACACACATATATGTACATATATACATATACATTTGTTATTTATGCATGAATTCCAAATTCCATAACGTAACAGGAGTGGGATTTGGGGAGCCAATGAGCATCTCTGCACACCCTTTTTTCAGAGGTTCACTCTTTTTCTAGATGACCACTGCCCCTCTTCCTACCCTGTTACTCATGTTTGGGCATTTTTATATCATTATTGTGTGGATTTCATAAGAGATACAGCCCTCTATAGTCAGTCTTTTGTGTTTTGTCCATTTCACTAAACATTATTACTTCAAGATTGCCCCATTCTTGTTCAAAACCTTCATGTCTGTCTTTCTTTTTGGATTCTTAGTATTACCTTGTGTATAGGTACCACATCTTCTTTAACCAATCCTCTATGTATGGGCAGGTAGGTTGCTTCCAAGATTTGACTATTATGAATTGTGCTGCTATAAATGTGGATATGCATGTGTCTTTTTGGCAGTTTGACATTATTTCTTTTGGGAACAGGCCCAATGAGCCTACAGTTGGACCAAATGGAATTTCTATTTTCAACTTTCCCACGAATCTTCAGACTGTTTTCCATAATGGTTGTACCAGTTTGCATTCCCACCAGCATCAAAGTAAAGTTCCTTTTTTTCTCAGCATCATCAACAATTATTGTTTGTTGAATTCTTGATGTAGGCCATTCTTACAGAGTGAGGTGAAACCTCAACATTTTTTTTTTTTTTTTTTTTTTTTTTTTGCATTTCTCTGATGGTCAGTGTTGGAGAACATTTTTTTCATGTGGTTGTTGATCACTTGTACTTCTTCTGAGAAGATTCTTTTTATTTCACCTGCCCAGTTCTTGATGGAATCACTTATTTTAAGGGGTTTTATGTTTTTGAGTTCTTTGTATGTTCTAGATATTACTCCTTTGTCTGAAGTGTTACTGGTGAATATCTTTTCCCACTCTGTGAGTTGTTTCTTCTTTAATATGGCCTCACCTACCAGTCCACGTAAGAAAAGAACTACTACATCAATGAAATTCATAAGGCTAGAAAGCATAAGAATGAAAAAGACAGAAGGTAAATTTCAAATCTTTTAGCTTACATTGGAGACCAAGTAAGTGAATTGCTACATTAAATTAACTGTGTCACAAAAGTATAATACACATAAGTAATATATAAAATGACATACTTCGTTATTTCAGAATTTTTAACTTTCATAAATTATTTACTCACATTTCACTAATTGCTAGCATTTTTCCAGGTGTGATTTATCATTTTATCTATCTACCCATAAATTCTTGCATACATATTCTTAAAGATTTTATATGAATTCTCCATGTTGAATATCATTATTATGTTTTGCAAACTAATATACTGTTAAAAATAGTAATTATGGGGCAAGAACATTCTCAGATTTTATGAGAAAGTTGGTACTGTTTTAGTAGGATACCAATCAAATGATTCAAAAGACAAACTATTTTTTTTGTTCCAATTTCTCCTTGGATGTTTCTTTTTCTCCATGTTCTTTGGTGCTGTTTGTCTTGCTGTTTCTCTCAAAGATTTCTTCAAATATTTTCTGCAATTCTGGGCTAGTGGTCACAAATTTCCTTAGAGATTCTTGGTCATGTAAAAATTTTACTTCTCCTTCAATTTTTAGGGATAGTTTTGCTGGATACGAGAACCTGGGCTGACACTTGCCATCTTTTAAAACTTGAAAGATTTTATTCAGCACTCTCCTAGCCTTTATATTTTGCACTGAAAAATCTGTGGGAATTTGAATAGGCTTGTCTTGGTAGAATAAGGTGGGGTTTTCATTTGCTACTTTTAATATTCTCTATGTTGTATTTCTGAGGTTCTGATTATGACATACCATGCATGGTGAGTCTCACTGCTGGGTGACGTTATTTGGTGTTCTATAATTTTCTTACATCTGAATGTCAATTTCTTTTCCTTGATTTGGGAATTTTTTGCATAGTTTCGGTGAATAAATTCATTAATACTAGTGCTGTCTTCTATTCTTCTCCCATGCCCATAATTCTGAGACTGGTTCTCTTTGAATCATTCATCAGCTATTGTATCCTGCAACTTTGTTTATTTCTAATTTTGGCGATGTGCGTAATTATAGCATTTGTTTCCTTAGTCTTGTCTTTGAGGTCTTAAATTCTGTCCTCATGATGTGTGAGTTGACTTACTCTGTTTTCAAATGTATTTTTCATATAGAAAATTTCAGCTAAAATTCTTTTCAAAATCTCCGTTTCTCTATCCAAATGTTCCTTCATATATTGCATTTCCTTATTTACCTAAACAAACTTTTTTGTGGCTTCTATAAGCTCAGTAAGCTTTGTATTCATGAGGACCACTATTTGTGTAGTAAGTTCCTGTTTAATCCCACTGATTACTGCTTGCATTTCTTTGAGGATATCTTGTTTGAACTGGTCATTTGGCTCATATATTTGATTTTTGACTTCCATCAATATGAGTTCCATTATTTCAGGGCTATGACATTAATTTCTGGGGTCTCGGGAATTTCTGTGGGTGTCCGGTTGCCTTGTCTTCCTTCCATGTTTGTGTTGCTGAGGGAATTTTACTCAAAGGCCAAGTTGAGAGGTTTCTTCGAAAGGCTGTGAGGGTGTATGAGGTGAGGAGCTGAGTTCTGAGTTCTGTGCAGTGAGAGAGGTCCTAACAGTCTGATGGCCTCTGAGGTGTCTTGTTCACTCCCAACACCCTCAGCAAAACTCTCCCACCTTTCCTAGCTTCGCTATCTTGAGGGTGGAGCTTTCTGTCTTTGGAGGTGCTCCCACTAACACCTGAGCCTTTCTGGGGCTCAATGGCCTGTCTCTTGTACCAGCTTTTTTCCCCTAGGCACCCTTTAAGAGTGACCCCAAAAGAGCTGATGTGTTCTTCTGAGCTTTTTTTTTTTACTTTAATCAGTTCAGTCTCAGGCTCTTAAAAAAAAAAAAAAAAAAGGCTCCTGCTTCTGTAATTGCCTGTCATGGCTGCTGAACACTGTTTCTGATTTAGGCTGCAGGAGGCCTTATCTAGGGAAAGCTAGCATTGCATTTGTAGTATGTCCCTCATTTTTTAAGAGGCTAGGCTTACCAGCTGCTCTCAATTCCAACTTCTCCCAGATCTCTGCTTTCCTGGGTCTGAAGTTCAGGGCTCCAGGCATTCTTCCATCTGCGGATGCTGGCAGCTCAGGGATGCTCTCAGTCAGCCTGGGTGGCCTGCTGGGCTGCTTTTTTCCTCCATTTCCTTTATGTGTTCAGGATTTCTTATCTTCACATGGTCTCCTTTTACTGGATGGGGTGGTCCTTCCTCTCCTAACTCAGGAACAGGTTCTGGGCTCTGGGAGGCCTTTCCTCCATCTGTGGATGCCTGCCACTCACAAACATTTGCAGTCAGCCTGGGGCAGCTTCCTGAGTTATTGTTTACCTCTGCTTCTGATATGTTTTTGGTACTTCTGGCCCTCCCATGGCCTCCTTTCAGTTGTTAACCAGCTCCTCTCTGTCTTACCTATATTGCACAGGTGTTTTTTGACTATATTCTCAACTTTTCAAGTGGGTGCAGGAGGAAATAATGGGTAGCTATGTTAGTCACTGCCATCTTGATCAGAAGTCTGCTTGGCTTCTTTTTAATCCCGATCTCTTTAACATCCCTGTGCTCTTTTGCCCCACCTATGTAGATTTTTTTTCACAATTGAGAACTGTGAAAAAGCTAAGAAAATGGAAAGAAAAAAATTTCAATTGAACTAATATTTTCAGCATTCCATAATGCCATATTTTCTACTTGCTTTTATAAAATAATAAAATTTTCAACTGATTCTTGAACAAAATTTTACAAATACCCCAAATAATTTTTTGAACTCCATTGCTTAGTTGCTTTGGCTGGCTCGATGTGACCTCTGCAATTGCAAAAACATGTCTGTTTTGCAGTCTGTTTTGTAAGTTAAGGTTCTAAGTGTTTGTGATGGAGAAATTTTAGGACTATGAATGCACATGGACAGCTTCTTCGTCTCCTAACAAGTGCTATATCCTAATGTGTGACATACAAATTACACACTGAACCATTTCCATACAGCAGTAGGTTTGTTGCATATACTTTAAATTTTTCTTTTCCTTGTCTTTTGTTTTTTAAAATGGGGAGCTACATGACTTATATACCAGATGTTTTGGAAGAATAGCCTCAACATTAGGCAGTGGTAACTATTATCATTAGAGAGAGTTCACAGGGACACCAGGAGATTCAACAGGTGTGTGAGTTCAAGAAGCACCACACTTCTGACACTTCTCAGATTTGTACTTAACGTTAGAATGAATTGTGAAGCAGAAGTTTTAGCCTGTTGAATCCTACAAAGGAAAGAGAGAACATCACTGTCAGGAAGAAAATGTGTTCCAACTATCTTTGTAAAGTGTTCTCCAAGTCACCGAGTTCACTGTCACATTAAGACTGGTTCAGGAGCCATTTCCGTGATTTTCATCTTCTGTTTGTTGCCCAAGCTCTTTCTTTTAGACTTTTGCACATGTGATTCCTGATCGTCTAGTAAACATTTCCTTTGAGAGGTCCAGCCTCACTCTGTGTGATTTATACTGTATGTCACTTTTAATATCTTATAGTCTACTGTGACAATAGTCAGGGAAATGCTGTTCCTGTTACTCCTTCATAAGCATATCACCTGAAGTTTTACTGAGCCACAGAGCATCCTCAGAGGGTGCCTGTCTAAACTTAAGGCTGAAACCTAATCACACATATTATGGCTTTAGGAAATAGGGAAATGCAGCCTGTAGGAGGTGACAAGGGAAGTCCTCATTAATAGGAGTAGTGGCCTTATAAAAAGGCTGCTGTTCTTTCCATCATCTAAGGAGACAGTGAGAAAATGCCATTTATGAGCCAGGAAATTGTCTCTCATCAGACACTGAACCTGCTGCCACTCTGGTCTGAGACTTTAAACCTCTAGAAACATGCAAAATAAATATCTGTTGTTTATACAAGATGCAGACTATGATACTGTGTTATTGCAGTCCATGCAGAAGAAGACAATGGCTATTTGTTGAACAAAGAGAGAATGACTAAACCAAGAGAAAGGGGTGAAGGATTCAGTTAACAACTGCAATATTTTAGGATCTCAAAAACAAGTAGACACAGGCCCAAAGTTAATCTGCTGATCATTTGTAGAGTAGATCATGTATAATAAACCAACGTCTTGGCATGTCACAACCCACCATTTCAGCTTGTAAAGCAGCTGACTTTGATAGGTAAAATACATTTCCCCACAATGTGTTCCTTCCTCAGTCTCCCAAAACTGTGGCTATATTACCTTTTGTAGTCAAAGGGTCTTTGAGTGTGATGAGATCAAAGACTTTGATATAAAATTAGCCTAGGTTAGCCAGGTTCTTCAACTAACCATGTGAGTTCTTAAAGGTAGAAGAGCAGGAAGGAAGGGAGGACTGGACAGATATGTGCAAGAATGCAGCCTGTAAGTGCTGGGTATGAGGATGAAAGCAATGGGCCACAAGCCAAAATTTGTGAGTTGGTGTTGTTATTAGTTTTTATTTTAGTCATTCTGGTAAGTTCATATTGAAATACCATTGTGGTTTTAATCGGCACTTCTCTAATGGAAAACAGTGTTGAACACCTTTATGTAGTTCTATTTTTATCTGTAAATCTTCAGTGAAATATCTGTTTATATCTTTTGTGAGTTTTCTAGTTTTTATAGTTGAGTTTGAAGAAGTTTTTGAAATATATTTCATATACTACTCTGTCACTGGGTATACAGTTTGCAAATATTTTTGCCAGTGAGTAGCTTACCTTTGCATTCTCTTAACAGAATATTTCTCAGAGCAAGTTTTTTAACCCACTGATGTCAAATTTATCTAATTTCTCATCTGTTGATTGTGTTTTAGTGTCAAGTTTAAAAACTTTTACTTATCCTTGGATTCCAAAGATTTTCTGTATTTTATGCTAAAATATTCAACATTTAAGTGTGATATATTATGAACTAATTTTTCTATGTTGTGGGACTAAGCAAAGCTTCATTTTGTTTTAAATATGAGTGTCCATTGCTTCAGTATTGTATGTTAATAAAGAAGCCATCTTTTCCCTCAAAATTGATACATATCATTGTTGGAAAATCATTTTGGCAATGTTATATGGCGTATTTCCTTTTTATTTTTTTCTGTTCCATTGATCTATTCTTCCTTCCACTGCATACTCATATTGGTCTAAAAGTATGTTTTAAAATCCAATGTTCCTACCACTTTATTTTTTTAAACTGCTTTAGCTATTTTGATTCTTTTTCCATACGTATTTTCGAATAGTCGGGTCTATACTTATAAAATAAGCTTGCTGGATTTTTATAGAAGTTGTGTTAAACCTGTACGTAATTTGAATATGAATAAAAGGAGAAGTCTTTGTCTTGTTTCTAAAGTTAGGGAGAAAAATTCAGTCCTTTACCGTTAAGTATCATGAGAGGAATTAGGTTTTGGCATGTTTTTTATCAGGCTGAATTGAGTCTCCATCTATTTCTACTTTGCTCAATTTTTTAATCAAAAATCCAGTGTGGATTTTGTCCAATGCTTTTATGGCATCAATCAATGCAATCTTACACTTGTGTTTCTTTTTGCCTGTTAACAATGAATTACAAAGTTTGATTTTCAAATGTTAAGCCATCCTGGTGTTTCTAAAACAATCCCACTGAGTACACTTTCCTTTCCTGCATTGTGGAATTCTTTGTGCTAATATTTTGTTAAGAATCTGTACATCCACTATGTTATTTTGCAATTTCTTTTTGTCTTTTCTGATTTAAGTATCAAAGCACACCAATCAGAAAAAGTGCATCAAAAACTCTTCAGTTCTCTTCTATTTCTGTGATAGATTGTGTCAAATTGATCTTAGTTTTCTTTAAATATCTTTGTTGACTTTTCTAGAAAGTTCTGTGAGCTCGGTGTTTTATTTTTGAGAGAGAATTTTCTTCGATTGCAAATTCATTTTCTTTGATAGTTAAAAGGCCACTGAAATGATTTATTCTGGCAGGTTAGTTTAAGTAATATATTAGCAGCTCTAGTTCTCATAACACAGTACTTTAATCTGGGTAATAGAGGAGAGGACTTCCAGTTGGAAGTCCAAACCAAAGGTGCGCACAGCATCCTGCTGCCGCTGAAACCAGTAAGAGAAGTGTTCTTGGAATCTGCCAGCTGTTAGTACCGCTGACACTTCCTGGTTTGTAGCAGTATATGTTCAATCTCTTCCTTCATGACACCCTCCAGTGCTTCTCCTTGAATGTCCTGTGTCACCTTCATACCACCCCTGCTTACCACAAATCTTATCTAGCTTTACCCGCCATATTGCAGGGCTCACCTGAATACTTCATGTTAGCAAAATGAAATCCAAAAAATAATCTTCTAAGAAAATAATGTTTTGAGGTACTGTCTATTGGGACTTCATATTTTTTTTTCTTTGAAGAGAAGTAGGTGCCAGTCAATCCTTAGGTAATAGTTTATGGTTTTCATGGAATGGGTCTGTTCCCTTTAGCCTGTCAGTTTCTGTATGAAGTTTCTGTATGTTGTTCATAACATTCCTTATTCATGTTTCACAGCTGGAGGATCTACAGTGATACTGCTGATTTGAAGACTTACATTCATGATGTGCATCTTCTCTGCTTTATATCAGTTCTGCTAAAATTTGCCATTTTCAAAGATTTTTTTACAGACAAACTCTACATTTCACCTTTTTGATATTATTTTTCTGTTTACATGTTGCTGCTCTCTCATCTTTATTATTCTATCTTTTATTCTGGTTTATTTTGCTTCTCAGTTTTGGTAAGTGATTGAGGAAACAGATGAATGCTATGACTTGAGTAACTTCCACTTTTGTAATGTTTGCATTCAGACTTCCTTGTAGCCCATAATATTATTTATAAAAGTATCATTTAGTTTCTAATAATTGTAATATTTTCTTCCTTCTGATTTTGATTTCCTTTTTGTTTTTATTGTGCTTCTTAGGCACACGGTATATGGTTCCAACTATTTTATATTTATTGAGTTTTGCTTTTGGTCCCTAGATAAGAATCTATTCTAATATGTATTACATTTTACTACTTCTTTTCCTCCTCCTTCTCTTCTTCCTATCCCTCCTTCTTTCTCTTCTTCTGTGCTAAAGGTTGAGCCCAAGGCCTCATATGAAGCTGTATGTTTACTTCATAGTCATGTCGTTGCTCTTATCATTGTTGCCCTTGTTGTTGTTGTTTAATTTTGGAACAAGTTCTTCCTATGTTTCCCACCTGGGTCCCAGGTTGCCTTGGCTCCCAGAATAGCTGAAATTGCATGAATGCACCACTCAGCCCAGCGACACTTCACTATTTTCAGAGATGATGTTCTGCAAAGGTTGATAAGATACCTTTAGTCATTCGTAGCAAGGTTTTCTGTAACCTTGATGTTTTCCTGCCAAATGTTATATGATTATTCAGAGGTCTCCAGGTATATTGTAGATGTATCAGTTTCCCCTTTCAGTTCTGCCACTTTGCTCTTCACTTATTTTTTTGTCTCTCTTGTTTGGTGTAGATGCACCCAAAGTTTCTTTGCTTTCTTGGTGAATTGACACTTTTATCATTGAGTAATTTCCCTCTGTCCTTACAATTGTCTTTGCTCTGAGGTCTACTGAATCCAATAGCAATATCTCTCCATCATGCTCTCTTTTTAATAATGTTCACAGAATATCTTTTCCGCATTTTACTTTCAACTTTCTCATATGGTTATATTAACATTTGAAAGTGTCT
This sequence comes from Ctenodactylus gundi, assembly GCA_004027205.1. NCBI lineage: Eukaryota > Metazoa > Chordata > Mammalia > Rodentia > Ctenodactylidae > Ctenodactylus > Ctenodactylus gundi. The sequence goes on along the minus strand of PVKB01001010.1, from coordinate 294,359 downwards.
CACAGATAGCACAAAATTGGGTTATGTTTTTAACTCATAATTTCTCTGTGTGATTTTTTATTTAAACAATTCACATGTTCACATGTGACACACACACACACACACACACACACACACACACACACACATATATATATATATATATATATATATATATATATATATAATAACTTATTTATGTGTTCTAGTTTGGAACAAATCTATTGATGCAGTATTTTAAAGTGATTTTTGCATATTATTATTAGAGATAAATATATTATATACAGATAAATAACTCACTGTTTTTAACAAGTGAGTAAAAATTACTGTTTCCACATCTTCTCCATTCCTTGCCACCTCCCATTTGGAGTTGTCTCAAATATTTACTGAACTTACGTTTAAAAGTGTATCAGTTGTAATTCTTGGTGTGATTGCTGACTGCAGCTTAGAAACCTATAGAAGGAAGTCCTGGCCAATGCTCTATACTGGCTCTGACCATATAGCCCCTTCCTGATGTAATAGTCCTTATTTCTGGTTTATTTATGCCCAGGCAGCCTCTTTTAGATCCATCTTTGAGGAAAGGTTGGCTAGGATCCTGTCTCATTTTCACCTTCATTGTTGAAGAATATTTTCACGGGATGTGAGTTTCTGTGTTGATAACTTTTTGTCTCAGTCCTTGAAAAAAATTTGTCATTTATTTCTGACCTTCGTGATTTCTGATGAGAAATCTGTTGCTGCTTGAAATATTTTTCCCTTGTAAGTAAGATATGCTTCTCATTCACTGATAAAACAATTCAAATTTTATTTTTCTTGCTGTATTTTCCACTTCTAGAATCAACGTTGGAAAAAAACTACATTAGGCTTTTCTTCATTCTACCTGTTTGCCTGAAATTTTGATTTTATTATTATTTTTGTTTGCTGATTTAATATTTTTTGTTTGCCCCATGCATATTTTCTTTCTCACTGAATTAAAACCCTTTCATGGTGTTTATAGCAGAATGGTGCCAGAGCCCCTGCAACTGTCAAATCCCAAGGATGCTCAAAGCCCTCACATAAAATGATGTGGTATTTGGATACAACCCACACACATCCTCTTTGGTGCTTTAACTTATGTAAATGCTATGTAAATGATTTCTAGATTGCATTTTCAGGGAATAATAACAAGAAAAAAGACTGTATATGTCCCATGCACAGACTATATTTTTCTTCAGTATTCTCTGGGATTTGTTATATCTGTGGCTATGAGAACCACAGATACCATGGGCCAACTTTATTTTTGTCATGATGGCTTTAAAACATTGGCAGATCATTTTAACATCTCTATCATCTCAGTGTGATGATCTACTGAGGGGTTTTGGGTTATCTTAACTCATTTTGAAATATTTCTAGTTCTTAATATGTTGAGTAAATTTCTACTACAGAGTGCATGCCCTTGTAGGGCACTGTGAATTATATTTAAAGGTCAGTTTTAGCTGGCTTTTGTTGATACTGTTCCTATAGGGCAAGACAAGAAAGGTCAGTGCTGATCTGTTGCTTCCATGGATGTATAGGTCCAAATTCTTATGTGGCTTCTAGGGTCAGCTTAGAGAGGTTTCTTCATCTTTGCCAGGCAGGGGTGGAGCCAGGGCTCCTCACTGCTTCTACAGGAGTATGTCAAGCTGGCAGTGATAAGACTATCATGTGTTCTCTACTTACCATGTGAAGGGTGTCATATGGCCTTAATACTTTTGAACTGTTATCTTTCACTCTGTCCTAGAGTAAAGTGGGAAGGGATTCTGCATTGCTACTAAGATGGTGTGAAAGTTGGTCCCAAGGCTACATAGGCATCAAGGTAGGGTGGAGAATTATTAAAACCTCAAGGGATGAAAAGCCCTGGCTCCCTATCTACCTTAATTCTATTTATATATGTAAATGGGATGGAAACCCTATTACTGCCGCAGAACAGTGACATTTCAGGCTCTACAGACACCATGACGAGGGTGGACAACAAGAGGAGAGAGAGTCAGAGCACTGCTACTTCCTGCTGAAAGTCCTTTACCTCCTCTGACCCACCAGGCCCAAGGAATTGATCAGCCTCTGTAGAGCCTCATGATAGTAAGACATGACTGCCTTCCAACTGGCCTACGGCACTTAGTCTAGAGTACTGTTTCACTTGTAGGGTTCAGCTGAAGTGAAGCAATTATTGTGTATAAAATTTCTTTCCTCGTCCATTGGTTAGAGAAGGGCCCCTGTCAAGTCCTCTCTATCTATAACATTTTTGCATTGCCGTCTTATTCAACCCATTGTGGGGATATGTAAGTAAAAAGAAAAATCCATGAACTTACTACTATGGCATTTCTCAAAATTCACGATCCCTAGATGGTCTGCATGCCTGTGTTTCTTTGTGTTAAGTCCCTTTTATAATCTCCAGGATACTCATTGTACCTATGAACAGCAACAAGAAACAGCACCTTTACTCTATTTTGTCCTTCCTGAAAGTCCCAGAGTTTTCCTGTTTAATTTTTTAATTTAAAAAAAAATAGGAAATGAATTGTGTCCTCCTCTTTGGAGACTTTTGCTAGTCTCCGTGTCTTTCTTCTTTAACCCAGGGCCATTATTGCTCAAGGAGATGCTGAGCAAACAACCTACATCTGTGACCACTTTTCCTCCGAGCCCGGAGAGCTGACCTCACACGGTTGGTCCTGGTCACCGCTTCGGGGATCTCTAAATGCTCACAGGCTCTAACAGGTGAGAGACGCGGGAGTCAGAATTCAGGAAAGTTAAATGAAGAAAATGTGAGAAGGAGATCCGGAAAGTTAGAAACAGTGAAGAGTTGGGCACCTTGCTCCAAGTGCTCACCCCATACATGGTGGAAGAGAGACAAACACACAGCCCAGAGAGACAGGCTAAGGAGTGGTGCGCGACCAGCGGGGAAAGCAGGAACTGCCAGGAGGGAGAGTGTGCGCGTGGAAAAGTGGGTGAACAACTTCAGAGCGAGACTGGCTGCAAAAGGAAAGGAGGGGACGGGACGATGGGGCGGGGAGAGAGAATTTCTGCCCGAGTCACCTCTTTTTCTAGGCGCAAGGAGTAAAACCTCGAAGTGAGCCCAGCGCAGCTGAGACTGGGCGGTCGAGAAGAAGCCAGCGGAAGGGTCGGAGCCGGCCTGGCGCTCCTGCTGGATCAGAGCGGACAGCGCGAGAGGCGCACCGCGAGGGGCGCAGCGCGAGTGCCCTGGGCGCGACCTAGCGGCCGCCGCTACCCCAGCCCGCGCACGCCGGCCGGGCCCGGGGAGGCAGGCAGTCGCGCCCCGGCCTCCCGCCTTCGCCTACGCCTTCCGCCGGCCGCTGCGCGCCCAAGCGCTATGGATGGCAAGCCCCTGCTCTCCATACCCAGGTAAAACCCGCTTCCTCCCGCGCGCAGCCCACGGTCCCTGGAGCGCCTTCGGTGACCCAGGTCCGTCACAAACTTGCCCCGGGGCTCTTGTTTTTGCATGGGTGTCCCTGGGACGAGGCGGGTTGCTGCGCTGACAAAGAGTCCAGCCGAGGCTGTGGGCGCGATCGGGGTCCGCGGGCAACAGCCCCAGGGGCGCGGAGCTGGGTGGGGCCTGCGCACCCCAGCAGCACCGCACCGGATGGGTGACAACCCGGTGCCCGTCACCTTTAGAGCCCTAAAGGATTGAAGTCTCCTGTCGCCAGCTGGGTCCCCGGGAATCGAGATGCAGCGCGGAGAGGTTTTGCGCCTGGCGGGCTAATGGTTTCCAAGGTAGGCGTGGAAAACCAGAAGGGAGCAATTCTGAGGCAAAATATCAGCACTTCCCGCTTGTCTCCACCCAGGCGGGCACCGGGTTTGCTGTGGGGACAGATGGCGAGGAGTGATGCAGGCAGCTTGATCCAGCCCCTGACAGGCGCCTCAAGTGCAGCCAGAAAAGACCTTCACCCCTTCGCTTTCACCGCCCCCCCCCCCGCCCCCCAGCTGCTCGGCTGCCAGTCGGACCCAGCCCTGGAGGCCCCACGCGGGGCAGGTTCAGGGAACCACTTCAGACTCGGCCGGCTGCCTAGAGTGTCTCGCGTGGTTTGCACCTCCTCCTGCCTCTCTCCTTCTTTTTCTTAGCTTCTGTTCTGTTCTCCTTCGGGCACAACCTGAGAATGGAGGACGCTGAGTTTTTCTTTCTTCCCCTCCCTAGATCTCAGGGATGTAGGGCCGGTTCTGTTAGTTACCAGAGCAGGCCATCTGTGCTCCCGTGCCCTGCGTGCACACCCAGAGCAACAGAGAATCCTGTTGCACAAAGGGTGAGGGTGTCCTGTGGCTGCTGGCACAGCCCCACCTATTTCCCATCCGGATTTAGGGTTTCAGGGCTGAGATTTAGGGGTTTAGGGCTGATCTGGTCCTCTCTTACTGTCTCTTTGAGCCCAAACATAAGTCCTTTAAACTCATGGTTCTAGAGAACAAGTCCCCTTGCACCTGGAACCAAGATAAGGGTGGCGGTGGAGGCAGGGGTGTCCCCAGAGGTGAAAGACTGCCTTCCCAGCCTCTCAGCCTGCTGTCTAGAGACTCAGCATGTTTATATTCCGCGATGAAATAGCACTTTCCCACTCCAACAGCCATGTCCTAATCTAGGCATCCTTCACCCGGGGACAGTAAAAGGCCCCTAAAGAGCTCGCTGTGGTTTCTATTGCAATGCTTGAAGCCAGAAAGAGTGGAAAACTCTCCAACTCTCCAGGCCAGAGTGGAAGGATCAGTCTTCATTCTGATCGAATGCATAAAAAAGGGCAGTAAGAACCTGCCACTAGATTTTTTTTTTCCTAAACTTAAAAACAATTGATCTTAATGTGTTTTGAGAGGCAAGTAAGTGCCTTTCCACACGGGTCTCTTGCCTAAGGCAAATGACCATTAGAATGGAAATGGTGAATGAAGTGGTCCCCCTCCCAACATTGCTAGAAAAGCACCTGAGGTTAACAGGTTGCCAACTTTCAACCCAGTGTAACTGACCAGCAGTAGCTGCAACTGAGTCATGGCTTATTCTTATTGAAATGCTAAGACATTTTCTGAAATATTATATACACTTGTGCCCATAACTTTTAAAAATTATTTCTGTTGGAATACTATACTAAGGCCTTATAAGGACCAAATTAACTGCAGCATATTACTCTGTACATTGTAGTAGCCTATTAAAATCTTAAGGCAAACTTAACAACCTGCTGCAAAAAATTATGCCTTTAGAAAATGACTGCTTACGCATTAACATTCATCACACCTCCATAAATCAGTGCTATAATAATTTAATTTATTTTACTGACATTCTTGTTGGTGTAAATAAGTTCATTTAATCCTCTATTTCATTGATTGCGAAACTAATTTTCTTTCCATTGATTATTTCTCTGAAACTTCTATAAGTGCAAAAAAGTAAATAGCATTTGAACTGATATATTATATATCATGTAACAGTCATACAGTTTTTCCCCAAAATGTTGAATTTTAAAGAATTGGTGACTAGAGGTTGTATACAAGCTTTTCTGAGAACATAGCAATAATCACAATTTATTACTTGTTAAGATTTGCGTTGTCCACATCTGAAATATTTTCAGTACTTAATTAAGTTAGGTTGGTGGTTATAATAAAGTATTTCTCCTAAATTTATTAAGAAATTTAGGCATTCTGTTCAATAATTAAACAAAGAAAGCAAAATTGTTTGGTAATAATGTGAAGTTATAGAAAACATTTTTCTATTGGCCTATTTTCTTGATATTTTCAATTAAGCAAAAACAGAATTGAGCTATCAAGCCATCAATATTCTGTGATGATTGCTCTCAAGATTTTATTATCTTTAAAAAAGAATTTTAAAAAGAAAATATTTAAGATTCTCTGAGTTGTCATACCATGTTATTTTACCTCTGTGAAAAATATAATTTATTTTTACTATGAATATTTTCATTTTTACCTGTACTATACATTATGTGGATTACATGGATTTTTCTTAAACATCTCTGATTATTAAAACTGGAAGTTGCTTCCAGAAAAGAAACAGGGCTGTAAACAGATTAAAGGTTTCCATGTTAGTTGCTTTATAGGCTCAGAATCTAAGTGTTTTTGACTCTTGGCCCAATTCAAAGGAATACAAATTAAAGAAAGTTTGGGGGATTTGGCTTTTTTTTAAGATCTAAAAGTTTGGTAGGGGTTCTTTAGGCATCTATTTTTCAAAATATTAATTTGCTAACATCTCAAGTAGGCGTTAGAAAAATAAGAGTCAAAAGACTCCCCTTCAAAGTCTTCTGAAACATATTTAACCCAATATAATCATTCCCTTAAGAATGGTGATTTTACTTATATCGAGAACTAGAATGTATAGGAAGTTCCATATTTCATGAAGTGTTATCCCATATATTAAGTTATCTGACCATCACATCCATGTGAGTTAATTATAACAGATAACTATTTCCACTCAAAAACCCCGAAGCAAAAGGAAATTAAATAAAGAAAATAATTGGATTTTAAATTCCACACAAATGATATTTGGCAAAGCCAGGTCATCCTCACAGTTCTTCTGGCTACAAATCTTACTGATCTTTATCTTACTGATTGAAAAAACAGACTTTATTTCAAATGGGGGAAAGGGATTCTGGTAAACAGTTTGAACAACCGCTGTTATAATTCCTAGAACACAGGGGGGCAGCCTAAACATAGGATCATTTTATAAAGGTGAAATATTTTCCTTGCAAACAGAAATAATGTGCCACCTTGATCATATCTAAGCTTAAATTTGAAATTTACTTTCACTTCCTAAACTTTTGCATTTTTATGGTTTATAGTTTCATTCTTTTTCTTTCTTTGACTGCCTAGATTCTATTTCAATAATAAAGCTTTTACACTGTATTTTGAATGAGAACAACAAAACTTTTCCCAAGTGAACTTTTGAAAAAAGAAAGGTGTATTGGTTAGGTTTTCCTGTCAGTTTACTTTAACCAATATGAAGTTTCACCTACCAACGTGTCACTAAAATCCTTCAGAGTCTCAAGGTTTTATCTCTCAGAATGTCACCTGAGGGGGAGAAAAACAAGTACTCTTAAATGGAGCAGACTTGGTCCTCTAAGACATCCTATAGACAAGTTTTCATTAAATGGCTGTTTTCAGATTCATAGGAAAGGATCATTGTAGGCGAGCACTTACGCCTCAACTTTGTGCTTGTGGAAAACTGAGAAAAGATAATCTGTTACTCCTAATTTGAGGATTGGAAGTGACTATCAACTGCTGCCTCAAGCGTAGTAAATTTCAGGTGATGCCAGGTTCCCTAATCCCTAAATTCTGTCCTCGAGGCCAGCGTTGCCCTAGACACATCCCCCAATTCACAGATGACAGGGTAACACCATCCAAGTCGTACAATTTCCTATAGAAAATGAAAATGAGAATCAGCAGTCAGATGTTTGCGTAGCTGTTAGGTGACAGTTACCTGGTGAAGAGACGGGAACTTTGAGAGCACTTTTTAATGGAAACAATTTCAGGAGAGTCTTATAGTCTGCCATTAACGCTGCATTTCACCTGGGTTTCTGTGGGCCCTTCACCTCCATCCGTGTAGTAAAACATGTACAAATCTGCTCTAAAATCTATCAATAAGAAGTTATCTTATTCCTAGGGAATCTCCCTTAGCTAGTACCAATCATTTGAAGGAAATTTTTCTCTGGGTTTCATCTACAAAAAAGCTTTCAAGCAAGGAATGAGAAGAAGGAAATGACATATTTGGGGCCGTCATCCCTATTGCTTAGCCTCTTTTTAAAAAATGAGTGGCTGTGCCTTTCTGGACAAGTTGTAAGACTGTTGCTCCTATGTCTCATGCCTAGATAAACTGACAAGTATCCTGGAAATGCTGATCTATGATGCAGTGACCTTCATCATAACAATGACTCTCAGTTGGGCACTAGGTGGGTAAACATCTCACTCTATGGAGAGATGCAGCCACTATCAAAACATTTAAAGGACGTGAAGCAATATTCACTTGTCTGAAAGAAAGCTGAGCTAGGATAATGGGTGGATTTGTTTTGAATGTTCCCCCATAGATGTTGGGTAGCATTACCTGCCCCCCCCCCTTTTTGTAAAGAAACTACCACAGTAATTAAGAAGAGGTTCTATCACAAACCTGTATTAGTGTTTGACGATCCACTCTCAGGCAAGAAGTTTGTCTTCTTTGTGATTTATCTTCATTATTTGAAAAATTTGATTAATAATTATCTTTCAAACGCTTGGAAAAGAGCTCCTAAGAATCTTGAGGTAACCTTCATGAAAGTGACCTTTTAGCTATTTCTGTTTACCATACTTAACTAAATTCCTCTACTTACGATTTATATTGTAATGGATTTAAATGTTTTTCTTCCATCAATACTGGTAAGTTGATAGCATAACTCAGACATAAAGTCTATTTTATCTGATATTACTATAGCCATTTTGATTTTCTTTTGGCTTATTTTTTGTTTTTAATCTACAGATGTCTTCCCAGTTAAAGTTATTATTTACAGAGTACTATATCTTACTTTTTGCCTTATCTTATAATCTCTCCCTTTAATTTACGTAATCAGACCATTCCCATTTAGTATGATTCTGCATAGGGCTGGATTAAGCTCCATCACCTTCTGCTGCTTTTATTCGTGCCATCTGTCCTTTGATTGTTGCTCTCTCTCTCTGTCTCTCTTTCAGCCTTGCTTTGGGTTAATTGAAAATTTGCTTATAATTCCATTTTATCTCATCTATTGATTTACTGTTTATGCTTTGTTTAACAACTTTGTGTTTGCTCCTATGTTTGAATGCGTAGTTTTGTTAATCAGTGTCTCCTTGCAAGTTATAGTAGACCGCTTTATTTCCAGTATCAAGTTTTATTAAGTAAACATTTCAAATTCTTTTCTTTGATTATTTTTGTTCTATTGCGGTCTATATTTTACTTTTATAAACCTTATAAATAATACTGTATAACATTGTATTCACTTAAATCACAAGTTGTTTTAGGCAATTACATTAAATTAATAATCTAACTTTACTTTTATTTATCCCGTGTCTGAGGATTTTCTTGTACAGATGTCAGCTCCTCCTTACATCTTTCTATCAATAGAACCTCTTTTGCTATTTCCCAGAGGCAGTTTTGCCGGCAATTAATTCTTAAAATTTTTGTTTTTCTAACAAAGTTTATTTCTTTGTGACTTTTTGAAATATAGTTTTATGAGGATGGAGTTTTAGCTTGACAGTTTTTATTTAACCTTCTTTTTCTTTTACTCTTTCAAGTATATTTTCCTTTCTCTTGACTTTTTATGGGTCTTGCCAGGAAGCTATCATCACTGCCCCCCTTTCCATCTTGCTTTCTTTAATCTCTTCTGCCCTTCAAGTTTTGTGTCTTGTTTAGAGTAAATGGAATGTGATGTGCCAATGAGATGTGTGTGTGTGTGTGTGTGTGTGTGTGTGTGTGTGTGTGTGCGTGTGTGTGTGTTTGGTATTTATCCTACTTCGTGCTCTCCAAAAACTTGAATTGATGACTTGTCTACTATTAATTTAAAAAGGAATCATTTCTTCACATACTTTCTTTCCTTTTCTGTTTCTTTTTAGAAGTCGAATTGCAAATATATTACAGTATCACTCTTTGGTGCTTTCTTTAACCAGTCATCAGGCCCACTGATATTTTCCTGAGCTGAATTGATTCTATTGATGAATTTGCCAAACACTCAGCATCTGGTCATAGTCTTTTACACTTGTAACATTTATATTTGACTAACTCTTACTGTAATTACCCTTCTGAATTTTCACGCTGTCCACATCTCCTATCTGCATTGTTAAAATAATCATTTAAAAAAAAATTTTTTTATCAGATTAGCTCGACCATGTGCGTCATTCCAGAGTCTAGTTCTGTTGGTTGCTTTATCCTTTGGCTGTATTCTTATTTTGTTTTCCTTGTTATTTCATGTGGCTTATGATTTTTCTGTTAAAAAAGCAGACATCTTGTATAAAATAGTTTCCCCTAGCAGAAGCTGGCAGTTGGTACTATTACTGTTATTCTTCTTTGAAGATATAACAGAGGTTAAATGTCATATTCAAAGTCACTCAGTTAATGACAGAGCTAGACCATGAATGCTAAGATGTTAATCTCTAAATTCTATGCCATTTGGTTCCATCATCGTTGCTCATTTCTTGAGCTCCATTATTCCCACTTCAGAGGCTCCTAAGACTTCTTCATGTCACGTGGCTCCGTTTATTTTTATTCCCTGTTCAAATAAAGTCATTGACCCATACATGGTGATCAGTGACACATGCTTTCTGCACAGTGTGTCATATCAACATGCCTTTTTATCTGAATACCTTTGGATTCAATCTTTCTCAAAATATGGTCTCTGAATCACAAGCAACTCTTAAAGTAGGGAGATACCATAGAAGATTATACTAAGCCACAAGAAAATAATGACAAGATTAGGGGTGAACCTGGATGATTACACCACTTGCCAAGAAAACCTGAGGCCTTAGGTTTGATCCCCGAGCATCACATAATAGCTAGGCATGGTGGTGCATGCCTGTAAGCCCAACCCTGAGGAGGCTGAAGCAAGGGAATGACTATGAGTTCTAGGCAAGCCTGAGCTATATAGTGAGTTCAGAACTAGCCTGGATTACACAGGGAGACTCTGTCTAGAAAGAAAGAAAGAAAGAAAGAAAGAAAGAAAGAAAGAAAGAAAGAAAGAAAGGAAGGAAGAAGCAAGCAAGCAATGGAAATGAAAGCCAGTAGGATTAGCACTTGGATTTAAAAGTTTGTGTTGCTCTCAGTCGTGAAGGCTAACAATCCAGACACTGCAACATCTGCCGGCATGCCAAGCCACTTCTTTGTTTGAGATGGAAGAGTTGACATCTTCTATTATGTAGCATGAGATTAATTATCTCTGAAATTAGTCAACAATAGAAATAATAGATAGATAGATAATCATTCAGACTAGGGGCCTCTTTTTGTTCCTTTAATTTTAAATACATACTGTGTAAATAAATTGTTGAAATAGTCACCTGAACTTCCTAGAATAGGCATAGTTTTATGCATTCAAGTTTACTCAAAAGGTACAAAGACTTGGTATTATTTTCTTCTGCTGCTTTAAGAAATTGCCATGAAATTAGTGGTTTAAACCAGTATACAATTTTGTTCTCCCACAGTGTGTGAGCAATCTGGTATTGCTTTCAATGGGGTAAAATCATGGAGATGGTAGGGTTACATATTTTCCCAGAGGTTTTTCTGGAGACGTCATTACTTTTTTCCCACATTTTATTGATATGTATAAGTGCAAAATTCAAGGTTTACAATGAAGTTGAGCATTTTGTGCACATATGTATCTTGTCAAAGCGACAAGGGCTTTCCCACTCTCCTTTTGCCCTCCCCATACCCACCCCACCCTCCCTCCTCCCCCACCGTACTCCCCGTTTTCACTTTGTCTTTTGTCTTAGGTTCCGTAGGAATTGTGATCTGGGTCTCTCTGGGAATATATCCAAAAGAGACAAAAACAACACATAACAGAGATATATGTATACCCATGTTCATAGCAGCACAACTAACAATAGCAAAAATATGGAAGGCACCAAAATACCCATCAACAGACCAGTGGATACACAAAATGTGGCATTTATACACAATGGAATACTATGCATCTATAAAGTCCAATAGCTTGGAGGCTTTTGCAGGCAAATGGGAGAAACTAGAGAATATCATGCTTAGTGAAGTAAGTCAGAAGCAGAAGGTGAAACATCGAACGGTCTCTCTGATATGAGAAGTCATTTCTTTACCTTTCACAGCTTCCAAAGGTGGCCACGTTCCTGCCTCTTCACCCCCTCACCCTCAGAGCTGGCAACAGACAGCTGTGCCTCTTCACTGCATGTCCTCTAACTTCCGTCATCTTCTTCTGCTTCCCTCTCCATTCTTACTAATCGCATATCAGCCCCTGGTTAGTCCATTATAATTTTCTTATATGAAGGCCCACTGATTCACAGCCTCAATTCCACACTGAATCTTGATCCCGCTCTGCCATATGGTATAACACGCACACAGCTTCTAAGGGTTAGGTGGCTGATCGCTATTTCATCTGCCACTGGAGTTCGTTGAGCTGTATAGTGACCCGGGAGCTCTCCCATGCCACTTGAGATTTTACTAAAAGTGACTCTTTTTTCCCCTTCTGTTTCTCCCATGTCTCTCCTACTTCCTTTCTTCATTAAGTGAAAGGAAAGGGTAAGAACACTCTTAGAACTGTTAGCTCCTGTTCTGTGATAAGTGAGTCATTCATCATATCAGAGATCTCAAAGATTACTTAAGAACACAAGCCTACATCAGGGTAGAACCGGAGACACTACAGAAGTCACTCCTTGGATGGTCACTGATGCTTTTCTGCAAATACTTTATGAATTACTCTAAATAACCCAAAGCATGGGGCAGATTACACTTGCTCTTTCCGTTGATACAAGATATAGGCATAGGATCTGATTTGGTCTAAGCAAAATGTACATTTTTTGAGATACACACAATGTTAGACCCCGAACTTCGCAGCAGCTGCATCTCCGCTGCAGGGTGGTTGGGAGAATTCTGGTTTGAGCAGCATACTGACATCAGTGAAAGGAAGCTTGAAGATCAATCATCAGACAGTAATTACTGAGCAGACACTCTACTAACATCTTCAAGACTCTGCGTAGTGTAAGTGAAACTGACTTACCCTGCCCCTCATACATAACTGGCATGGAGTGCCTGCACCCACTGGGGGCAGCAGGGGCCCTGGACAAATAGAAGGAACACATACTCAACATTGGCTTTTCTTTTCATTTCCTGAGTTATCTTCTGTGAACTAACTAACCTGGTAAGTCTTCCATTCCTTTCATTTTCAGGAGCTTTGACATGGTTTAAAGGTAATTCTTAACTTCTTAAAGCTCTTTAGACCAAGGGAGAAATCTATAAAATAAGACATTTGAAATACCAAAAGCTATTCCTTCTGTATGGAGAAATGAGAACCAACAAGACACAGGATGCCCAAAGAAACTTAGCATAGGTCATCTTGCCCAACCCCTTCCCTTTATGAATGGAGAAGCCAAAGTCAAGAAGAGTTATATGAGTTGATCGCACAAATATTTAGAGAGAGAGCCAAGAATAAATCCCTGACTTCCTGACTATACTTACCATCGCATAAAGTTTAATTATATAATAATAACAAAAGAAGAAGAATCTCTAAAACATAGATGTAAACACTTGGAATGTTTTGGTACAATACAATATATCTGTTACCCATATCTCAATGTCTTCCTTACTTTTTTGTGAGACAAATAATGTCTGTATAACTGTTCATGCCATCATTTGCATCTGCCAAAATTACCATAGACTCACTTAAACTCCAGCATAATAAAAGTGTAGAATGTTATTATTTGAACAGCTTATTGTTTTTAACCATGGCAGTGACCTGACCTCTTATTATGATTTCTGTTTTCCTTCTACCTGAATCTCAATTTATAATTTGGCACTTTGTTGTATATATATATATATATATATATATATATATATATATATATATATATATTTTCTGTTACATATCACCATATGTTGGTGAAGCAACATACACTACCCCTCACTAACCCAATCACTAGGTCAATTTTTAATGAGGAATGGACAGGAATAATTTTCCTTAAAGATATTAAAATGTGTGAAATGACATGTGCCAAACTGAAATGTGTGTAGAATAATGATCTATTCATATTTAATTATATTTTCATCAGAGAGACTATACTTGACAGACTATTTCTGAAAAGTTATAAGTAGCTTCTTTAAAATGATTAATGCATTAGAGCTGAGCCACTTATTTATAAATGAAAATATAATAAGATACAAAACTTTTGTAAGGTAGTTTAATTTCTGTTATTCATATGAAAATAAATGCAGAACTATATCTAACTATATGGACAATTAATTTAATTTGTATCAAGGGTTATCCATTAAGATCAAAGATCTTAATTACTAAAATACATTTTTCAGTTTGTATACTTTCATTTTAGTGTGCTTTTGTGAGATACTAAATTTCATTAGTTGGGGACTGGAGGAATGGCTCAGTGGTTAAAGTGCTCGCCTAACAAGTGTGAAATACCTGAGTTTGATTCCCCAGCACCACATAACCTCGGAGTAGTCTGGGCTCCATAGTGAGTTCAGGACCAGACTGGGCTACAGAGCAAGTCCTTGTCTTAAAAAAAAAAAAAAAAAGTGCATCAATTAAAAAGATAGGAACTTCAAAATACTTGATATTGTTTCCAAAGTTACAAGGAGAATCAATCATTTTCTCTTTCTATAGTTCAGCATTAAAGTATGTGTTCAATACTGACTCATGCACTTACTATAACCTGGAAATTTTTAAATTTTTAATTTAGCTTTTTTCTAAATAAATCAACAGTGCTTGAAAATAGAAACTAAAAATGTGCGTTCAGTTCATTTGCATAATTATCATGAGGTTGGTGATCTGACTGGGCATCCTCTCAAGCTAGCATTAACCTTCCTGTCTCACAAAGGTGAAAAAACTGGAGACTTTACAGGAATCATGTAACTTAGAAAACCAGCTGCAGTCTTGCTGCCTGAGTCACTATTACAGAAGTGCGCAAGGAAGAAATTCAATATCCACAGAATCTGGTATCAGAGAGGCTGGTCTCACAATTTAATAACACCGGCCTTGGAAGGCCATAGTCATTCTTTATTCGGGGGGTGGTGGCGGAGGGGGAAGGAACATGTGCACAGGGCTAATGAAAACGTCTCCCTCTCTATTTATTTTAAATCCAAGATATTTTCTCTACAAGAGAAGAAAGTTTATACCAAGAAAGGAAAAGTCAGAAAAAGTAGAGATCTAACCCAAAAAGTGGAGACCTCCAAAAAGTGGAAATTTGACCTGGGGGATCATGGGATTATTATAGATGACCAGATAGGAAGAAAAAAATAAATGAAAGTTCACTTTCTTATATGAAAGGAAATCGTGATACCAAGTTTCTTGAATGAGGTCCTCAGAATGAAGGTAACCTGGGAAAACTTACTGCCACAAAGCCTGCTATTCCCAGAAACAAACATATCTACTATGTTTGAGAATTTACTTCTCAAAATAATATAATAAATATTGATTCATTTTATTAGTATCTTACTATTAAACATGAGGTCCACAGTGAACAAATAGTACATTAGGTGTTGTTGGATTGGAAGATCATAATTTTTCTCTTAAAATTGGATTTTAATGTGGCATTTTGTGCCAGGTGATCAGATGTAGCATCAATCCTATAACTATCTTCATCCGGTTCATCCATTTTGCCAATATTCTCTTAACTCTTTGATTGTTAAATCCATTTCTTGTGTGAAGCATCTGTCATTAGTTCCCATTGACTTTTTTTTTTCAATATTTTCTGTTTTCCCTGTTCCAAGTTTCCGTTTGGTGATGGCTTGATATAGGAATCATGAATTTTCCAGTATCATACTTTTCTCCTCCCTGACTCCTTCACCTTTTGCAAGCTGTGTCACATAAAACAATTAGCATTTTGTTTAAATAAAAGCCACATACTTAAATCAACAAGCAACAGTCGCTGAAGGTATTGATCTGATGGACAGAGATAGACACTCAAGGGCAGTGGGATAGAACATTACTGGAGACTAAAAGTTAAGTGGTCAGTACATTAGTTAATGAATGTTTTGTTTTATCAAATAATCTTGTAATTGCAGAGGCTGCATTATAAATATTGCAACAGAGACTCATGTACTTTGAGGGGACACTGAAATACCGAGTTTACTAGATGTTCTTCAGAGAATAGCACTTCTGAGAACATTTTCTATTTCACAAACATAATTCTCACATGAATGAATTATCTAACCTACAGTGCAGGTGCAATAAACATTTCAAATTGAATGCTTCATCCTAAGGAATCTTCCACTCTAGTTAAATTGCACAGGGTCTTTGTGTCTTGAAAATAACTCACAATTATTATTTTACTTCTAATGCATGGATTTTAATTTGAATTGAATATATGAAAACACAAAACAGCAGTCTAGGGGAAGATAAAAGACTCTTCTGAAAGTGAATTTCTTTCTGTTCTTTGTCAATAATACTAGTGTTGTTTAAAGTCTAAAAGGTAGTAATTAGATCAGTCAGACTAAATCTTTGTGATGAGGTGCTAGTGGTGTATGTTGTGATCAGGACCTTGGAGTAAAAGACTTAAGTCTAGTGTCTATTCCCTCCCAAGTATGGAGTGATTCATCCCCTTAATGAATTCCACATGCCTATGAGGTGGGCAAAATACCTACCCCAAATAAGTCTATAGAAACAAGCTTCTATAGACTTATAGAGAGCTGAGTTCAAATATAAGAGAGGATACAAGCCAGGAAAGCATGTTTCATTTATTCCTTACTGCCTTCAGTACCTATATTAACACTTTATGATGTGTCAGATAATGTCAGCTACGGAAAAACATTGAGTCTTCAACATTACGGTGGAGCTTCAGTACCGTTAGGACAAAAAAGCCTTCACCAGACATTGATGGGTAGACAGGAAATTGGCATCTGTGTTCCAAAGGGAAATATGAATGTGACATTTGAGAACATGAGGCAATGAATTAAGCTTTGAACTGAAGATGCAGGGAAGGCATCTAGGGAAGAGAGCCTAGGCAGGCAGAGCATCATTTGGCAAAGTTTAGGCAACAGAGCAGTGGTGTGCTCATCCACCTGTAGGGGAGTGCCTGGAAAGAGAGGAGCAAGAAATGAGACCTGAAAATTAGAGGCAGAATATGTTACACTTTGGGAACCAGGAGGTCTTCATCCTAAAATATTGTGACATCGTTAATGTTTTTCAAATTCAAAGTGCCTGGAGACCTTGGGTGAGATAATACATGTAAAGGATATAGACCAGAGCTTGGTACTTTGTAAGTGTCCACTAGCATGAGCTGTTATTGTCACCTAGTAATGATAATTACAATAACACAAAGTTTGAGGGTATATGTAGAGAAAGGAATAGGGTGCTTGGATCATAAGATCACCAGAAGAGGTTTAATCAAGATTGTCAGCTGTCATTAAGAAGCCACTCTTAAACTATTTCTTGAGTATTAAGATACGTAAGAACATCTAGAACATCAAACAAGTTGGTCACATGTTAAGCAGATAGAGAAGGCAACCTCGAAGATTCTTCCTATGGTATTTGCTGAGATCCTACTATGTTCGTAACTGCATATTGCAGGAAAGGTACAATATTGCTCATACCTGCAGCCACACAGCTTGACATTCAGCACACATGAGGTGCAATTGTCATTACAGTATCACAGATGGGAAAGAGTGAGGAAGAGGGAGAGAGAGAAGAAGAGAGAAAGGGAGAGGACAGACAATCATTGAGCATATAGAAATCTGTGTGGGGGTTGGCCACTTGGCTACGTCAGGCTGCAATGGAATTTCGATTTTTAAAATACCCCTAACACTTGCCAAGTGTTCAGTAAATAATATTTTCTTTGAATTCTTAAGATCTCACTCTCTCTCTTTGTATCACTATTTCTTTGGGTCTTTAGATTTGACACCCAATTGGTTTAATACTTTCAGTGATGAAGTTTGAATATGGATGCACTACAAAATTCATTTGCATATTGATTACAAACAACTTGGAAAATCGATGCCCAGATATATCCCTTTTTGACTGCTATAGGTCATGCATGGGTCTAAAACATATTGTAAAACATAGGGTAGCATTGGTATCCCCGAGTGTATCATTGTTGCTGCTGATACCTCATTGTTCCCCGACCTGCAGCCACTCCCTGCTTTCTATAGAAGTGGGACACCGATACACGTTTTATGTGAGCACCCCAATGATTAATGACTCTGCTTTGCAGGCACAAGAAAGCCATCCCGGCTAGCATTTTGCCACCTCTACATCATGCAAGCTTTAAGAAGGGCTGTGTTTCCTCTCTTTCTGGGTCTGACCTACCTTATTGCTGTCCTGTCTCCTCCTAGCTTACAAAATCAAGTTACCATAGTGATGTATAGACTATGTGTGCCACCCAGTCCTATTGTCTGTATTAATAGTACATTACTAATTTCATTGAATTCATCTTTCTGCATACTGACAACTTTTAATGGGTACACAAAAATAATTTAATAAAAATGCCCAAAACAGTGGCTGTTCTCAAACTTAAGCAAAACTAAACTTATTAGCAAATGACTGGGGATAAGATTCTAATTGATTTGGTCAATTAGTATAATTCAAACACAACAGATATTTTCTTCCAGAAGTTTGCTTGCATTGCTAATACTTGAAGTTTACAAACATTCTCCATGTTAGCTCTTTTGATTCTTCAGTGCAGCTAAAAATGGCAGCAAATCTGTGAAGAGTTTCTTGTTTTTAGGATCTACTTGTTTCTCTGACCTCATCTGTTTGGAGGTGCAGTGCCTGGAAGCAGCAAATCTCATCCTCTGAAAAGGGACTAACTCTTGACTCTATGGGACTTTAAGGCTATTTCTTAGAGAAAGGGTCTAGATGGGTTACAAACAATATCAGCAACAACAAAAAATTTGTATGCTTTGTAAACAATTTCTATCTTTGACCCCTCCCTTTGGGTCACCACTTTTGCTCATGAATTGTACTTCTGAAGAGATATGAATTTTCAAAATGCTTGTCTCAACTAGAACACAAGAGATAGAAAAATCCGTTATTTCTGTATATGTACTAGCAATTCCACCTTCTGCTTCTGGCTTACTTCGCTAAGCATGATGTTCTCAAATTTCTTCCATTTTCCTGTAAAAGCCTCCACACCATTGGACTTTATAGATGCATAGTATTCCATTGTGTATAAGTACCACAGTTTGTGTACCCACTGTTCTGTTGATGGGTATTTTGGTGACTTCCATATTTTAGCTATTGTTAGCTGTGCTGCTATGAACATGGGTATACATATATCTCTGTTGTGTGTTGTTTTGGCCTCTTTTGGATATATTCCCAGGAGGGGTGTCGCTGGATCAAAGGGGATATTTATTTCTAGTCTTTGGAGAGCTCTCCATACTGCTTTTCAGAGTGGTTGTATGAACCAGCAGTGCAGGAGGGTTCCTTTCTCCCCACAGCCTGGCCAGCACTGGTTGCTACTTGACTTGTATTTTGATCTGTCATTTTCCCTCAGCTGTGCCTTAAAACTCACCTCTGCCTCTTTTCACTACATGCTACTGTCACTACCTCTGCACTGGAGGTGAGTGTAAGTGGTGTCTTGGCTATCTTATAAAGGCTAACACCAAGGAAATAATGCTGAAAAGTGAAGAAGTGAATTTTCATTACAGTTGTCTTTCGTATATATATTTCTTATTCCTCTGTGGCCTCCAAAAGAGGGAAATACAGGCAGGATGTAGCTAGTGGACAAGTTGGGCAATAATTAAGTGTTCATTTAGTGGATGGTGGGTGGTTGACACTAAGCAGCAGAGCTAATTAAATCTATTATGCAACTGCTATGCTTCCCCTGCTGCTGTATTAGGGCACCATTACAGGAGAACTGGACCTGTGAGTGCGCTGTGCACCGTCCTCATGCCTCCTGACCTTTTGCAAGCATATCAGTCATAGTCAACTTCCCTCAGTTTGTTTTGCCCCTGGCATTTCCACAGTGGTCTTGTGTATTCTGTGACACAAGTTAATTATAGTTATATACAGACTATATAACTATGGCTTAATTCAAACACACACACACACACACACACACACACACACACACACATACACATACAATTATAACTTGGTGACTTGTTTTCTTGGGGCCTTTCTTTTTCTTCCCCTTTTAAATATAATATAGTATTAAATAAATTATATATTAAATATAATATAATATATAATATTAATATAATGATTCAACCTAGACAAACAACCACAGGTCTACTCTGACCATCTTGCTTTGTGAAAATACTTTAGTGTTTGTTTCCAGGATCCTCCAGTGAGGGCTTTCCTAGCAATTGTGAAAGAATCAGGCTCATATACTGAGCCCAAGCTTTCTTCCACTTCCCTAACCCAAAGTGACACCTCCCTTACTCCTATGTGTACTGGCCAAGGTAATAAAAAAAGCATATGTAATGGAATAAATAGTCAGGATTTCTCTAAAAACAACTTTCATTTGCAAAAGAAAAGACCAGTAAAGCAGAGCTGCTGGTGTTCCATTGTTAACTATCCAGCTGCTGTGCTGGATTCTCATCAGCTAAGTTTGAATTTTTGCAGATATGAAAAGAAAACCCTGAGATGTCAAAATATATATTTAATCAGTATGTTTACATATTTCATTCTATACTATTCAACTGCAGCTCAAGATACTTTGGGGCTGTTCAGACGGTGTTTTTTAATAGTGAGATAGCCAAGTAGGGGTTTAAGATCATACCCTAAGACTTATTTTGTGATTGTAGAAAAAAAATATTTAACTGCTCTGAATGTTTATCTGAATATTTTGTGACCTGTCTCTCACCGTTTGTGTGCAAAGAAAATTAAGCAGCCTATGTGAAAATAATTTATGCACAAATAATGTTGATATTTTCCTTATCTCTTGTGTATTTTATTTCACATATTGCTTTTTGTCTGCTTTATCCAGTATAACTTAAATTCACAAAAGCTGAGATTTTTGTCTGCTTTATTCACTACAGCATCTTGAGCACCTTGCACAACACCCGGTGCTCAGGAAGGATAAAAGAAAACACGTGGGCATAGGTATCTATGCAGTACTATGATTGCTTAGAAGTACATGTCTTTTCTGCTTATTATACTTACAAGTTGACTAAGTAACTCTTAACAAACTGCTAGGAAGACATCTCACTCTGACTGGATGTTTCTGGCGAAGTAAAATAGCTTAGAAAATGAAGAGCTCTGAAATAAAATTCAACCTGTGTCACAAAGGCCTGGGCCATGTTATCATGACTGTTGCTGCTGTCCCTTCCGCATGGTTGAAGCAGTAAGCTCTATTCCTCCTGCAGGGGAGGACTGAGCCGTGAATCGACCTTCACACTCACCCTCTGTTAGTCAGCTTCCCATCACTGTGACACATACCTGAGATAAGGTGTTTATTTTGCCGCACGGTTTGGAGGTTTTGTTCCATGATATCTTGCTTAGAGCTGGTGCATTCACATTAGGAAAGAACAAAACTGCTCACCTAATGACCAGGAAGCAAAACAGTCAGAGAAAGAGATGTAGGTGTCACCTTCCACTTTAAGGGCAGGTCCTCCAGTGGCTCAAGGACCTCCTCTCAGGTCCCGCTCATTCAAGACTGCACCTCCTCCTAGAAGCTCCATTCTGGGCATCAAGTCTTGAGTCGCATGGGCTTTCAGGGACACTGAAAACACAAACCTAAGCTGCTCCTGTTGCTGGTTCTATCATAACCAGGATATAGTTACATTTGAGAGATGTGTGTCAGATTTTGGGGGAAATCATAACAGATGCTATGGAAGTAAATACATATGTTAGTAATCTTATTTCAAAGTAGTTTTTTTTTTTTTTTGGGGGGGGGGGAGATCCCATTTTCTTAGTTGGCACAGCTTAAGTAATCCCTCACAGGGGAAGACATATCTAACCATG
This sequence comes from Ctenodactylus gundi, assembly GCA_004027205.1. Lineage (NCBI taxonomy): Eukaryota > Metazoa > Chordata > Mammalia > Rodentia > Ctenodactylidae > Ctenodactylus > Ctenodactylus gundi. The sequence goes on along the minus strand of PVKB01001010.1, from coordinate 272,850 downwards.
AAGCTCTTCTAAGTAGGACACATTTAGTTCCAGTCTGCCTAAAAGTTGGCTAATAAACTGACGACTACTGAGTCTCCTCCCTGAGCTTCAGTTAACAATGGCTCCTAAATTACAATTTTTCAGAGCTTTTTCCTGTGCTGTATGCAGGCTCTATCACTTGTTTGCAGCTATAATTTGCACTAAATATTCGACTTACAAGGTCTCTCTCAGATATGTTCATGAAACTCATGAATGTTTTACAAATGAGAGAACAATTGTTTTAAGATCCCAAGGAGCTCAGTCTCTTTACATAATTGCTCTAGTTAGATCTGCTCACTTTGTGCTGTTGGTTCACTTTTCCCAGTGGCGTCTAATGAGGCAACAGTGTAAACCTGCTGTGTCAATGACTAGATTGTCCTAATAATGAGAAAACACGTTCACCTACTCAGCCTCAGTAAAATTCCGAGCTCTGCTTCTCCTGGTCAGGAGGAAATGCAATTTTCCAAGAATAAGTCAAGGTTTCTTGAACCTTGGCTATTTGGAAATCTATAGAATTAAGAACCTGAAGTCCATATTTATGTCAAAATTATTTTAGGGTCTTCTTACCGAGCAACTTTCTTCTTTTGGTTATGATTCACACTGATCTTAATACTTGGAGTTCCTATTAATAGCAATGGCATGCCAGCTATAGCTACGTGGTGATTTGTGTTCCACTTACTGTATTCTTGTTATTGACCTTTAGAAAGCAAAAGATTCTAACTGCACCAGTTTTTGTCACAGAATTGGCTATGCTGAAGGGTAATTTAAAAGGGTGTCTTTTGTTAACCTTCAGAAAGAAGTGCTGGTCCAATCTCCAGGCCTTTCACCTGAAATGAAATGAGTTGGGTTTTGTTTAACAAAATCGATTATATTCAAGTAAATTAATAATCTAAAGGAAAAATATGATTATCTCAAAGGTGTTTGATAAAAAGAAGCAACCTTTCAGCATTAATGCTATAAAGCACTAGAATTATTAAAATTAAAATATATATAAAACTTCCAAAAATTAATTGTTTCAATGAAAAACCTACAGTAACTAAGCACTAAAAAGGTAACCTCAACCTTTAGCTACTTTCTTGGTGATCCTTGCCAAAGCAGTTAGATGATAATGAGAAAAAAAAAATGAAAAACAAAAAACAACAAAGTATTTTCAATTTATTTGATTGTATATATAGAAGTTTCAAATAATATGCAGGTACATACTTATTGCAATATCTTACAAACACATTTAACATGTTTGCTGAATATAATTCAAAACAATTTCATAAACATTTTAAATGAGAAAAAAATGAAACATGATAAAGAAAACCATGTGTGACACCATCAATAACAATGACTTTTGTGGGAGTAAGAAACAGGGATATCTGTGCAGAAGAATTAGAAACCTTACTGAGTGGGTTAGACTGGAGATGTTCCATGGCCATAGAGGATGACGCAATCCTACTTGGCCATCCTCCCACAGCGTGGTTCTGGTACTTACTACTGTGTCTCTTCTTGAGTATCCACATCTCGGTCTCTCAAGGACTGTACAAGGCTAGAAGCTCATGCCTTACTGTGATGAGAATTTGAAGTGACACTTAAAAGTCCCTGCTACAAGGCTGGTTGAGGAAGAGGGGCAAAGGAACTTTCTGTACCTCCTTCTTTTTTCCCATTTTATTGATATGCATAAATGAAAAAGATAAAGTTTATATCGATCTTGAATATTTTGTGCACATACATGTCATGGCAACGTTACAAATCCTTTCCTTCTCTCCTTTCAACCCTCACAATCGCCCTTATTCTCCCCTCCAGTTCCCATTATTCTCCACATTAAGTTCTATAAGATAGTTGTGATCTGGGTCTCTCATATCAGAGAAACCATTCGATATTTCACCTTCTGCTCTAACTCACTTCACTAAGCATGATGGTCTCAAGTTTGCTGTGAGTCTAGAACAAAGTCCTCTGGAAAAGAATTTTTAAAAAAACTTTTCTAATGCAAAAAGCAAAATAAAAATAATCAGAGGAAAGAAAATCTGGGATGAAAAATATGTCTGGAATGTTTGTTATCCAGACACATAACCGAATATTTTCCAGACCAATACTTGTAATGGAAATGAATGCAATTGGCGTAAGTGTAATTTAGATGGTTTCCAAGTTCACCAATTACTGTCCAGCATGGCCTTATTTACTCAGTGTGTGTGTGTGTGTGTGTGTGTGTGTGTGTGTGTGTGTGTGTGTGCATGCGTGCATGCGTGTGTGTGTTTCAGAGAAGACAGAAACTCAGTCTTTTCTTTGGTGCATTCTTCCAGTTTTAAATGTTAACCAGTACTTAAAAAATATTTTAAAACAGCAGCACATAGTGGCTTCTAGTTTGCAAGTTCTGTTTGTACTTTCATTGCTAAGCATGATTTTTTTAACAGAAAACTACATTTAATTTAAGAGCATTTGATAATTTATAATTTCTTGACATTTACCAGGCTGTACTTTTTAAAGTCATAAGATGAGAATGTATTTCTAACCAGAAAATTGAGTTACATGAACTACATGGAAAAAAATCTATAACTCTAATAACAGCAACTCCAGGCATATTTTACAGAACCAGTCCCTAAATCTTTATCTGTGCTCCAACATTTCAAAAAGCAGGAGTCACTTGGCCAAGGTTATCTTTAGGACATATTCTTCAATCCTTTCCAACATGCTGAGTATTGTTTTAGTTCTTGAAATTTTTTTCTTACAAACTTTAGATTTTTAAAAAAATACTCTACTGTACCAGTAAAGAGTTCAATGAAAATCCTTGAGTCCATTAGGATTTTTAATGAAAAATGAAGCCACTGATCTTGACCATTCTTATGCATCTGTATGGGGCATGATAGTAGTATTGTTTAACATTGTTCCAGAAACCTTCAAAAAATTCTGACCCAGGTAAAACTTGTGTCATCTCCAGAATCAATGAAGCACACTATGGGATGGTCCAGGTTCAATTTCATTTCATCAGTTGTCCAGATAAATAACTGAAATTGTTCAAAAATCTCATCACCCAGAGACCTTGGTATACAGACTCGTAGACAACTATCTGGAATAAAGATTTCTTTTCAGGTACTGCTGACCTTTTATCATGGGAAGTTGCCTTTGACTTTATGGTCATGTTTATTGGCTTCATTGATTTTGACTACCAGTTCCATCAGCATCGGCCCACTAACACTAGCAGATGAACAGTCTGATACCTTTTAGGAGCCCATGAGAACTCCTTGCCAATACAATAATCTATATGTTAACATTACAGAGATCTTTTTATTTGAAAGAAAAATGTTATTTGATGACCAGAGAAATTTCTTACAACTCTACATACAATAGAATATAGTACTTCCAAATTTATCTATAAGCTCTAACATTTCAGATATTTTAATATCACCTATTTTAAAATAAAGTGAATTCTCTAGTTACTAAAAAATATGTATTAAATATACAAAAGACATAAGAAGGAATGAGAGAGAAAATACTACAATAATCCCATTACTCTACAGGAACTTCTGTTAACATTTTTAAATGTTAAAAATGGACCTATTTGTATAGTTAGGCAGTAATTATCTCAGTGGCTCAAGAAGTATTAACTGAGATATCATGATATCTTAGGCATTATTCTTGTACTATAAATATGGCATGAATCACCAACAGAGATAAATGCTTTTGTGCAGTGTATAACCTATACAGGGTATGTAGGAATATCATAATATAAGAAATAAATGTAGGAAGTAAACATTATATACAAGGTTAGAATACCATATGGAACAGAGAGCAAGGAAGGAAGAATTAAGAAACCACAGATAGAGAGACCTCGCTGACAATTCTGGATACAGTGGTTAGGGGACGAAGTCTCAGTACAAAGGGGGCATTTGGGAAAGACCTGACAGGCGGAAGGGGTGACTAATCAAGGCAAAGATCTCCAGGCCTTGCCCATCCTGGCCACGGCAACACCTAGAGCAGGTGCTTAGACATCTGTTTGAGGAAGAGCCTGTTCAAGGAATGGTAACAGGCCCAGTGAGATCAGAGTAAAGGGAGGGAGGGAGAATGCACAGTGCACAGAGACACAGAGATGATGGGGGCCCAAGCACAGAGGGATGTGTGCCTAGAGGCACGTACCTATAATTTTGCTAGAAGTGTGATGCAGAGATACCGCAAGGTGTTTAGTCCAGACCTGATAACTCTTATGTTAGGAAGGACACCAACTATGTTGCTAGGTATACAGCTGTGTTTATTTACCATGGACTAATTTTCCCATAAGATTTGAAGGGGTGAAGGAGAATCACCTTAATATCAGCATACTGATTCCATCAAGTGCACCCATTGATGAATATGTTGTTAATTTTTAGTATTTTTAAGTAATGATAATTCGCATTTCTCTACTGAAGCCTCCATAGTGGTATTGAGCCTTTAAAATAGAACACACTAACAGATGACAGGCATGCATGGATAAGAAGCAGGAAAAACATCATACGGCTTCCAGAGAAGTCATAGAGGCAACACGTAAAATATAAACTATGTTGTTCAGCGTAACAATGCTTTCAATAACATGTGTCCCAATTCAAAAGATCAACAATCTCATTCAATCAAGAATCTCATTCTTTCCCTTTTCATCAACAAAGATTTCTTGAAATCTTCACTCTACCCAGAAGTCTCCAGGCTCAAGATGGCTCATGCCCTTGTTCTTCACAGGCTCATTTCTTACCTCTTCTGTTGTCTCCCTACGCGCTTCAAGCCAGGTCATCATCCAGCTTCTTTGTGCCAACGTTGCTTCCAGGCTGTGATGTGTTGCCTATGGCAGAGTGCAGCAGAGCCTGATGTTCTCATGTTCAGGATCTCTCTAGGGATTTTGCCAGGCACGTTTAAGAAGTAGCAGAAACATGGGGAAAAAATATCATAGACTATAAATGCATTGAAGTAATCTGATTAGATATTTGATCAATTGAAGTTGCATTTTAGCAGCACAACTACTTTTAGAAACATTGTCACATGAAGCTATCCCCAGTGTCCAGCACACCTTCTCGAAACTTTGGAACACCACTTTGATTATCTCACTCTTTTCCCATGATGGGAAACTGTGTCACCTGAACTGGCCACATCTTTTCATAGTTTCCGACTAACTGAATGAGTTCTCTTGGGTCTCTTGGATTGCAAGTCTTTCTACGTCTTTATTCTGTGTCCTCATGGCAACAGTTAAGAGGCAGCTTGGATATGGGAATCTTCATTTTGTATGTTTTGGAAATATCAGGTCTGAGGAGAAAATGTTATTAGAAGAAGTATCTAGGCACTTACTGAAAAAGTCTGCATATTTTATATTGAACTTATCAAATTGTGCCAAAACCTAACAAGGAGACCATTAGGAGTAAATAATTTGCGGTAGTCACTGTGGAATCATTTCTTAGGTTAATATTGAGCACTTGCCTGTGCCCCGATCTCTCCTACAGCTTTACAGGCAATGACCTAACCACCACAACAGTCCTTGACAGAGGTCCTGTTGTCATCTCCGTGCAGTCAAGGAAACTTAGGTGAGAGGGGCTCAGTAGCTTAGCCAATTTCATTCTCCATGCTAAGCGGTCGTAGGTAGGGAACTTGAACCCAGATTCTGTGAATGCCAAAGCACTGGGCACTGACTACATTTAGAACCATTTAGATGGCATGGTTATTACAGAGCAAATAATTAGAAGCAATTTCACAGGTCACCGTGGAGAATAAGATGGCTTATCATTAAGAGCAGCAGACAAATCTCAGGTCTGTTGTTTGGCATCAATCTGACCTCGGATTAATTAAATGTTAGCTCATTAGTACTCAACTTCTCATCCATAAAGTAGTTATAATTAAAGAACTATGTAAGATACACAACAGGGTGCTAAGCACTTGATGCACTGAATGAGTTTTTTTCTTTTCTTACTCTTTCTTTCTTTCTTTTTTTCTTTCCTTCTTTCTTGAGACAGAGTCTTGCTTTGTGGTTCTGGCTGATTCTGAACTTGCTATGTAGCCCAGGCTGGCCTTGAACCCATGGCAATCCTCCTGACTCAGCCTCCTGAGTGCTGGGATTGCAGGCCTGCACCACCGTGCCCAGTTCAAGTGGTGCTGTCAGTTTTTTATGTATACATACATATTTTTCTAAACATGTCTGAAAGTTTGATACAACTGTATGCCTTAATCTATACAATATGTTATGACCCAAACAAATGTATGCCTAAATTATTTTAGAAATAAAGAACTTTAGGGATATTTTTGGTAGGATCGAGAGATGATAGTACAGTGTCTTGGCTGTCTTGCATTAAAATGTTTTTGCAAACAGTATTGATGAGACATGTTTTTCTCTGGAATCCTCACTAACAAAAGGAAGAACGCACACCTGTGCTGCTCCGCTTTCTGACTTGATCTTGTTTCCTATCAAGGAGTTGTAGTTTCAAAATTACTTCTTGGGATCTCGGTGAAGCCTAAAATTGAAAAATAGCTTTTTAAGATAAAAGCTTATAATTTGTATGGTAGTGATTAAACATATAAGACATTACCTGTCATCACCTGCTTAACAGAGATAACATAAGAAATTGCAAAGCACAGTATCTGGCCCACAAAAGTCAGTAGGGTCTTTTTTTTCACATTGTATATATGATACTAAATAATTTTGCAATTTTTTTCTTATATTAAGATATTTATTACCTGACTCTCTTATCCATTATTTTGCACAATAGCTCACAAGCCATTTTCACCTTTCTCTGGACATATCTGATAGATGTAGGATTCCCTGGTTTTGAAATTTTTAATTAAGTGACATTCAAAATCATCTTCTTTACTGCTGAGAAGAGGAAATTTAATAGCTGTTGGTGTTTATAAATTATAATCGAAGTAAAATAACCATCCTACAATTATATTCTTTACTTTTTAATGAGTCAAGATTGAATTAAAGTATAGGTAATTGAAAGTCATTCCTTCAGCAAAGAATGACCAATTATTTTATGCTTAATAATGAATAATCATCTTTACATTCTCTTTTTGATCATTTACTTAAATTTATTTATAATTATTTATAAAAGATGGTCCCCAGACTGAGATCTACATTTCTTACTAATCTGAGAAAAATGATAAAAAATTTTCAATAATCTTTTCTTAGAAGAGGAATATTCATTCTTAGATAATATGCCATGGTTGTTTAATACATTGTTACAATATTCTTTCTTTGAAGAATGGTTAGAACAGAGGTATTAAGGTGCTGTGTGCATTTTTAGTGTCATTAACAATGGTAAAATAAATTAATGACCACTCTAAAACATCATTACTAATATTTTTATTTTCCTAATATAAAATATCAAATGTTTGGGATTTATTTAAAACTAATTTGTTCACCTTTAACTATTGAAACAGGTCATAGAATGATTTTTAAATATATTCAAGTTTGGACTAGCTGCTTCCTCTGATACATTTATTAAAATCCTGCAGAATAAATGAACATTGTTTGTGTTTTTTAGCCAGCAATGAATGGGTGAAATTTTAATTTGCTTGGATGACATGGCATCTTCAGCATAGGAAAGCAAACATGTGGGAGGAAAAGGCACAAGCTATAGATGTTGAAACTCCTGGCTTGGGAGATGTTTGAAACTAGTCAAGAACACAGTGTGAAATAGAGTCTTGCACAACTGAGCTCAACTCCTATCCTAAGAAGGACAAATCTGCCTAAAAGCAGAGTGACAGAGTCAGTGGAGAGAAAGTCACTGAGAGTGTAGGTCAGGGCCAAGCTGATTTAATGGGCTTCTCCTCCTTCCAGTGATGAAAACAACTGTGGTGGGAGTAAGGAAGCCAAGGAGCTAAGAAAAGGAGGGGGCATTTGCCAAAATGACTTAGCAAGATTTGTGTCTCAGGAGACCCATATGTAGCCAAGAAGAGGATCTGGACTAAATCAGGTTGAAGTGGGAATCTTGATCAACCGATCAATAAATGAAAGTAAGAGATACTAACACATCATATAAGTTTTAAAACAAATTAAATTCATAAAAGATTGGCCTAAACCCCTGAGTTCTATGTAACAGGTACACAAACCCCTTTAGAATGAAAAGAAACTAAAACCATTCACTGGTGCCTGCTTTCATTTTGAACTATGCAAAGGCATATTTTTAAAAATTTCTTAAATTTTGGTTGTAGTGTGCTACTACATTGTCTTTAATGACAGCATCTCAATTCTTTACTCAAGATCTCTTCTAATAGGTATGAGTTTTCTCTTTTTTTCAGTGTTGAGAGTAGAGGATTTAGTATAAAGCCCAGGAGTAGACACCCTTGGTAGGTAGGACTGAGACAGTCAAACCAGCAATAATCACACTTCATCAAAAGTATTTTTTAAGTGGGAGAGAAGATAAGAGCAAATCTTCTCTTTTAGAATCTATTAAAATTGTTTAACTTTACACTGTGTTTACTTGACATTTTAGTGACAATAACAGCATGATCCTTTTTCATTAAAACTGTCCTGGGAAACACTTTAAATTATGTTCTCAGACATGGCTTATTCAGCCATCTGTCACTGCTGCAGAAAATTAAGCATTGAATTCAAACATCACTTGTTCTAAATCTTTTGAGGTTAGCCAGGATGCACAGAAAAACAGGAACACACCACTTCAATAAATGTTTCTTAATCTTCTACCCTTGCCTAGCGCTGTCCAGGTCCTTAGAATTTGCAGCCTAACTCTAGGCTCAGGCAAATGGTACAAAACTAGGGGCCTTTTTGACAAGTGCTACAACAGGATGGGGGAAGTTGAACACAAAGGGAAAGTGCCTCACGCATGAGTGGGAAGAGGTAATAATGTTAATGCTCAGATGTGCATAGGGCTTTGGAAGAGGACTGGAGAGGAACAGTGGTCCCCATGGCTCCATCTGTGGGGAAAGGAAGGAGGCAGAGGCAAAGGTAACCAATAAGCAGAGGCTCACGGGATAGATTGGGATTTGTTTAGGAGAAAGGAGGATTAGAGAGGATGTTCTCAAAAACTAGTAACATCGTGTGTAAAGGCCCAAAATCAAAGGAAACATGATCTTAATTTAATGTCAGTCAAGTGCTTCTTTAGCTATGATAGGCATATAAATCTCTTGCATATAATGTAAATTGCAGTCATTCTAGGGCAGGACCTGAGCTCCCAAAAAGCTCCTCAAAAATGCCATTGGTGCTGGTTTATAGATGAAATTTTGAGTGGCAGTATATAAACACATCGGTGTCCAGCCACTGAGCATCTTTCTCTGGGGAAAGCACTGAATACTCCCTGGACCATTCTTGCTATCTCTGGTGACCTACTTATTACCCCTGCATGAGTCATTGATTGACAGTAAAGGAACAATATAGCACCTTGCTTATTTACGTATGAAACTTTCCTATAAAAAGGTCTGCTTGATGGAAGGCAGGCTTCAAATTAGGCATTTATATCTACTTTTTGTGTTTTCTCTACCTTTTTGTTGAAACACATTTAGCAATTTTAGTATAAAATCAGTCCGAAAGGACACACTTAATAAATATTGTCAACACTTTTCAAAAATCTAAGGAAAATGTCTCAGAGAAGAATCTGTAGCTTGGCTCATCAGAAGAGAGTTATAAGGCTGTGCTCTTATCTTGACAGAAGCTCTTTAAATATCAATTTTAGCTCATTTTAATAAATCTGTGGATTTTACGTCATACCACCTCTGTCCCATCTTGTAGCAGCAAATATTCTTTTTTCCTGAAGATACAAGGAGGGCAGCTAGCAAAACTCTGTATATTTTTTTTCTTTATCTTCAAGGCCATGGCATAGTTTGGGGCTTTTAAAGTTACCTACTGGAAATTCACATCCATATCACATTATTGAGAAGCTTTCTTATGTACATTTTTGAGTACTGTACATCCTTAAAGTGATAAAGAATGTGTTTATGGAAGTGTGAAAGTATATTTATTTTCACTATTGATTGAGTGGAGCTGTATAATGTTTATCGTCAAGCGATTTATCTTGAGATGTAACTCCATTTCCAATTTAATTTCCCAACAATCAAAGGGCATATGAATGTATACACAATTAAATTCATTTATTAAGGCTTCACATTAGAACAGATGGCATATGCTCCTCAAGCAAGCAACAAAGCCTAGGAATTCTTCTCTGTGTCTTCATTTCTACCTCGAATCTCACAGGTACAAAGCAGAAGGACTTGCACCGGGATGTCTGTGCTTAGAATTGTCTTTTCTTTCCTTTACTGGATGAGCTCAGCAGTTCTTAAACTTTTGAGTGCATGAAAAGTACTGCATCAGGTTTTCTATAAGCCATAGAAAATGTGCTTTGTGGGCAAGTCGGTCATTTTCCAGGATGTTGTTTTACTTTTGTCTGATTTCACATTTGGGATCTGCCCAACTCTGCCCAAATCAGATTTGGTTCCCCTGCAGAGCAGTTAGGTATTGCTGACATGGTGTTTCTTCTGTTCTGTTTTATGTCAGATCTTTTTCATCTTTTCTGTCCAGCCTGCCTATGTCCCACTCCTGGGCTCAATAACTCTAAAAAAAAAAAAAAATGTGGGAAATGTCCTAAATCTGAACAGAGTCCTAGAATGGCCTGTTTCCTGAGCCAGCGCAGCCAGGGAACACAGAGGTAGCAAGGCGTGGAGCTGTCCTACCGCTCTCCTGTACAGAGTGCTTGGCTGACTTTTAGAAGGGAAAATATAAGTGTTTTCTTGACTCACAGGTCAAATTATTGTGGACCAAAGTTACTTCTGTCTATGGCCTTATTCATCTTCCACATATAAATAATTTAATGAGAAACCCAACAGTGTCACTCACTTGGGACATCTGCAGTTGGATTTGACATGGAGCTATGCTAAAGCAGCAGTTGATAATTTATGGCCTCACATTGTGTGATAGCATAAGATGGAAGACTCCAGCCCTCTACCATTGTTCACAACTAACTTTCAGAGTTAAAAGGGAACTGCAGATTTCAGTCTAAGTACACCATTTACAAATAAAGAGACGGACTCGGATAGGGTAGGGAACCAGTAGCCAGGAGATGGAGCCAAGTTTTATGTTTTGCTTCCAACCATTTTCCTTTCCTTTTCCCCCATCCTTCTTCTTTCTCTCCCTTCTTGCCTTTTCTCTCCTTTCTTTCTCCCTTTCTTCCTGTCCCTACTCTTATGTTGGTCTTTTCCCAGTTAAGGAAGGGTAGTGCGGGTTTTGCCTTTAATTTGCTTTGGACTCATTCTAGTCAATGACCATTACACACAAAATAATAAATAAATGAATGCTTTAAGCAAAGCAGATTTTACTTCAATAATTCTGTGAAATGTTACCTGGGCATAATTTATTACATCACACCATTATAAATCAATTTTAAAATGGTATTCACAGTAACTAAAATGGAAATGACTGAGGCATCCATGTGATAAAAAATTTTATAACTTGAAACTTTGGCAACGACATCAGTTACAAATTACTTATTTAACTTATCTCTTGCTTCTTTGAAGAGAAAAAAAAATGACACCTGGGGTTGTAAGCTAAATACCAAACTGTTGGACTGTGGTCTAAAAATTATATTTAGGTAAGTTATATATATTCTGTGTGGCCAAAGACAGTAGACTGGAATTTTAATTTGAGATGAAATATAACCAGCACATCTTTAAGTTTTAAATTATATTTTCAGAGAAAAAGTATAGAAGAGCTTATAAGATTCAGAGTTTTTGTACTAAAGTTTAATTTTAAATTTCCAGTCATGATCAAAAGATGTTTGGAAATACTTCTAGTTTTTATCACTTCTTGATAATGTTGTTGTAATCTTAAGTCTTTAGTATATTTATGCAGTCCTGTATATAGCCAAGCCCGCCGTGATTTGGCAGAGATATGAGGAAGAGTGTAAGTCTCAAGGTTCCAAGACTGAGAAATTAGGGGACTGTTTCCAGCCACAGAGATAGCACAATCTGCACATGCTGAAAACTCCATTCTGCTCATGACATATTGCTGCATTCCCAACTAATATTATGTTTTTTACCTTTTTAAATTTTTTAAAATGATACTATGGATTGAACTCAGAGTTTTCACTTAGCTATATCAATAGTCCATCTTTTGAATTCTGATCTTGAGAAAGAATCTCATTAAATTGCTAATTTGCTCTCAGGCCAGGCTCCAATTTGCAATCCTCCTGCCTCTGCTTCCCAGATAATTACGAACCTGCACCCCATGCCCAGCTAACCTGGGTACCGGGATGTGTTAGTATTGGTAGAGCTGAATCAAATAAAATTTGGATAAAATCCAAATAAAAGACTTTTTGGGATTTTAAAATGGCTTAGGTAAGAAAAATCCATGATACTATTAGAAGTCAGGAAGATGCAACTGTGCTTATCTGTCTCGTTAACTCTTTTTCCCTCATATTTATTAGAATACATATGTGATACACAATGGCCACTTTGAACTTGAGTGGTTTGTGCTCCTATATATGTGTCAGTACTACAACCTCCCCCGCCCTACCCTGCTCCCTTTCTTAGACCCCAAGACTCCCATTATCTGATTAACTTGAACACATCTAAGCATTGTGGACAGCAGTGGGTTCAGGCTTGTGTCCACAGTGGCATAGTCCACGGCGGTGCCACCAGCTACAAAAGGGAACTTAATGGAGAAAGGCCAGATTCACCGGGACGACGTGCAATGTTGGATGAAATCAGAAAAGACAATTTTTGATAAACTGCCATGCTTTTTTCATTCCTTATTCTAAGTGAGGAGATGACTCACTAGAAGTTTCTTTTGTGTTTGGGACAGCAACTCAGAGGCGACGCTGATGTATGAAGTTTTGGAACCACAGCAGACTAACAGCAGTGGCAGCACCGGAAGTAGCTTGGGCGGATCCATCACTGCTTGCAAAAAGGTAACCTGTGGTGACACTCCCTTCTCTCCAGTTGACCTTGAGCGTACTTGAGCATGATGACTTTCTAAGCTCAGGGTTTTTTAAAAGTAGAAGCAACCAACAAAATGACCTCACCTCTTCCCTAGCACATTTTTCCAAATGGAGCCATGGGTAAGAATTTCTTGGATCTCGAACAGGTTTTGAACTGTTTAATTTACTATACTCTCTTCCAAAGCCTATATTTAAAAAATACTTTATGGCTGCTCTCTTTCTGACATTTTACAAAAAGTTAGTTATGGTTGGCTTATCTTAATAGGAAAATCCAAATTGTATTTCCTAGAGTGTGAATCAGAGCTGGCAAATAATTTAGCTTTAAGAAATTTGCAGAAAGATGCCATTTGAACAACTTAAGGTCATCTAATTCAATTACCTCAATTTTCCAGCCAATCAACTTCGAGTTAGAAAATTAAAGAAAATTGTTTAAGCTCCTGATTTTCCCTCCTAAAGCTTTTGTCACTATTCAGTATTAATTTACAGAGAAGAATGTATTTCTTCTTGTTTGAACTTATAGAAAAAAATCACATTTTATTTTTTAGTTTAGTCCAAAAGAAAAAGGTCTTAATTATAAAAATCTTTAAAATGTAAATTATTTTATTACTGAACATATTATATTATACATAAACATAGTACTATGGATGTAGTGCACATTATTTATATGTATTCATATGTACACAAATATTATGCATAGATTCATTCATTACCATACCCAGTTAATCACATTTGCCTATCCTCTGTCTGAGTGACTTTTGTATAATTTATACTTTGCAAGTATTAAAAAGTTGGCATGTATTCTTAATTTAGAAAACACTCATTAAAAAATAGCACTGCACATAATTTTACACAAGTATTTGCATGCTGCATTAGTCATTTTCCATACTTATGACAGAATATCTAAGGTAAACAATTTAGATGGAGGACACATTTACTCTTGCCTCATAATTTCAGAGGTGTCAGTCCATGGTTGTTTGCTCATGTTGCTTTTAGACCTGTGGTGAGGTGGACCAGCATGCTTGGGGGCATGTGGTAGAGGAGGCTGCTCACCTCACAGTGACCAGGAAGCAAAGAGACCTCAATATCTTCTTCAAGGGCACAACAACAAACAAACTAATTTTCTCCCATCAGGCTCCACATTCTAAAAGCTCTACCACCTTCTGATAGCTTGGAGACCAAGCCCTTAACAAGTTATCTTTGGTGAATATTAAATATTCAAACCACTATGCATCCTCTCATTCACAAAGCATAAAAATAAACCTGTCTAGTCAATTAAGGGCTCTTTATATCATGTACTATATGATATATTTTTTTTACTTTTATAAATTACCTGTAGAAGAGTAAGTGCTATAAATATCAATTTGTTAATGAAATAAACTGAGGCACTGTTTTCAAAATGACTGAGTTTATTGTAAGAAAGCTATATGTAGGATATCAAGTCTTAGGTTTGTAATTTCCAATCCTGTAACTTCAAATCATTCTCACTAGATATTCTGCGTTTCACAAAGCTAAAAGAATTTATTTCCGTCTAAATTTTGCTACAAGTATGCTCAGATTGGTTAGTGTCTATGTGGTACTTATAGGGACTGAAGTCAGACTCCCTTGAATTTAACCAAAGGTTCTACTATTCCTACATGTGCTTTGTTTCTTCTTGTGTCTTTTGAAAAATGAAGGCAATGATCTTACTAACTTCACAGGATGATGGGGGAATTTAATAAGTTAATAGACCTGAGGTATTTTGATGATATTAGCTTAAGAAAGATCATCTCCTGGTAATATTATTAGACAGAATAATTTATCAGCAAGCAGGTAGTTCCAGAGAAATTTTATGAGAATATTGCCATGCTGAGACACTTAATAGCTTATAGTAAGCTACCTGAAGTCATTCCCTAGAAAAGGGTGAACACATTGATGTCTTACAAGAACAAAAATGAAGTCTGGGAGCTGCTGAATTCACAGAGCTGTTCCGGGCTGGACGTCCACTCAAAAGATAAAACTGAGCCCTTCAGTCATTGAACCTACTCTGTCTTCTCTCTTTAGGCAATTTCATACATGGTGCCTTCCAACTTCAATAATTTCACAACCTTGTTAGATCTTAGAGAGACAGAGACAAGGAAAACCATACAATTTTCCCAACTCTGAATCATTCATAATCTCTCTTGGTAGATACTGCTAGTTTCTTAAGTAAAAAGTCACACTGAGCCTGGTGATGCAGGCCTAAAATCCCCGTGCTCCGGGAAACTGAGGCAGGAGAGTAGCCAGCTCAACCCCAATCTAGGAAATGTACCACCTTAGCAAGATCCTGTTTAAAATAGGCTGGAAGTGCAGCTTGGTGTAAAGGCCTTGGGTTCATGCTCCGATACTGTCTTAGTACTTTCTTGTTGGTGGGCCAGAATACCTGAAACCCACAGCTTATTTTGGCTCAAAGTTTTAGCAGCTCGCAGTCCATTTAAGGGCAGCCAGCAATTATGGAAGAACAGGCAGAGGTTAATTGGAGAAAAGCTCTTCACAGCAGGGCCAGCAGAGTCAGGTGAGGGAGGGGCGCAGACTTACCCTGCAGGTCTTGTCCCATTGATCCGCCTCTTCCGGGTCAAGCCTCAGTGATTTTCTCCTTCCAACCAGGCCCCACTTGTTAACATCACATTTTTCTGTAAGTCTCCCATTACATCCAAACACACGAGTCTTTGGGGGACATTCTAGATCTAAACCATAGCAAGTACTGCAGAAAAAGTTGTACAATAATTCATGAGTTTAATAATTATTCAACGCTAGTATATAAGAATCTCAAGGCGTTATAAATCAGATGAAAAGCAATGATAGTCGTTATCAAGAAGCTAAGGTCCCAGAGAAAACTTAGACAGCAGTAATTGCAGGAAAAAAATAGATCATAATTCATGCTTTAAATGCTGGTCAGAATCTGAACAGGTGTACAGGATGGACTGCCACAGTTGGGAGACGCTGCCACAAATAAATGAAATCAACTCCTCTATGGGTAATTTAAAAATTATCCATAGTACATTCTTTTATTGCCTTATTTTCTGGAGCCTAAATAATAATTGCATTTAAAGTAATATTTAGTAATGACTTTAGCCACATGTCCCCTACCATGTAAACTATAGTTTTTTGCCTCTCCTTCAAAAGAGCAACTCAGCAACATTTAACCCTTCTTTATAACTAGAATATCAGTCCTCAAAACTTGGATATAGATTATTTATCCCTTAATTAATTATATTGCTACTACATGTTACTATAGGTTTATTTCTTTGATCATCACTTTTCTAATCTTGTTAATCACAGATAATAGGGCTGGAGAAGTGAGGATGTATACGTTCAGAAGTGTACATGTAATATATATTTCCTTCATGCATGTCTATGTTTATAGCGGCATGATAGGTAAATCCTGGTGATGGCTGGAAACAACCTAAATGCACATCCACAGAAGGATGGACTGACAAAATGTTGTTATTTATACACAATAAAATACAATGCAGCCACACAAAGGCAGATATGAAGCATTTGAAAGAAAATGAGAATAAGAAATGGATCCAAGGCAAAAGTCAAGGCTGGATATCGATTGGTGTCCCTCATATGACATTGCCCTAAATACATGCACAAAAAGATTATAACATGAGCAAGCAAGAAGAGGGGTGATAGGCTTCTAGAAAAGGAAGCCGACGCTGAGGATGGGAGGGAGGGGAAGAGGAGGGAAATGCTGATAATGAGGGAAAAAGAGATCAAACAGGATAGATCCGGGCACAGATTCCCAAATTGTATGTTTTCAACATGTTCTTTAATCTGTAGATTATAATCACTCAAATAAAAAAATCAAAGTTAAGACATACTTAAATTTAAAAAATAAAATTGATTGGAGTTCACTTTTAAAAGCTGCTAACCATTTAAGTAAATATTCATCAGACTTAGATTTTCAGTCCTTGGAGGTCCTGTGTTTTGAATTAGGAAAAGGAGTCTAGTCAAAAAAGACTGTTTTCATTAATCACACTGCGCATAATTTAAACAAGAAAAGGGAGCCAAAGACATTTCAGTTATCAGTACTTAAGGACTCACATTTCTGCTATGCAAATTATAATAAATTATTTTTCTTAAAGAATGAGTGAACAAAATAGAGGCGAGCAGGACGAGGACAGGTGCTGCCTAGGAGCGGCAGGCGGTTCATCTCCATCACCCTCTGCAGCCAGCCAGCCTTCCATATGAGTAACACAGGTAATTGACAGCTGCTGGTGAATTTCCCAACTCCTCTAGTGTAGGAGTTTTATCTCCCTCCCCACAGAGCCTTCTTATCGGATCCGACGTATTGCTAAATTAAGTGGTGGAAGAAATGAAACAAGGGTCCAGAAGATCATGCATTAATTTAATTATCAGTCTCTAAAAATCTGCAGATTGATGGCATTTCTTTCCAGTGTCTGGTCATGAATCTCTGAGGGCTTGGGAATCCAACTGCTCCAGTTTCTCTTTGCCATTTAAGAAATACGGTCTTTGGAAGACACAGCTCTGAAAAGGTCACAGCATCCGGATAAAAGATAGTGAATGAATTTTTGTGAAGAAGGTATTCTTTACTGTATATTTTCAGTGTTGAGAGCTCAGCTTTCCACAGAGCTAAAATCACTAAATCCTACTGTGTGGCTTTTTACATTGCCCCGGCATTTTGCCAAGAGACTCACTTTTGCTCTCAGAAGTGCTCTGGTATGCAAAATAAGGGATACGTTTACGCTAGCTCTCAGTTCAGAACTACTGCCTTTTTCTTTTCTTTTAAGAGTTAGAAAAGTTACCAGATAAACTCCCACTGAGGAGCTTGTGGGTGAATACATCGCCCAAATTCCTGATGACAAAATCCATTCCCTATTGTTTCTATTAACTGACACTGTTAATTGAGCCTACTTGAACCTAAACGTGTCCTCAGAAAGCTACTTGTCGTTCAGCACTAAGCAGACACTATCAACCCCTCCAGGTTGGAATGGGACTGAACTTTTGTGTCACTCTGACTTATTGAGAGTGAACATCCAGGGTAATTGTTGATATGTGCGGGATGTGATTCTCCAAAACAACGCATTTAAAATGAGAGTTACAAAGTAGAGTTGCAAAGACAGAGAAGAGAGGTACTTCTGGAGGGAGGGTGCGAGCTCTCTCCTCACCTCCATAGGCGTCGCCTGAGACTCACCCCTTACAAAACAGCCATCACCACTGTCGAACTGATGTGTAGGCATTCCCCACTGGACGGGCTCAGTGACTGTACGTTCTTATGTCATATTTGTTGAACGCTAAGTGAAAGTGAATCATAGACTCTTTTATACTGTCATTAATGCACACTGGTGACACATGACAACTGCACTGACGCTGGGGATTGGGTTCACATACATATACCATGGTCTTGTTCATTTCCCCTTCCCGTTCCTGCCCTCCCACCCCTCACTATTCCCAGATTCCCATCCTATCTCCAGAGTCTACTACTCTGAATTCCTATCATGTTTTTTCTTTAAATTATATTTTGTGTTTCTCATATGAGAAATTATACAATATTTCATCTTCTGTGTCTGATATGCTTCGCTTAGAATTATAATCTCAAGGGGCGTCCATTGTTCTATAAGTGACTTGGATTTAGCCTTCTTTGCAGCAGAGTAATACTCCATTGGATACATCAAGCACGTTTTCCGTATCCTTTCTTCTATGGATAGGCACATGGGCTGCTTCCAAGGTCTGTCAATGTTGAGTTGGGCTGTTGTAAATATAGGTTTGCAAGCCTTGCTGTGATACGATGCCTTTAATTCTTTAGGGAAGATGCTCAGAAAAGTTATCGCTGGATTAGTAGAATTTCTATTCTTCATGTTTTAAGAAGTCTCCATACTGATTTTCAGTCATTATGCCAGTTTACTTTCCCACCAACTGTTATAAATCA
This sequence comes from Ctenodactylus gundi, assembly GCA_004027205.1. NCBI lineage: Eukaryota > Metazoa > Chordata > Mammalia > Rodentia > Ctenodactylidae > Ctenodactylus > Ctenodactylus gundi. The sequence goes on along the minus strand of PVKB01001010.1, from coordinate 254,043 downwards.
AAACCTATCTAAGAAGTCAATGGGATTTCATGCAATAAACCCAGAAAAGAATTTCAAATACTGAATTAAATCTCACATTTACCTGTATGATCTCCATCCAAGGCCGGACCCCCTGAAAGTCAGTGTGGGGGCCTCAGCAATTACTTGGTGCTCAATAAATATTGATTAATTACAAAAAATAATTTTACAGAGGGAAAATTTTTATTTAAGTGTTTATCTGTCTGATTTTTTCTCCACTTTAGAGGCGTTATATTTCCTCAATAGCTGGACATTTTCAATCCATGTTTTCAACCAACCATTCGCTGTTTGGAATATAACAGAACGAAGTTTCTAAATAGGATAGCTGTGAGGAAAGAGCTGGAGGAAAATCAAGACTCCACACACCCTTCTCTTTTTATATCATTTTAATCAAATCCACATTAAACTTGGACTTATCAAAGGCAGCAGACGGAAAACAATTCAGGCACCCTGGGGCAGAGTTTGAGCGGAATATGACATCTGATCAGCGCTCTGAAGTTTTCAGAGTGTCCTTTGCTGTGACTGACCCTCTTTACGCTTAGAATTGCTTCAGATGTCTCTCAAGAATGACAGAAGGGTGATCTCTTGACGTTTCATTTCATTCCATAAAACTACATTTCCACCTAAGCCCGTATCTTGTTAGTGACATGTCATTCACAAAGATAATTCAATTAATGTGTGCACGCACAGTCATAAAAATGGTGAGGCTCTTCAGAATCCCATTCGTATCTCTAAAGACTTTCTTCATGCAGTCCGAATTGTAATATTAAAATATTAATATTAAGTAATATTAAAAGAGAGATAATCTGGTCATCTCAAAAGGAATTTCTTCAGGCCAAAACAAATTGAACCCTAGGAATCAGGAGGTGCACACTTGTTGGGGTGGGGAACCGAGGTGAGGAAAGGTGAAATGTGTGGGAGGCAGTGAGAGAAGAGAGACAGGAACATGGGTGACACACATCCGGAAGTTCGGATCAGTTGGACTTTGGCAAGGATGGTTAAACAGAAGGATGTATTCTCTTCATACCCAAATAGCTGCGGTTGGTCATACTGTTGCAACCACTGAAAAGGAGGACTAGGAAGCACCCAGAAAGTAAGAGAAGAAGCCCCATGGGCCCACTTGCATCCAAACAGCCAGTCACAGCCTCCATCTGGCTCCCCATGAAGCCTGAGGGGGCTTCTGTGCGCTCAGAGCCACACATTGAAAAGGCTTCAGGGCTGCACTGAGAACAAAGTGCACATAATCAGGTCCCACAGCAATGCCTTGCTGCTGCTTTCAGAGAACTAGGTCAGCATTTTAAATGTTCTCTGCTGCTTTGAAGGCACCCCAACACCGAGCGGATGGCTGCCTGGGTTACACATCCGGGATACTCATCAGAAATTGTCAAGATGGTGATCTTGGGCAGGGGACTTCGTGTAAAACTATCATTTACAGCGTATCTTTAGTTTGGACATAACTGGGCTTTGTACTTTAAAAGTCAGGACGTGTGTGAACTTGTATTCTGGCCTCTGCCCCATCTGTCTTTGCTTTCAACAACTGTGCATACATATGGAACATAAAACTCCAACATGTCAGTCTGCCCTGCTTTTTACAGAACTATTTCCTGACTGTGCTTTCAGCTGTGTGAAGAACTCCTGGAAGGATGTTGCAGGACTTTTCTTCTTCCTTCCTCTCTTTCTCCCTTCCCTCCCTCCCTCCCTCCCTCCCTCTCTTCCTTCTTTCCTTCCTTCCTTCCTTCCTTCCTTCCTTCCTTCCTTCCTTCCTTCCTTTTGTCCTTACTTCCTTCTTCCTTGAACACCAGGACTCTGAAAATCCAAAATAGCTTAGAAAATTTTGTGCAATTTCAGGTGACACTGCACTACTAGAACTAGGCAAATGGTCTTAGTGTCTGGATTTTTTTTGTAATTACCTCATGAACTATATATTAAACATTTCTATCCAAAAATGCAAGGGAACTTAAATTTGAAAACCATCTAGCCCAACATTCCAATTTCTCCTTTCTGTAATTATTCACAGAAACACTAGCTATTCCCCTCCATCACTAAGCATGGGGCTTCTCTTATCTCTTCCAGTACTGCATCTAAGCAACTATGCCACCCTTTAGGTAAGAGTGCCAGTTTTCAGTCCTGTCAGCATCACAGAAGGATAGAAGGGCATGGCTCGGGTGTATTCAGACATGCCTCTGACTCATACATCTTTTGGACAGAGCCTGTTCAAGGCTTAAGCTCTCTGAGATGGGGACATCTAGGCAGGTAGGCTTCTTACATTATGTGTCTAGTGGTGTACATCTTTTAAAAAACTATTTATTTATTCCTTTTATTCCCAAGAAGAAAAAAATCCGAGGGAAGAGATTTGTCACTTTCCTTTGGCTGCCAAAGGCATGGATTAATATGCAAATGACACATAACCATTCAGTCATCAAGTGTGCTTTTGCCCCGTGGCAAATTATGTACTAACTATACTTTGCAGAACTGTGTAAAATACCTTGAAATCAACATTAGGTTTTGAAGTGCTTGATATGCTTCTCCATGCATATTTTTTCTTGTGGTTTGTTCCTCCTAACTCTAAAATCACTTTCTCTTTATTAAGTATGTAGATGTTATGGTACTATATTGCCTTTAAATAGCAATTAAGTAGCCATCGATAGCTATATTCTATGTAAGTAGGATCTAAATTGTGAACGTGGGATCACAAAGAGGGACGCTCGTTTTATTGTAAAACACCTCCAGGTTATATGCAGATGGTTAAATCCTTACAGGATGCATACTCCGGAACTCAGGATAGCCCCTGTTTGTTTACCAGAAGCAAGCTTAGTTCGGCTAGGCACACACTGCTAGGACTCCTAGGCTACATAGATACACTTTGTTTATCCGAAGGCCAGTTGTGGGTCTCTTAATCATCACCGCTGAGTGTCTGGAGGTATTCCTCCTCCTTCCTTGCTAAAGTCAAGAAGGGAACAATTCTCAAGACCACGGCTAATGAGTTCCTTCCTAATTTTTCCTACCAGCTGTGCCATTGATCCGCTGTTTTCCAGGTTCTTTTACTTCCTTGATTATGAAGAACAATTTAATTCTAAATTCTAAAAGAACTCCATGATTTTCCAGTTCTTTTCTAATCATCAATTACAAGTTTTCCAAATCATAATTGGGTGTCGATCATCTAATTCAAGAATGCTTCACATCCGAACAGAATTGCGGACTGTGCCTTAGGAATAACCAAGCGGGTTTACTCAGACTTTGAGATGCATTTCTCCTTTTTGTCAAAGGAGATTAATACACACGAACCCAGGCAGGCATCTTGTACAGTATCGTTGAAAGGAAAACAGGATCTCACCATTAAATTAAACCCAAACGGAAATAGAGATTAAGCCACTAAACTGTCAATGCTATTATTTTTTTTCCACACAGTCTTAATTCTGGTTTGTGCATTGCTTCTCCTCTGTGTGCTTCAAATAAGAAGTGAAGCTGCCCTTTGAAATATTGAAAAGGTATTGAATCTCTGCATAAAAAAACAAATGGCTACAGAAGGAAAGTTTGCTAAAGCATAGGCTACATTAACACAAAGTGTGCAAAATCACACAAACTCTTCCTTATACACCTATGTGTGCATCTCCATGTATCTGTGTGTGTGTGTGTGTGCATGTGCTAGATTTTCAAGCTACTATTTAAAATTTTAGTGATTAAATATTAATTGAGTCAATGATTAAGCTTTCCAAAATTGTAATAGGAGAATTTCAGAGACTCCTAAAAATGCTTCGAGATGTGAAAAAAATAGCTGGCACACCTCAGCAATCTCCTTTTATTGAAGGCTGGAACATTCTTTTCCAACTTCTGGGGAACTCTGGTTTCCACCGCTCACTCTGCACCAGACACTGAGGCTCTTCCTTGACCTTCCGATGCACCCAACACACCCCTGTTGTGAACCCTTGTTTCTGCCTGTGACTTCTCCCTGGGCTTAGTCTCAGCTATTATCTCAGATGGGACTGTTGCTGGAATCTGTCTCTTTCTTCAGGGCCCGGCTCAATTGTCCTAGGCCAGCACATACTTCCCAAAATAGCATCACTTACTTCTTCTTTCTCATATTTTCTCTGGCAGGGTCTCACTCTGCAGTCCAGGCTAGTCCTAAGCCTGTTATTGCCCGGGCCCACCAGGCAGGACAACTGGGACCTAGAGGAGGGGGCGTGCGAATGAGGGAGACGAGAGAGACACAAAGGAATGGACACAAGACGGGCTTTCTGATCAAGTCTCGTTTATTGCAGGTTAGGACAACGTATATAAGGAGAATAGTATGGGAGAGGTAATTTGCATAAGCACTATTGCTATGGCCACCAAACCGCAAGACATTCTGATTTCTTATCTGCTAATCTATGCTAAAATATTTAAAAGAATGCCCCAGAAAAAGAAAGGCAAAGGTCACATTAGTTTAAGCAGACAGTCCTTGGAGAAACTGGGCGTTTCAGAATGACAGGGTGTTGGCTGCTCTCTCCTCAGTAGCACCGAGTGTGGTAGACTTGAGCCAAGATGGAGTTGCTTATGTCCCAGGTCTGGGGCCTCTAATACAGATGGCTCCCAACATGTTATGTCACCCAAGCTGGCCTTGAACTCACAGCAACCTCCCACCTCAGCCTCCAAAGTGCTGGGATGACAGGTGCGAGCCACCAGGCCTAGCTCTTCGCTTACTTCTTGTTCCCTTTGTCTGGCTTGAATTTATCTTCACGGTAGTTCTCATTATCTAACATACATGTGTATCACTTATTTGTTTGATTTTTTAGTTTGTGCTACTCTGAAAGAAAGAAAATAAGATTCTTTTTTATTGTTGTTGTCATTTTCGCTTATTTCTCAGTTAAATAAGCAGTGTCTGCTAAGGACAACAGATGCTCAGCTAGTAGCTGTAGGACAAATGAGCGAGTAACTGAAAGCCCCATGGCCTTGTCCTCCCTTTCACCGCATTCCAAAGTTAACAACCCCAAATGCAGTCACACTACTGTGTTTGAATGTAATCTGAGCCTTTATAAAATCCAAGTTAAAGATCCAAGTTAAAAATTTAAGTTAAGGGCAAGAGGAGTGGCTCAACTGAGTACCCAAGTTCGATTTCCCAGCACCACATAAGCCAGGAGTCGTTGTGCACACCTGTCATCCAGCACTTGAGAGAACTGAGGCAGGAGGACTGCCCTGAGTCCAAGGCCAGCCTGGGCTCCATAGTGAGTTCAGGACCAGCCTGGTCTGCAGAATGAAACCTGGCTCAATAAATAAATAAATAAATAAATAAATAAATAAATAAATAAATAAAAATTAACCTAAAATATCTTAAAAAGTTAAAAGTTATATTACAACTGAAAGGAAAATAACCCATGGTAAAACCGCCTTATGCAACTTGTTAACATGACTACAAGAAGTTTACAGTTTACGGGTGAATTTTAATTGCAGCAGGTACTGACAAGGATGTAGAGTAACTTGGGCTTTCACACTTCACTAGGAGAATGGAAAATGAGAAATACACTACAGAGGACAGCTTATTAGTTTCGTATCAGGTTACCATGTGACTTAGTGATCTCAAAAGAAAAAATTAATTCAAACAAAAACCTGTCGACAGGGCTGGGCCCTTGCTCAGGAGTTACAGCAGCACTCATTCAAAAAGTATGAACTTAACCAGCAAGACCTCACAGCACCACGTAAGCTGGGCATGGTGGTGCTCATCTAAAATCCCAGCACTTGGGACGCTGAGGCAAGAACGCTGCCTTTTGTTTGAGGCCAATCTGGGCTACATAGAAAGTTCAGGACCAGCCTGGACAATAGAGTGAAACCCTGTCTCAAAAAAAGAAGTAGGCAAATATATTTAGCAGTTTTCTTCAAATTTCCTGAACCTCAAAACAATTAAAATGTCCTTCAAATAGTGAATAATTTTCCCTTTTAAGTAATTATTATTTTATTTTTGCCATAAATGTGTGCGTGTATATGTGCTTGTGTGTTTGTGATACGTAATGTTTACGTTGGATGTGAGTATTTTGTGCACATATATATCCCATGAAGATTACAAACCCTTCTCCTCCTCCTTCTTGGCCCTGCCACTCCCTGCACCTCCCACCTAGTACCCCATCACTTCCATTTATTTCTGTAAAATGACAGGATTTTGAGTTTCTCATATTAGAGAACCCATTGACTATTTAACCTTCTGCGTCTGACTCCCTCCGCTGGGCATGATGGTCTCGACTTGTATCCATTCACCTACAAAACCCTTGTAGGTGAATGAAATTTTCAAGTGTGTGAGTGTCCATAAAATAGAGTACTACATGACAATTTAAAAAACAAATTACTGATACATATAATAAACTAGATGAATTTTAACTCATTATGCTAAGTGAAAAAATTCCCCATTCTGCATATTGTGCATATATGGAACCTTCTGAAAGAGGCAGAATTTTAGAGATGTAAAGGGCCTGCGATGGCAGGGAATGGCAAGACACGTGACCATATGACTTTTGAGGAGCAGCAGGTGTGGGAGGCTGTGGACACTTTCTACATCCTGATTAAGCTGATGCTAATCAACTATGTGCATCTTTTAAGACTCACAAAATATTACACAAAAGAGTGAATTTTTAAAAATGTTGTAACTCTGTATCCCTACCAATAAAGTTTTAGCTAAAGAAGAACTGCTGTGCCACTGCCAAAGGAGACAGATGATAGTTTGGAGTGAGTCCCTGAATTTCTCCTTCTCCACTCTCTGCCTTATTCACCATTCATTATTTAAATCCAAGTCAACCCCTCATATGACAGTGTTCTTGTATAAGAACATTTTAATTAAGTTTCCTGGAAAGAGTTCAGGGTGGAATGGGGCCTAGAGAGTCTTCTCTGAGTGGCACCCCAAATGTTCAAATGGTTTTCTCTTTCTTATTTTTTCATCTAGCTTCTGACACCCCTTTCTTAATTTTTTTGTTCACATTTGAAAAGAAGCTTCCTTTGGATGGTGATTCCAAAACTTTTCTTTACTTGAGGCATCTTTTAAAAATCATATTTGTTAGGAATGCTTGAATAAGCATTTGGCTAAGGGCTCACTTTATACTGGCCACACCAAGCCTTGCTCAGCCTCTGGACACCTGAGAATGTTAGTGCCTCACAGAGTCGGCTCTTCTTAGCCCATGTCAGTTGACATGCTCAGAGAAGGAGGAGGGAAGGATAAATCTTCACTCTTGAAATCCTTTTTGCATCCTGTCCTGATAACATTACACAGGTGATACACTGATGATTTTTAGCAGAGTTCCATCATTAATCAAAATGCATACATTAGGAAATGTAGCATATTATGTGCAAAATTTTCTTCTCTTAAAACTTTGAGGATGCTTCACATCCTTACACTTATGATGATCAGAAAATGATACATTATGATAGTATGAGACTACAAAATGGGGATCTTACTCATTAATGTTCTTTGTTACTTTTTAAAGAAAACTCTTGTTGAAATATAAAACATTATTGTGTGCTAGATTTATTTTTAAATTTTCTTCATATTGAATGAATCATATAATTAAAAACACCTCACAAATTCTCTTTCATAATCACTGGAAAGAAAATATACAAGTCTGCATTACATCAAATAATCAAAGTTTTGGTGCCAAAACATAGACAGTTGCTCAACACAAAAACATGTTTGGAGATGTGTGGGACAAGAGCTGAATGGGATACCCTTATATTCATTGATAGTTCTAGCAAGGAAGAGCCAGGCAGGCACATTCCAATATTCTGAAGCAGAAATGCTTTCATTATAGAGATTTTTCAGGAACCAAGAAATATTGGGGTTGGTCTTGGTTTTAGTAAAATCTTGATATTTGGGCAAGTATTGAGAATTTTGGACGGCAGATGGAATGGTAGGAAGGAAAACTTTATCGGCTGGGCTGTGATGTGGCTGCTTTAGTACACTAACAGATGATAGCAGAAGTGGATGCAAAGGACCAATCAGAGACAAAGCTTAGAAAAGGCCTCAAGGGGTCAAATCATTGGAGATTAATAATTACACATTAAATGATTAGCAAGTGGGAAATGAGTTGGTGTCCAGCTTGAACGCTAGGCCACAGCCTGTCTCTAAACCCTTCGATTTCCAGCTTACCAACAGCTATAGTGCCCTCCTTTTTCCTGTGCCCAGGCTACTTTTGATAGGACTAGGAGGGCCACAGTGATACCTCGTAAATCAATCAGTCAACTCAGGTTAAGGTTTGGGGGAAAAAACTGTGTGATACCAGTAGCAATAATAATAATAATAATAATAATAATAATAATAATAATAATAATAATACAGATATTTTTATAAATGTGAAATAATCAGATCCTGTATATAGCCATTATTTGTAATGTCTGTAAAGATTCCTCATTAGGAGTGGGATTACAGCTCTCATTCTGTAGATTCGAAAATTGAGTCTCAGAGATTGTTTGCTGTTCATTGATAGAAACGTTAGGATTTGAGACTACATCTACTTTCCAAGCCTAACTTCTCACCCTGTATTCAAGTTACATTGAGCTAGATGGATTTGAAAAGTCATGAGTACAGGAAATAGAAGGATAATAGAAAGATTTAGGATGTGAATGGCTTGAGCCTCTGCGGATACCCAGCCTCCCTAAACATCCCACTCCAAGTATCATTTCTTCTAATCCATTCAGACTTCTATAATAAAATGCCTTAGACTCTATAACTTATAAACAACAGAAATTTATGTTTTAAAGTCCTTCAGGCTAAGCCCATGATTAACATGCCAGCAGCTTTGGGGCCCGTTCCTCATAGGCAGCACCTACTGATGCACGTTCACGTGACCAAAGGACAGAAGGGCCTCGCTGAGCCTCTGTTTGAGGCTACTGCTATTCCGAGGGTGGGACTTTCATGACCTATCACCTCCCAAAAGTACTACCAGTTAAAGCTGACACATCTAGGGTTGGATTTCAACATGTGGATTTTGAAGAGACAAACATTCAGAACATAGCAATCCCCACTCTTTTATTCTCCTTTATAGCTTTATATGTTATGAAATTCTTTATAGTACCTACAATTGGCAATTAAATGGATATGTTAATGCTTCCTTCTGTATAGTTCCGCTCCCATGCCATATTTTATGCCCTATAAACATAGCAACTGTTCTTTATTATCTGCCACAATATTGTTCAGAACCTAGGCCATAATGCACTCTTAAATTTTTTCTGATGTTAAATGATTGAAATAAAAGCTAAACTTTGGAGAGCAGACTCTAAGACTAAAAATTAGATGATATGGTATTCCAGCTAACACAGGAATTACAAGCCACCATAAGTGGGATGATTGTCCTGCCATCAATTATCAATACAGAAGTCCAGTTTCTTTCATGGATAGCATTTGGGGGGCTGGGTAGAAGTTTGCATGTGGACATGAAGTATCCTTGATAACAACAGGAGATCCAGTATAGAACCAGCCAAGCTCCCGAGAAAGGTCAAAGCTGGAGACAGAGATGGGTGAGTCATCTGTGGAGGAAGTAGGCAAGGCCCTGGGCTCTCTGAGCAAAAAGGCTGGGGGGAGGGAAAGAGCTACACCAAACAACCTACATGAGGCAAGACCTCCAAGTAGGGGATGGAAAATAGACTAGCCCAGAGGAGAGACAGCAGAGCTTGTTGTTCAGCACCGTGGCCAAGTACTGAGTCTTTTGTTGCTGCTTCTCCCCAGGGGAAATTGACCTCTCCATCCTGGGATCATCTGACAAGGTCAGGTGCCATCGGTCAGAGAACCTGCTTCCCTTCCTCACAGCCTTGGGAGGGCTTGTTTTCTGTCTTCTAAGCGTTTTTATTTCCCCCAAAAAAGGACAAAACTCATTTTTTCATTCATCTTAATATTTCCAGTGTCTTGTGTCATAAATGATCTGAATATTGACCAAAGAAGGAAGAGTAGAAAAGGAAAAGAAAATGAAGAAAGAAACATCACAAATAATAAAGAAAGAAAAATTGTCAAACATTATAGAGAGGAAAAGACACCTTAAGACAGCAAAGATATTGTCTAAATATTACTATATTTTGATACTAATAGCCATCAAATATCTGTCGAAAGATTTTACCTTCGCCATCATTTTTCTCATTTGATCCTGGGGACAGCCTTCTGAAGTAGCTTTAATTATCCTTAGATAAAATATTCTGAGCCACACAAAAAATAAATGATTTGCTCTCTCCTCCTTACTCAGGACTCTCATGAGATCTCAACAGAAACTGTGCCATTAGTATTTCAAATTTGGGGAGACACAGCACGTTCCGTATTAGCTCTTCATCTGAAATAGCCGAGGAGCTAAAAATAGCAAATAAATAAATGAGCCAATGAGTGCCTGATGAGTGTTTTCTCTTTTCCACCTCATAAATGATCCTCCCAGCAGGGAAAGTATATTCATAAAGCTTCAAAATCATTAAATTCTCAAGCACATATTCTTTCTTCAAGCACACTTCGTGTAATCATTGGCCCAAACCATTAAACCAAAAGCTTTTCACAGGTTAAAACTGATTATCATGTGATGCTAAGTGGTTTATCAAAGCCTGCATTTTTATTCTCATTGTTTATTTGGTTCTTAGGGTGGGGTGGAAATTGTAAAAGCAGAGGGAGGAGTAGAACTGCATGACTGTTGGTGCAGAAGGGCTTGACTTAGCTGTTTCCAAAGGGTAAATTGAGACTAGGAGTTTGTGAAGAATTTAACCACACCGATAGTGAATAATGAATTAAGACCAGATTTTGAAACTCCTGACCACCCAGATTAGAGCCCTGAGGACAGATGACTGTAAAGAGTGGGATTTGATAGAACCCAGAGATAAGACAGTTGGAAGCTACATCAATACACAAAGAAGCGCATCGACCAAAAGCTCCAAGCTCTGAAGCTCAATTCAAATGTAATTTCTGCACTAAAGAAAGAAGAAAATTATTGGCTTCTTCAAGAGTAAGCAAAGGAAATATTAATTTGTCTGATAGTAAAGGTTTATTGGTCCCTTACTATGTGCCAGGCACTGTTTTGCACTCTGTACTTATGTTAGCTTTCACATTCCTCCCCACAGCAATAGACACTTATTCCAGAAAATGCATGCTATGGCCCTAATTGAGAGAGTTCTCAATGAAGTGTGATGTGGTCAATAATTGCAAAACACAAATGTTTGATAATTATTAACATCAATATTCATGAAATGTATGGGAAATATAGGATAGTTATTGTTATAATCAGATGAAGCATTAGTTATTACAAACACATTTTGGTTATATAGCAAATGAATACTCTCTCGAGACAAAGAAGCTCTCTTCAAAATATTTATTCTGAAACATTGAAAGATTCAGATTTTGTTTTAAATTCCCCTTTCTCTCTCTGTTCTTTTTGTCTCTTTTTAATAAAAGATGTGCCTTAGAGAAGATTTTCAGTGTCCCAGGGAAGTAGAATAATCCACTGAGAAGCTGTATTAGTTAGAATTCTCTAGAAAAACAGAATTAGTAGAAAATATATTAATATACATATTCATATGAATATATGACAAAACATGTATAATTGTGCAAGAACACTTATTAGGTGAGCATACAGGGTCACAGGCACAAAAGCCCTAAATGGCCATCTGAAGTGTCGGAGATGGAAGAACACCCAAGAGCATCTGTGAGATCAAAAGCAGGAGAGTCTACAATGGCCATCTGTGCACTGTACAGCCCAAAGACCCAATAGCTGCTCAACTTGAGAAGACGGAAGCTGTGGGGAAAGAATTGAGGATGCAGCACCTGTGCATGGCTGAAGGCCTGCAAGCTCACTGGAGATCGCTGGTGTGAGTCCACTTGGTAGCCTGAGGAAACAGGAGCTGTCATAAAAAGATGATGGCAAAGACCAGAGCTCTTCCAACATGGATACAATTTCTTCTTTCCCTTCCCATGGAATCCGGGCTATGCGCCTAGTGGTTGCAGCCACCCACATCTGAGATGAGCTTCTTCCCTTTTCTGGCCCTTGTTGTCAGTCATCAACAGACTTGGATTTTGCTAATCTACTAGACATTCTCTAATTTGCTTAGGTTGACTTACCGTAGTTAGTAGTAACAGAAGCCTTTCTAGGGTCTTCCTTTCAGTAAGCACGCCCACTAAACACTTGACCTTTTTCTTATTCTACAAATAGAATACAACATGATCTTTGTTATTTTTAGTTATTATTTATTTTTAAAACTACAAAAAATAAATACTTTTAAAATGGCTCAAAAAATTGAGATTCTGGTGCTGTTTTCCCTGTGGTAGAGCCAGCCATGTCACCATAGAGCCCCTTTTAAGCTGTGTGAATCTTTTCATGGCAGGTGTCAGGCTTCCGGCTTTTGGTACCAACTCCTTGGCTTCTGTGTGTCACCAGGAAAACGTGGCAATCCAGCCCACCATTTTTTTCTGAAATGCTCAAATTCATTGTGACTGAATTCTGTCTCACTCCTTAGGTGACCTAAGACAAAAATAAATGAAATGCTGATGTGACAGTTGCTTTTTCTTGTTGTCATATTTTATCATAATCATAGTATCATGGGCCCTAAATATATCAGGATTTGTACACATTCGGAGCCTAATTTTTGAGTATTGAGCTTAGAAATGATGCTGGCCTAGCTACAGACTTCGTTAACCCACATATATGCATATACATACACACTGGGAAATGAATCCAGAACCTTCACGATGAGTTAAATCTCAGCCTGTTGTTTTTTTGTTTGTTTGTTTAAGGCAGATTCGAAGTTGCTAGGTTGCCCAGGCCCAGCTGGACTTTGTGATCTTCGTGCCTCAGCCTCCCAGAGTATTGGGATCACAGGCCTGAACCACCAGTCCTAGCTCTAAACTGCATTATAAAGTGAGATTATTATTTGGTGTCTGCATTTTAAATTTCTAATGCTTTGGGGATGCTGACTTAGTGAGTGCTTTACTTTAGTGATGGGAGTTCCTTATTCTAAGGATCAAAGAAAGACAAAGAACAGAAACACAATGACACCAATTTATTTCATCATAATTCATATGGATTCAAAATTGTATTCCTTTGAAAAATTAAAACACTACCAACACTAGTGAAGTAGGTCAATTCCATTATACCATTTATATCAAACAATTTCCTCTCCTTAAAGACAAGTTTCACTTTAGAGTTTCGTTTTTTAAAATGTAATCTTAAATTGGAAACCCAGAGTTGAGGCACAGTAGTAGAGTGCTCACCTATAATGCCTGAGACCCTGAGTTCAGTTCTTATTACCACAGATTAAAAAATAAGTGAAATCCCAAAAAATGCATCTCATACAAAAGTAAGATATAGGTAACTTCTCAGAAAAATATCCCATATTAGACCTATTTGTAGGGTATAAATGACAGCAGTATTAAGAGTGCACATGCAGGACTTCAAAACCAAATCAAAGGAGAATGGGAAAGCCCTTGTCACCTTGACAAGGTACGAATGTGCACAAAATGCCCAACCTCATTGTAAACCTTGAATTTTGCATGTATACATATCAATAAAATGTGGGGGAAAAAAAAACACATCCAAAGTCAAGCTCTGAATAACATGGAGCAAAAGCCCCAAGTTACCTGGGCCTCAAGGTCTTCCTCTTCATAAGGAAATATTTAGTAAACTTCCTTATCTCTGAGATAATCTGTAACTTACACCACAACAACAATATGAAGCGAAAAGTAGGAAATGAAAAGAAAGAAATGAAAGAAACTTTAGTGTAATTTCTAGCACATTCTATTTATGCAAAATAATAGCTGTAACTATTAGTACTTCAAAGTGCATGAATAAAACTCCACCTTAAACTAGAATATTTATTGAAGAAAACTAGTCATCATGCGCCTTATAGTTTGGAGCTAGAATGTTCCCCAAAACCTCATGTGTTGTTGAAGGTTTGATCCTCAAATGCTGGATCTGTTGGGAAGTGGTGGAAATTGTAGGAGGTAAAGAAGTTACTAGAAGCAGGCCTTTGAAGAATATTTTTAGAATCGGTACCACTTCTTCCCCTACTTACCTGCTGTCATGAAGTAAGCAGCTCTGCTCCACTGCATGTTCCCTATCGTGTTGATTCTGTCTCCCTGCAGGCCCAAAGCCAGTGAGTCCAGCCAACTATGTACTGGAACCTCTAAAACAATGAGCCACACTAAATTTTCAGCCCCTTAAGGATTTTTTTTTTAATCAGAAAGGTAACAAGCACATCTGAAAGGAATTCAGTCCAATAATGTCAGGCAGAAGGAATCTGATTGTCTACAGTTTTTTTTTTTTTAAACAATTCTTTTCAAATAGTAAAATTGAAAACCACACACCTTGACAGGAAAACTATGACCAGTCACCTACATAACTCAGTATTTTATAAGTACAGTCTAACTATTATAAGTACCTCCAATCTTCCTACTAACTGGAACTTGGGATCCTTGCTTACAGATTTGTACACCTGAACTTAAGAGTTTAAGTTGCAACCCAAGCTCCTGTGCTACTGATGGCCAAGTTAGGATTTCAACTCATTCAGACCACTAATACCAAGGCTTGTAAACTCTATTCTGTGCTGAAAATAAAAGTGAGTGGCAACAGATGAAGAGGATTTAGAGACTTTTTCTACTTTAAGTGAAATTAATCCAATCCCATTGTTCTTAATTTTTGAACTTAAAATTCTTTTGCACTCTAAAGCAATTGTTTAGGGATCTCTTGAGGTTTCTGTTTATATGAGCTATGATCGTTGATATTTTTCATATAGCAAAAGCCAAGCCATATTTTCATTTATTTTTGAAAGACAACTTAAAAATGATACACTGCTAGTATACACATTTTATACAAAACATCCGTTCTTCAAGACAAAATAAAGTTTTGGTGAGAATCATGTGAGTTTAATTTACATGTTTGCCAATCTTAAATGCCTGGCTTCAAGGAAGACGGCTGAGCTGTCTTACCTGCTTCCATGTTTGTTCTGTTCTATGATCACAGATCTCAGGACCGCTGGAAACCTGACAGGAGACAGAATTAAAATCACTATGTTTTCACGTTATTAGGTGAAATTTCTAAGAGGACTGAGAAGCTCCACAGCCAACCTCGCCCCTTCATAGTAGCCCAAGTCTTTTGTTCATGCCTCTTACACTTTTCTGGAAAAGAAAGTTGGAAACTTGCCATCACTAGGTAATGATAAATATTGAATAGGAAAAGAGTTACAAGCAAAACCACTCATCTAAACCAAAAACGTTACAGAAAATTTGTCAGAATTGTATTTTAAATCTATTCAGAGAAAAAAGATTATTTTTTTTTCTTTACAGAATAAAAGAAGACAATCCTTTGTCTTACAAATGAAATGTAATTGGGTCATTCTATTTTGATGGCTTTAACAGAATGGGTTAAATCTGTTGTGTTTCTTAAGTGAAAGTAGTAGTCAAATATTGGCATGTACTTACGTTAATAAAATTAAATAAGATGAGAAAATCATAATATTTGGATAATGTGAAAGCAAATTAGAAGCTGGGTCATTTGATTTTGAAATTGCATCTTCAAAATATTTGGCTCTCGAGAATGGTGGCAAATGTAATCCCAGCATGTAATTCCAGCACTTGGGAGGCAGAGGCAGGAGGATTACTGTGAGTTCATGGCCAGTCTAGGCTACTTAGTGAGTTCAGGACCAACCTGTACTACACAGTGAAACCCTGACTCAAAAAACAAAAGGCCCTTATGTTTACTTTTTCTTTCTTTCTTTAAAATCCAAGCCCCAGGGCTGGGGCATAGCTCAGTGGTTAAAGTGCTTGCTTAGCACAGATAAGGTACTGGGTTCAAGTCTCCAGCACCATATAAAAATCAGCCAGGAATGGTGATGCATGCCTGTAATATCAGCCTTCAGGAGGCTGAGACAGAAGGATTGCTATGACTTTGAGACCAGCCTGATCTACATAGTAAATTCAGGACCAGTCTGGGCTACAGAACAAGGTCTTGTTTCAGATAGATAGATAGATAGATAGATAGATAGATAGATAGATAGACAGACAGACAGATAGATAGATAGATCACAACCCCAAATCAAGGCATTGAAAAATAACATTTGGCTTTGTTCACTCATGCATTCAATTTCATTGTACTTTATCATACTTTTTCTTAACAGAAATTAGTTATTCTAACACGACTGAATTATTTCTAATAAATTTTAACTTTGCATAGTATCATAGGTGTTCAGAAATAACTGTGAGCTTTTCTGCATCTGTGTTAGCAGAATTAAAGAACTGAGGAACTGGAATTACACAAAAAATAAAATCAGACAAAATAGTCATCATTGTGAAAGAACATTAACAATAAATGAAATGTTATCCCATTGCCAACTGGGTCATACCCCAGAACAATCATTTGATTGTAAATTATGTGAAGGTCACACGTACCCTGAAGTTCCCAGGTGTTAGATTTGATAAGGAAAAGACTATCAAGGTTCATATCCGTGTATTCCTCTCAAGCCAATTTCTGAAGGAATATTTCACACTTCTTTGTGTTGCTAGGATCCTACAAGCTTGTTTTTTACCCTTAATATCCAGATGCTTTGAGGAAAGGAGCAAACACCTACAGATTTTTCAGAAGGGAGCTGCCTGTTTCATTAGAAAGTCTTGTCGAATAAGCACTGAGATGGTTGTCTGGGTTCTCCCAGGTTCTCCGCAGCAACAGCCTACTGGAATCCACAGACTACTGGTTGCAGAATCAGAGGACTCCCTGCCAGATTGGTTTTGTGGAAGACAAGTCTGAAAACTGCGCTTCAGTGAGTATACTGAATTCTCGGGGATGTTAGAACGTGGTATGTGTTTCTGTGCTTGAGACAGGAATCTCAGAATTTGTTAATTACAAGGTTGGAAAGGTATTCTTTTGAAAACGTGTAACTGTTGTAGATGCGTTGATGATAGAATACCAGAGAAAGCTAGTGTTTTCTGCTCCAGATTTGCTCATTTCAACAGGTAAAGCAATCTCATCTATCTGAAAGGAAAAGATGCAGCTTCAAAATGATGGAGGAAAGATTCACAAATAGAATTGTGAGATGAAAAATCGTTTAAAATGCATTCAGCAATTCTTTTCTACACCTGCTAGTGGTCACTTGCCAATATGAAAATTATGTAGACATTTCTCTCATTCTTACAAGTTATAGCTATTACTTGAGAATCCTTTTAACCCAAGAAAAGAATAGGCACGCATTTTAATACACTGGAGTGGAGCTGCACATACAAAGCCTTTCTTTGCAAGGGAAGGGATGTTCTTACAGATAAGCAACGTAATTCTTATAGCTTACTGTAAATCCATATCGTTGATGTGAATGATTCCTCTTACAAATTCTGTAAAGCTGTATGTTTAATTTTTGTTAAAATTTTCTAGCTCTTATGGGGTTGTAATGACAGAGATTGGGGGATGTGTTTCCAAAGAGAAAGAAATGTAATGTGATTGTCCTGACTAAATTGAGATCACCAGCTCTGAGCTATTCCTGGACGTAAGTCATATACAAGTATTCCTGTTAAGGGAAAAGAGGAAGCGAGCCAAGAGGGGGCTATGAAATCTTTTTATATATTCTAAGCGGACAGAACTGAAGAGGATGTAAAACATTTCATCCAGTAAAATCCAGGAAATACAGAATCCACTCAATATTCTTATGTGTTTGTTAAGAAAACTCTCTTTCTTTAAGCAAATGATTGTAAGTGTCTGAAATGAGGTGGGAAATACAAGCATTTCTTGAGGCAGATATCTAATATTAAAAATATAAATTGTATACACAAGAGAGATAAAAATTGTAAGTTTTTAGTGACTACACCAGTCAGAGTTGTTATCCAAACAGATTTTGTAATAAAACGTCTTTCAGTTGGGGACACAAAAGTTATGGCAATAAAATGCTGTTGTGAAAGCAAAGGGATCTTCTTTGACCTTCCTGTTTTGAAGGATCTAGACAGCAGGTCTATAAGTTAGAACACTAACTCTAATAGCCAAATTTAAGATTTGCCTTTTGATCTTCCTATGTGCAAACTTCCCCCTCATCAATCACTATAAACTAAGATTTGTACTTAAAACTATGTGACTTTGGGGCTGTTGTAATGGCACCGCGGTTAAAGGCCTTGGCTAGCAAGCACACAGAACCATATGAGCTGGGCCTGGTGGCGCATGTCTGTAATCCCAGCTCTTGGGGGGCTGAGACAGGAGGATTGCAGTGAGTTCAAGGCCAGCCTGGCCTCCATAGTGAGCTCAGGACCACCCTGGGTTATGGAATGAGACCCTGCCTCAAAACACACACACACACACACACACAATCTATGTGACTTTCTAGGTCAGAGGGCATCATATTGAGTTTGCCTTTATAGTTCTTCCTATTGTTTCCAAAAGGGGAAAAAATATAAACACAAATAAAAGACTTAGTACATTATTCATTGCTTCCTCCAATGATTTTAATAATCCAAACTAACATAAATATTAAAAATTGTCCATGGTTCTCAACCTAAAAGTAATTTCAGATCTCTGAAAAACTAGCCCAGATTTCTCTCCCAGGAACATGGCTTCTCTAATATGAGAATCTCAGAAAACAAATAAATAGTGGGATCAAATGAATGAGATACTGGGAGTCAGGAGGATGGTGGAGGGTGTGTGAGGACTAAAAAGGAGAGGGAATTGGATTGTGAAGTTAGCACAAACTATTTATGCATGCAAAATTTTCAAGCTCGATGTAATGATTGTGCATCACATATGTGTACTAGTAAAAATGAGGAGAAGAGTACCCTGCAGTCACCATTTTTAAATTTTTCACATCCTCTTTCTTTCTGGCTTTGAACAAATTTCTGTAATGGGGAGAATTTTAAGGGTCCAGAGTTGCACAGTGGGCAAGAGAAATTATCTACAGGAGAAATAGAAATCAACTCTACAGATGGTGGGCCAGCGCAAGATTTTGAGTAAAGTAACCACACTATCAACAATAGGACTAGTGAAATGTACAGGAAAAAAGTAGTACCAAATTTCTTCTTAAAGCCAGTTCTCCATATCATCATGAAAATTAAAATGTACTTTAAAGGAAGATAAAAACACTATATTTCAAAATAGTATCTTCCTGAAACAATAGTTTCGGGATATCATCTCAAACCTAAATCCATCAAGCAAACTATTGATCTATGCATCTATCTTAACCTATTAAGCAATACTGCTCTATACTTTATTACCGTTTAATCTGTTCATAACTCTGAAGACCCTGCTCTGCAGTAATTGCTGCTTCTTTGACTCATGTTTTATATTTTTGTGGACAAAACTTAGCGGCATCTTTTTCATAGTCAGTGAAAACTGATTTTGTACTCATTTCAGTGAATGTTTCCCCTTTTGGAAACAGAAGGACGAGCTATAAAGACATACTCAATCTGGTGCCCAAGTATTTAAATTTATGATGTCTTGGAACTAAGAATCTCAGTGTACTAGCGTTTTCTGAATTTGAGACATCTGTTTGAAAATTTTTTGAGGAATGATCTCAGGATTGGAAGATATTGAAAGTGTTGTTTTCATACCTTGGTACAACTAAGGTGTTTTTTTTTTTAACATCAAGTCATGAATTTCAATTATTCAAAAGGGAACCTCATCTACTCTACATCTCTTATGGTTTGGATCTAGAAGGTCCCCCAAAAATCTCATGTAGTTGGATGGATGTGGGGAAACCTATGAAATTGGTGCATGCTATTGGGGACGGGGTCTGGCTGGAAGATGTGGCTGCTTGAAATTGACCTGGGGAGATGGTGTCAAGTTACTGATATTAGGATATGCCCAGGGCAGAGCTTGAAGTGTGTGATTGAGTTGTGGGCCAGGAAATGAGGGAAGGCTCTAGCCCTGTTTGAGTCTCCAGAAACTGACTCACTTTTTATTTCTCTTGGTTTTCTGTCTGCCGTGCAATGCAGACCTTTTCTCTAATTAGACCTCTGCCATGTGTTTCCACATTGTTGGGTGCCCATGAATGGACTGCGTAAGACCTTCTAACACCATGAGCTAAAATAAATCTATTCTCTCTTAAGTTGTGGATGTCCAGAATTCTGTCTCAGCAACATGTAAGTGACTGAGACAACATCTAGTATGAAAAGTCTTAGTGAAGAATAGTTTGATATAGTTAGAAATATGGCAGGCACCCCAAGTAGGAGTGACCACTCAGAAAGCCCCTAGAAGTCCCTTTCAAACAGTTTTTAAAGCTACGAAGAATGAAATCTTTGTTCATGTTTTTCTAAATAGAATTTTCTTGTTAAACACTATAATAGTATTTTCTTTCTAATTTGCCATTTTAGAAATAAGACTAATATTCATTTACTAAATTCCGGTATGTGGGTTTTTGGCTTCTGTTCTGTTTTGTTTTTACACCCTGATTATTTAAAAAAAAAATAAAAGGAAATGTGGAGGAGCCTAATGGACTTGAAAGCCAATCTCCAACACGCAACAGCCAGGACATTATGTTAATAGAGGTCTTTAACTTTACTAGTAGGAGTTGGACTTTCCATTACTCTTGATGTTTTTTAAATTAAAAGTTAAGTTAGTCTTTTAAAATCTACTAATTCATACTATTTACTTGAATTTAATTATGATAGTTCAGCAATCAAGTTTTCTTTTAATGCTTCAGTAACGTACCTGAATTATTCCTATTCTTTCTATTCCAGATTATTTTCTGGTACTTTTGACAATGATCATTTCCAAAACTAATTATTTCCTGTTTAGAACCCATACATTAGTTGACAAATCCAAGTGTTTCAAAGTGTTGTTTTGCTTTGAACGTAAATAAGTAAATGAAGCTCTCAAGTGGCCTTCAGCCTTCCACTTGCACATGATATCACGAACATAAGGCATTTGGCAGAACTTCTGGAGGTCTAATATGCTCACATAACTCATTCTTATTTTTTATTATTTCTCCAAATATATCCATATTCTGTCTGTTCTAAAAGTTATTTTCAAAAATTATCAAGTACTCCATTGGTAGGGTTTTTTAACAGAAGAACCTAGACATCAAGTTATTAAGGGATTATGTAATTGTGGAAGAGTGAAAGAACAATTTTAATTACATTACTGAGATATTTATCAAGTTCTCAAGCAGATTTCAATGTTAAAACATCAGTTTAGACACTCAGGTTTGTCTCTATAATTTTAGTTTCAAGAAAGGTGGCAACGAAACAATTCTCCAAATGATCACTTTTTAGCACCTTTGCTATTTATACTTATCTTGTGTGCAAGAGTCTTTACATGACTATGTATTTTCTTTCTGAAATCTTTGAAACTGAGTTGCAGAGATCATGCCTCTTCATTTCTACCTACTTCAGTGCATTGTGTAAATGCTTAAAATCAGGATTGAACTCAGGCCTACAGAGACTTTCGCTTAGACTCCTAATTCCAGAGCCCACAATATAATGGTATTTTTAAAATCATCACTCAATAGTTTTCAAGGAGATGGTAAATGCTGCACGTGGAAAAGTATACAATAAAATGAAACAATTGTGGCAATATGGGAGATCAAAACAAAAGCCCCTTGTTTAAGTGGACCTTTCATCCGATGGAACATTTCAGTAGCCCTCAAGAGGTAAGCAAGTAACTTCCTGGGAAGGAGGAATGTAGGAAGCCTTCTGCCCCCACTCCTAAGAGCTCGTTTCTGACTACTTCCTTCTGTGATATTCTTCATGAAACAAGCTTTGATAGGTTCTATCTCTTTTATTCTAATCTGTTTCTAGAATTCTTTAATACTCAAGTCCATTAGATGAGTCAGAATGGATCTACTTTGGAGATTTGCTTTTTCAAATCTAGCGCTAAGACAAACAAGGCCTCTTTCACAACAAGTCAGTGTGGGCTCCCTTCACCCCTGTGCAGTGGTCCTGGAAACCCCCCTTAGAAATTTCTAGGGTCTTGGAGAAAATGCTTCACTCACAGTAAAAAAAAAAAATTCATAAAACCTTAGCAAGCTACTCAAAACCAATGAATTATAAAGACTATTCTACTGAGAAACATAGCAGTGGAGATTTAAACACCTTTTATAAACCAGGTTTTTAAAAATACATCAGAACTTGGAAATAAGGGGTCACAATGGAAATTAACATAAAAGTAGCCTATAAAAATATGTAGGATGTATCAAGTCAAAACTTCTAAAGTGATTGTTATAGCTACTTTTACATTGGCAGTCAGGAGGGTGGATAAATTTGTTCTGTTATAGTAACTATTCCATACATATATATTTAATCACATATTGTATACCTTAAATATATGTATTAAAAGTTACTAGGAAAACCGCAAATACTTGACAATGAAACAAAATGTCAACTGTAACATTGTACCTATATGTTAAACAGGACACATTCATGGATTGGCTGAGGAAAAGGAGAACTCAGAATAACCTCACTGACTTTGGTTTTGGCTCTTAGGTCAATACAATGCTGTTTGCTGTGATGAAATAACAGAGAGGGAGGAAGAGTAGGAGCTGCATGTCACGTGGCCATCCTAGCGGAGAAGTCACTTAAGAAGTTGAGTGTAAAAGATGGGGCTGTTCAGAAGATCAGGACAAGAGGTAGAGATTTGAAGGCCTTAAGAGAGATCCTCAGGTATCAGCTATCATCTCAGCCTGGAGAATGTCAGGCAGACAAGGGGCTTGCCCTGGGCTCTAGAGCTGTGAAAGATTAACCAATGACCAATAACCTGCGCAACCCAGGGTTCCATGGGAGTGGCAAAAGATTAGTATTTTAGGAGTAAGTCTGAGTTTTAAAACACGATAAAGTATTTTATAAATCTTGGCATCATAGCTACCAAAAATACTGTCAGAATAGATCCGAGTGTGCTTTTAAAACTTGCATGTTTATACCATTTCTCAGCTATTTCTTGATTCATTTTGACAGAAGAATACATTACTGAAATAGTTCAGAATAGCTTCAGGTTTCAAACTGTCAACACTTCCTGCTGTTACAGTAATTTTTTTCTCTAAGGAGAAGAAATATCAATCAAGAAAAACGACCCACAGTAAATAATTACTCTACCTTTAAACTTGAAAGATGTTGACTACGTGATTTCCTATTTCTTCTTTTTAGTAGAATTATTTGTTTGACATTATCTGTCTTTTCTAATCGGGCCTTCTAAAATACCAGGAAAACAGTTTAGAAGGAATAGTTGTTTTTTTTTTTTTTAACATAGGTTTTCATGGTAAATTGCTCCTAGGTGTGTATATATAAGGAAATTGAGGGGTAGGCATGGTTAGTGGCTTCCACAGGATGTCTCTGTATTATATTCTGTATTAAAATGATGGCACAAGTTTTCTCTAGAGGCTTGTTAAGAAATAAGAAAATGCTAAAAACAGAATTTCTGTCCTTCCATACTGAGTATTTTGCTTCTTTATAGACCAGAGAGCACTCTCACTTTGTGTTATAGATGTCACTTGGCACATGTCTTATTCATGGTGCCTGTAATATTGGAGAAATTTTGTGAGAATATCTGGAAACATTTACCAGACCTTGCAAAAGTATCTGAACTGACTGAGTGGAATGAAGTAAGATTGACCCTTGCTAAGCTATACCTCAGTTTTGTTTTGTTGAATATAGTCACTACACAGACAGCTTACCTGAGATGGGATGATTTTATTGTGTATCTGTGAGTGAATACTTGTAGTGCATTTCTCATCCTTTGCTCTGTTGGGACATCGAGCTGGACATTCCCTTGTTGTGAAGGGGCTGGTCTGTGCATTCTAAAATATTTTTGTAACCTCTCTGGCCTTCACCCGATACATCCCAGTAGTAACCCCCCTCCAAGTTAGGATAAAAATTGCCTTTGCCCCCGGACATGAGACTAAGGTCAGAAGGGGCTGAGGAGTAACATAAAATTCCACTCAGCTGGGAACTGCTGCTCTAAATTTTCTCAGAATTTAACCCCCTGTTCAACTCATGAGGTGACCCAACCCATCTCTGGACTTCACCTCGAGATGGACTTTTCATTGTCACAAAAGGGAAACACAGACTTTACTCCTCTGAACTGATTCCAGCCAATGTGTGGCTGTCATCAAAGGCAACCTGTACCAGAAGGAATTGGTGAAAAGGAAAAGTTCAAGAGACAGGTAAGACCACTTCAAGTTATCTGCCTATAAATCAAGATCAATTAATTTAACTCCTGTTCTTCTGCTACCAGATAGAATTCAATGCACCCGCAGCATTCCAGGCCACCCAGTTCTATACCAAAAGTTCCACACTATATTTATTTATACCTTGTTTTTTCTTTTATCTGATATAACAAAATTACCTAACAGGCAACTTGAAAGCATTAAGAAAAATAATCTTAGTCTCTTGCACCCACTCTTGGCAACTACGTCCTTTCCTGGCATACTTTGCTACACCAGCTAGCACAAGCTGTCATGTCGATTCCCTTGTTGAATCCAGTTAAAACTCAAATCTGTTTGTAAGCTACATTCTTTTCATTTTTCGTTATTTATTCATGTCTAATAATTTTGAAAATATGGGGTTTCAAAGTGTATAATACATTTGATCATATTCCTCCCCCTGCCCCTCTCGAACACTTCCTTCCCCTTTCCTCTGCTTCTCTTCCTTTTGTCTAGTCATAGTACTCTTTTTACTTTAATGTCACCTTTTTTAGAATCTACATATTAAGGATAACATGCAATATTTGTCTTTTTTGAATCTAGCTTCTTTTGCTCAACACAATGATCTTCAGATATGTCCATTTTCCTGCAAATGACAATATTTTGTTCTTTTCAGATAACTGAATATAATCTACTGTGTGTATATATTTTTCTTTATCCATTCATCTGCTGATTAGCACCTAGACTAATTCCTATTTTAGACTCTGTATTTGTGAATTGCACTGCTGTAGGCATAGGTACATTCAGGTTTTCCTGTAGTATGCTGGCTTTAATTTCATCGGATATATATCCTGTAGTGGTACAGCTGGATCAAATGGTGACGGTGGTTTTAGATTTTGAGGTATCTCTGTACAAATTCCCATAGTGATTTATTAATTTAAATTCCTGTCAGTAGCGTAGAAGGGTTCCTTCCCTCCCACCCCCAAATCCACACCATTATTTTCTTAATATATATTCTGGATCATAACCATTCTGAGAGGAGTGAGCTGCAACCTTACCATAGTTTTAATTTGAATTTAGATATTGGACTTTTAAAATGTATTTATTGGTCATTTGTAGTTCTTCTTTTGAGAAGTGTCTGCTCAGTTCACGTGACATTTATTGATTAGATAATTTGATTTTTTGGGTGTTGGGTTATTTATATATTATAGATGCTAATTATCCATCGGAAATATAACTGGAAAAACTGTTCTCTGCCAGTACTCTGTTGGTAGTTTTTCTTTCTATGCAGAAAATTTCTCACTTGATGTATCATCATGTAGTGATTCTTTCTGTTACTGTCTGAGCTGTTAGAATCCTACTCAGGAAGTTCTTCTTGTGACAATAGCTTCAAGTGCTTTCTTTTAGCAGTTTCAAAGTTTCAAGTACTCCATTTAGGTCTTTGATCTTGTTTTGAGGAGATTTTTGTACAGGTCAGAGATAAATATTGAGTTTTAATTTTCTACAGTGGAGAGCTAATATTCCCAGCACCATATGTTAAAAGGCTGTCTTTTCTCCCACATTATTTTCAGCTCCTGTGTCCAGAGTCAGATGGCTGCCGTAATGTGGTCTGGCTCCTGCGTCCTCTATTCTGGTTCACTGTGTGTCTGTTTTTGTTCCCATACTGTGCTGTTCTTCATTTGTTTGTTTGCTTTTATTTTTCTATGGCTTTGTAGTACAGTGTAAAGTTGGATACTGTGGTGCCTACACCCTTGCTCTTTCCACTTAGGATGGCTTTAACTATTCTGGGTCTTTTGTGTTTCCACATGAATTTTAGGATAGATTTTTTTCCAGTTCTGGGCAGACTGTTGTTGGTACTGACATGGAGATTGTGTTGCATCGGTAGATCATGCTTGATATGGCCATCTTGACAGTGTTAATTCTGCCAATAAATGAATATGGGAGGTCTTTTCATCTTCTAGAATCTTCTTTAGTTTCTTTCTTTAGAGTTCTGAAATTTTCATTGTGGAAATCATTCACCTCCTTAGTTAAATTGATCCCTTGGGGTTTTATTTTGTTTTGTCTCATTTGGATGCTTTTCTGGATATAATTGCTTTCTAATATCTCCTTAACTAGTTTCTTCCGATGTGTACATAAGCTATTGATTTTTGTGTTGATTATATATCCTGCTACTTTGCTGAATTTGTGTATCAGCTCTAAGAGTCTTGGTTTCCAATAATTTATTAAGATTTTTTCCTTCTAATCCACCTGGGTATTGCTGCATGGGCATTCATTTTGGTTGTGTCATTATCCAGTTTAGGTATTAAGATGATGTTGGGCCCAAAGAATGACTTGGGAAGCATATTTCCCTTTATATTTCATGTAGTTATTTGAAAAGCACTGGTATTAATTTTTCTTTCAATGTCTGGTAAAATTTATCAGTTAACCCATCTGTTTCTGGGCTTTTCTTTTTTGGAATATTTTTATTACACCTTCATTATCATTGATGCATACTGTTTAAGATGTTTCTGTCATCTCGGTTTTGATTCCCTAGGTCACGTGCTTACATCAGCCATTTTACCGATATGATATTCCCCCACCCCAGTGTCATTCTTGTTATCTACAAACTTCTATGGGCTTTTAAATTTAGGATCCCTGTCATTATTCAATCTCACAAACACTTCCAAGATTTAAAAAAAAAATGTTGTCTGTGACAAAGTACAAGAACTTCCCTTCTCCTTGCCTGAACTAGAATGGCTACACTTTTACCACTCTTCATATTCAGACCCCACCACCCTCAGTGCTCTCCTTTTCCCTTATTAATGTATTCCAGCTTCATTAGAATATAGAAAATAGATAGCTGTTGTTTAAACTTTGAAAATATTATAATAAAATGCACATTGCCACTGATTTCTTTCAAAATACTCCTTCCTCTTTTGAGTACATGTATCCCAGCATTCCAGCCACTTCCTGAAGCAATTCTGGAAGTCCTCCCTCCTGGGTGTCTTTACAAGATGCTACCAAAGATAAAACAGATCCCAGCCTGCTTTCGAAGGTCATCCAACTGAGAAGCTATCTTGTAAAAAGTTTATGGTGTGACCTTGCTTTGTGACTCCTCCATGTGCAACTCCTGGGGCTTCCTCAAGGACCAAATGACCATAAAAGGTAAACATTTGATTTGCTTCAGGCCATGGAAGCAGCCAGGACACAAATGACACAGAAGAGAACTTCCAAAACAACTGCAGAATTGGCAAGAACAATGAAATAAGTGTACTTGAAGTGAGGGGAAGAATTTTGAGGGAGATTAATGACCATGTGTCTTTTATTGTAATAAATTTGAAAATTTTAGACAGTCACCTTACTTTCTAATCATACTGCATACTTTCCCTCCTTTTTTCCTGGTTCGGTGAATGGATCTTAACGTTTTCACTGTAAGCTACCTGCCCAACCCAATTTATGGTTTTTGATTTTTGAGAGAGGATCTCACTAAGTTGCCAAATTGCTCAAACTGGGCTCAAAATTGTGATCCTCTTGCCTTAGCATCCAAAGTTCTGGGAGACAGACCTGCACCTGCATGCACAGCCGTTTCCATTTTTCAGATACCTATGCTTCTTTGCTAGTATGATATTTCTTAGCCTGGACTAACCTGGTACCTGCTTAACTGCTTTATAAATCATTACTGCCTCTTTTAATTTAACTATGCTCATGCAAAACAGTCATTTGAAATTTTAAACATTATTCATTCAGGCAGGAACAAAATATCACATTCGTTTTTTTTAGATTACTGTCTGAAAAACTTTCAGTAATTTCCTGCACTCCTTACTTTCCTTGGAAACTGAAAGCTCTTTTCACCATTATTTCAATATCATGTTCCTTCAAAAATTTTTTGTCTTGAAGACAACAGATTATCATTATTAATTTAAAAAACTTTTGCTCATTACAGCATTTCTTCTATTCATATATATATATATATATATATATATATATATATATATATATTCCTTTTTGTTTCTCAAGCTTTAAGAAGAAAATAGCCAATCAAAACCTAATTCCCATGACCGTATCTCCCTATCAAATTTGCCATCCTATGTCATTTCTTCCTTCAACCACCAAACTTAAAAACCCATAAAAGAGCAAAGTGCATCTATCTGACTCCCTGTTTTCATTGTTGTGCTGAAATTGCTCTTACTATTGTCACCAAGTTCACTGACATGGTTTCATGTTTACTTTACTTACCTGTTGCGTAAGTACCTGAAACCACACACTCTCCCAGTATCTGAAAACTAGCTATTTTATTGATGCTTCAAAAACACAATTTTCCCCGAGTTTGATTCCCCAGCATCACATAAGCTGGGCGTAGTGGCGCACGCCTGTAATCCCAGCACTCAGGAGGCTGAGACTGGAGGATTGCCTTGAATCCAAGGTCAGCCTGGGCTCTGAAGTGAATTCAGGACCAGCCTGGACCACAGAGCGAGACCCTGTCTCAAAAAAAATTCTCTTCCAATTTTTCTTTTGCCTCCCAAATCACTACTTTTTAATCCAAAATTCTCCTCCTCTCATCCCAGCCTGACACTGTGGAATAGCGAGTCTGAATGGTCTGTCTGGAAGCTGAGGCTCCCTTTGCTCTGTGCCCTCAGGGACCATTTCACCCATACCTGGGTTCTTCAGCCCTATCTCTGTGTGCATGAACACCATTGTATACGGTAGACTTACCTCCAATTTATCTGTCAGATAACTCCTCCTAAAAAAACCCAAATTTACATGACTGATATATATCTTCAAAAATCAATTCTGCCTCCCAAGTTTTCCACATCCATTCATAATTTTTGTAATCTACCAATTCTTCCAAACCGTACTCCTTTAAGTTGCATACCTCTTGTTCTTATCCATCAGTCTTCTTTATAAACCGCTTACTAACGGTGCTTTGGTTTTAAAATTTTCTCTGTACCTGTTGAGACACTATTTTGTTTCATAAACCTCACATGTTTCTTCTAGATATTTAGTAGGCAAAAAGAAAGAAACAGCTGGACAAGAAAAAAATGCAAGACACCAGCACCCTTGCGAAGCCACTACTACCTTTTTTCCCCAGAGATCTTCTGCAACCCCTAAATCCTATACTTATTTAAAATTTCCACTCCCATAAATAACTACAATTCCAGTACCCCGCTCTCACCCCCACATCACATCATTGTTCCAGGGGCTGCTGAGTCAGTTTTATATCTAACTCAAGACCAGGTCTCTTGTTTTTAATTGAACTGGAGATAATGGATATAAATTCTAAAGGCGCTGACTCACCACCTTTATCTTAATTTTTAAAGTGCCATGAAAAAATTCCAGGCTAAAGTAAAAACATTTTGACCCAGGCACCTTTTGACATTGAAATTGCACTTGTGATACTCATTTGCCAGAGCTTCTTGTTACTATGAAAATAAAATGTCAATTGATTAATTTATTTGCAGCTTAGCTAAACAGAATGTGCAGGTAACCTCAGATTCTGAGGCACTAAATGACCAAGCTTCTGCTTGTGAAATGGCAGAACTCAAGAGCTAGAGAAAACCCAAGAACACGTTGTCCAGGCCACTCATTTTGTAGTTGACGGAACCAGACAGCAACCAAGTGAAAGAGTTTCTAAAGGCTTCAGAATTAATCAGTTGCAAAGCCAAATCTAAAGCCCAAAGCCCCCAGGCCTTAGTGCAGTGAGGAGAGCACATTTCACAGCTGATGTGAAGTTCCCAGGGTCCAGTCACCTCTGAACATATGAGACATCTGGGGACATTTTCAACCTAAAACCTTAAGAGCCGAGGAGCTGGTCCTCGAACTCCAGGCACTACTCTCCTGGGCCTGGCACTCACCCTCCTTTTGTAACTCCAGCTCCTTTTATTCCGTGTCACCAGTGTGTGCCTTCGAGGTCACTTTAAGACCAGAAAGGATTTGTAAGTCCATAGTGAGAAGTGTCATGCCTTCAGCTAAAGTAGCTTACCATTCTTTGACATTAAGCCTCATTCAAGGTAAAACAGAAAATCTCTCATGAAAGTTCAGGCATCTGATATCCCAGAGAAAGAATACCACATATATACTGCATATGAAGTCCAAATTCAGAAGATAATTTTTAAATATTGTTCCAAAACATTGAATGGGTGTTACGCAATGTCCAAAGCATGAAACTAATCACTTGCTTTCATAATGAACCCGCCATATGAACTGTTTGCAAAGTGTTTCTTTGTGTATTGTGTGCATTGACTTGCCTTAATTATTAGATTAAAGGTATTTAGACTTGTCTTAATTATTGGATTAAAAGTATTTGCAGAAAAACAAAGTGAACCGGGGGGTAGGGTGGGGATGGAGGGAGGGGTGGGTAGGGGGAGGGACTAAAGGAGAGTGGGAAAGTCCTTGTCACCTTGACAAGATACGTATGTGCACAAAATGCTCAACTTCATTGTAAACCTTAAATTTTGCACTTATACATATCAATGAAATGGGGGGGAAAGTATTTGCGGAACTGGAGAGAATGATCGTGTTGAGTGACTGCATTAGCTATTCATTGCTGGGACAAAATACTGACATCCACAATTTAAGGGAGGAATGATGTATTTAGTGCATGGTTTCTGAAGGTCTCGCACAGTCCATTCATGTCAGCTGGCAACAGTGGACAACATGGCAGAGGCTGCAGAGCTGCCCAGAGCATTGTGGACAGAAGCCAAGTGACTGAGGAGCAAGTTGATATCAGGAGACTCAGCAAGGCCAGAGATTTTTCAGAAAGAAACCGTAACAATGCTTCTTCCCATCTCCTTTCGTTACGTCAAGCTGCCAATTGGGCCCTTCATACCTAGTGCAGATACTAAGCTCCCACCCAGATGGATGCCCCTCCCTTACTTCCTGGCATACAAGTCAATAACACACACCTGAAAACTCTGCGCTTGGCACCTCCCATCTCAACAAGTGGTCATAATCCCTCCAGGGCAAGTCCAAAGCATCTGCTCCTTCTTTCGAGGCCCTACCTCCCAATAATGCATAGTTCCAAAATTATCCCAGAACATCCACGTACATGAGGTTTGGGGGACACTTCAGTTCCAAACCAAAGCAGTAACTAAGGCGCAGTTATCCTCAGGGCACTAACTAGATGGCAGGTTACACTGTCTGTTTATGCCGCTCATTCTCCCACATGATTACGCCATGAACCTGTGCAAGAAATAAGACCCAGATCATTGAAATATGAAAAAATTGCATCTATTTGCAGTCTGAAATTAATGAATTAACAAATATATACTGGTAAATTTCACTACAGCTTTTGTGTAATAACATTGTAAGGTTGGTGCTGGCTAAAATACTGATATTAAAATTAAAAATCATTTATTATTTCATTTATCAGCACAAATTACGTGTCTATATAACATGTCCATATTTATAAAACACTGACCTTCAGCATGGTTTTCTGTTAAGTCAGCAGATTGCCACAGCGCTGAAAGTTCATTTCTGGGTACATTCTGTTGACTCACAAAAGAGGAAAGAGAACTGGGTGTATTTT
This sequence comes from Ctenodactylus gundi, assembly GCA_004027205.1. Taxonomy (NCBI): domain Eukaryota; kingdom Metazoa; phylum Chordata; class Mammalia; order Rodentia; family Ctenodactylidae; genus Ctenodactylus; species Ctenodactylus gundi. The sequence continues at coordinate 222,521 of PVKB01001010.1, read as the reverse complement.
TAGTTTATTTTACTAATGTCACAGAGAATGCAGCGATCAATGCCGTAGGCTCCAGGCTACTCTTAGGACAGCTCAGCTCTATTGACTACCTTTCTTCCTTGTCAGTCTGTCTGCGAAGATACCCTTGTGCTCTGTCCGTCCCAAGCCAATCTCACCGTCCACACAGGCAGAGGCTTCTCTTATCTAAAGGAAAGGGGGAAATGCAGAATTGGATGCCAGCCTCTTCACATGCCAGGAAACTGATGTGAACATGAATTTGCTTTTAAAAAAAAATTCAGGAGTTTTACATTATGAAAGCATTTTTCAAAATTAATCAAAGTTGAACATTTTGAAGATTGCCTAAAACAAATCTGCACAGGGCGCGAGATACAATAAAATGATGATTCCTGGGTGCATAGAATTTAAATCACATCACTTATTGGAAAACAAAACCAATCAGTAAGACCAACTTATAATAAATAATATTTATGTCTAAATACTTAAAAATATGAAAAGACTGGGTGTGGCATTTTCTTAGGGTGTTGATGATTATGGGGAAGAAATCATACAGGCTCTCAGGTTACTTCAGATCAATTGTGCAGTTCTTTTCTTAGCTTCCTATTTTGAGTCAGACTCTGTTCTTAATATCCTAAGTAATATTAACCATGTACTTGTATAATAAATATCAATACCAAGAAACACCCAGTAATAGGCATTGGTTATAGCAAATGAAAGGGGCATGGGCTTACTGGTTATTTCTTTTAGAGACAGGTGAAGGATCGTTTGTTGTCTAGCTATTGTTGTAATTTATAAACTATAGCTAGTGGGCACTAGAATGTGTAGGCTGAACAAAAACAGATGACATTGATCAGCCGCTGATATACCTTTTAAATGAAGAAGCAACTTACCTATATTAGTGATAAAAGTTGGTTAGCAGAGTACCTATCCTGAGGAGTTCTAGGCAAGGTAATGAGGCTTCTAATAAATGATGCGTTTAAACACAAGTGGGATGAACTCAGAGCCATAACGTCATAGAGCTGAGCCACAGGACATCTCTGGGCACTTCCGCTCCAAACTTACTTAATTTTGTGCATTGTTTCAATAAAAAACACAGTTGATGTTTGTTGAAAATTTTTGTCTACCAAGATCTCTGCTAAGCACAACAGATGAATTCATTAATTTAAATAACGTATCTACAGATTAGGGAGTATTATTTCCTCCTTTTGAAGCTGACTGGGTGACATAGTCACATCATCCAGTTTTTTAAATGATGGAGCCAAAAAATAAAACCAATTCACTTTAAACAATTGTCCCATCTCTGTCCCTCTTAACTCTCTACTGCTGTTTATAGTCATTTTTATCTGTAGCTTCATGCAAATGAATAAGGTACTTGTTCATTTTTTGCAGAGACAGAAAATTTTCTTTCTTGGTGACTGAGGATTGAATCCTGAGTCTCCAAACTGAGCTATGTCCCCAGCTCCACAGTTTTTGCTTGTTTGCTTTGAAAAGGGTTCTTGCTAAGTCACTAAGTTGCCCGAACTGCTCTCAAACTTGCTATCCTTCTGCTTCAGCCCCCCAGATTGCTAGATTAAAATGCATGCCACCATCCCCAGCTGACAAAGGGTCTCAATCACAAATTGATTATTTAATAACTTCATAAATTTGCATTTTTGTTACTCTCATATTGAGTGCTTTTCGGCAATTTTTTTCTCTCTTCACAACCTATTATTATCCTGTATCTCCTTGACTAATGCTTTAGATTATAAAGTGCTTCCTCTAATATTATCCAGCTGAGTTTTTACAGAAACTCTACAAAGTAGTAGGAGTGTGTATGGGAAGTGAAGAAATGCACGTGGTGCATTGGATGCTGGTCCGTGATTACGTAGTGAGGCTATTGGTACATGAGCTTGTGTCTTCCATTTACTAATGCCAGGTAATCTCTGCTACTCTGACAGGTAATCTCTTCTTGTTTTATGCTATTTGTCAACAAAAGGATAAATTAAATGAAAATATAAAGAGATGTGATTTCATATCCATGATCTAGAGCAGCAGATAAAAAGTAGCCCTCCTGAAAAATATGGTAAATATATTTTTATTGGGATGCAAGCACACTAATTCAGGTATGTGTTTTCTTATGGCTGTTCCATTCTCTCAAACACATATACACACATGCATGCACACACATATACAGAAAATTCGAGTGAATTCAATACACAATCTATGGCCTATAAGCCTAAAATCCTTACTGCAGAAAGCTTTCCACTTATCTCTTATAGAGCAAACAATAACAATTGGAAAAATAAGTATTACTTCTTTATATTAGTACTTTGGTGTGAATAGAAACATATCACATCTAAAGAATCCCTCAGGTCTTTTTTCAGCAAGTGTTTGAAGGACTTCATGGTGCACCACCAAAACTTCAACTGATTAAGCTCTTGTTGAATACAATTGTGAATTTGTTTAATTTTTTATCAAAATGACCTTTCATAATATTTTTCTGCAGACAATTTTATTGTAAGTTCATCTATTGTCTTTATTGAAAGACATTCTTTGACTTAACTATTAGAATCCTTTAACTATTCAAAATGTCTCAATAAATTACAAATTTTACAACATCTTCCCTTAACTTACATGAGAGAATTAAACACATTGCCTTTTCTCTTCCCTCTGAAGAAGAATCTGGATCTTTTGCCAGAATTACATAGGTTTTTGAAAAAAAATCTATGGCTCTTACTTTTCTCAAAGTTGTAATTACTAACAGTATTTTTAGTTCTGTAATCTCTGATTTGGCACCCTATTTTACTGTTGTTCGTCAGTCACAACCTCCTTAAAAAAATCACAGAAGCTACAGCTGTAGAGAAAGATTTGACATGTGACTTTCAGAGAGGGGATCAATCACTTGCCAGTTCTTCAAAAAAAAAAAAGAAAGAAAGAAAAGAAAAGAAAAAGAAAGAAAGAAAGAAAAAGAAAAAGAGAAAAACAAAGCCCTGGTAACTCAGAAAATATGACCAGTGAATCGCACACTTCCTTATTGCTGGATCTCAGTTTTGAGGAAGTTCACACCAGCATATACACCACCACCTGAACTCTAAATTGTTACTAATTTAGAAAACTAGACATATCTGTATATACCAAAAGAAAATGTACTAGGATGTCATGCATTTGAAGCTCAAGAAAAATAATAGAAATAGTATAAATATTTCTCAACTTTAAGATTTGTTACATCTTTAAAATCAAATTTATAATAGTGTTTTAGAATTTGGATTCACTTCCATAATTAAGTTCCTCCTGCTCTAATAGTCCTTCATTTCTTCATGGAATTATAGTTGTGATTGGGGTAGACAGCCTCTGCCCTCTGGGAGACATTTTTTTCTTTTCTTTTCTTTTCTTTTTTTTTTTTTTTTTGCTTTGTAATATAAGGACTTCATTTCTCTTTGATGGTGTTGGTTGTTTCATTCTGAACAGAGACTTGATTGACAGAAATGCACGTTTATGATTATTAAAAGAGAATGGACAAGAACAGAAGAGAAAGTTTAACAGAAGGAAAGAAGTAAGGAAGGGAAGGAAGGAGGGAAGGAAGAAGGAAGGAATGGATAGAGGAAAACAGACTCAAAATAAAAGCAAGGACACATACTACTATTGGGGGTATACTTCTGAAGACCAACTAATTCAAGATTAATTATCTCATCATCATTAATGTTAAATATGAAGCATGGTTCTGAAATTTTGCATATAAATACACTTTTTAATCTTGGTTATCAATATTAACAGTATATTTTGCATTACTACCTCTTCTTTTCAAGTTATTGCAGTACAATCCTCCTTAGCACAAATAATTTTTAGCTTAAGGTCAGAGTGGCATGTGAAGAAAATTTTGTCCTTGAGTAAATCTAGTGTGTTTTGCAAACTGAATATCAAATCTACTTTGATGTTTTTCATTGTTTTGTTTTGTTTTGTTTTGTTTTGTTTTTTAATAGTACTGGGGTTTGAACCCAGACCCTTGCTCTGAGTTACACTTTTAGCACGTCTTGATTTTTTTTTTCTTTAGAGCCAGACACTCACTAAATTGATAAATTTCCCAAGGCTAGGTTCTAACTTTCAATGTTTCTGCCTCAGCCTCCTGAAGTGCTGGGATTACAGGCCTATACCACACCCTGTTTGACCCTCATTTCTTTCAATGTTGTCTCTGCTATGTGACAGACTAGCTTTTTCTTAAATTATCCATAGTTCCTGGCTCTTTCCTCCTTGAGAATCTCTTAAATTAACCATAGGTCACTGGGAACCATTCTTTGGTCTTCCCTATGGCTCTATGTCATAACTGACTTCAGATCCACATTGTTTTTATGTTTCCAAAATCCTTTAAATTAAAAAAATAGAAATGTTAAATGATGAACAAAGTGGCATCTATTGAAATCCCTTACAGAGATGCTGATATATTGAGTTCCCAGTCCATATGACACTAAGAACATCAGATTTTTTTTTAACAAAGAGAAGTGAGGGCCTGGGGGCTTCTTTCAGTGATTAAAATGCTCATAAGTGCAAAATTCTGGGTTCAGTGCCCTGAGTTCAGTACTCCAGCTGGACATAACCTGATTATAGTGGCACATGCCATGTCAGTAGTCTCAGTACTTGGATGCTGAGGCAGAAGGACTGCTATGAGTTTGAGTCCAGCATGAGCTGCAGAGCAAGTTTGAGACTAGCCTGGACCACAGAGCAAGAGGGAGAAACAACCATGTGATAATTGCTTAAGGGTTTGTTAGAGCAGTCCACTTTAGAATTATGTGACTTGTGGCTTGGTGACTTAATTTGGAGAGGGCCGTGGAACGCCTTAGGACCTGAGCACCCTAGTCTCTTGTGAGGATTCCTGGGACATCAGCATTTGCTTGTCTCTTCTTACATGTTCAGCCGTAGCTTGGTAATATGTTTTTCAACACAACATACCTAATATTATACTTCTGGATGAAAAGGGAGTTGGAAAGAATCTTGTCCCTCTTATCCCCCACCTAGCACCCACCTACTCACTCATATGTATGTTTATAACATTCTGCATATTCATGTTTTTAGAATGGTCTTGCCTATTGTGTTATAAAGCAAGTAGTGCTTCTTGGAGAATTCAGAACTCTTTGTTCCTGGCGCTATCCTCCTTGAGAATCTGGAGTTATATTGGTATTCAAAGTTTGGCTCCACTGAGCTGATGCTGGAAGGCTGAGGTCTAGAATCGCTGGAAAGTTCGCTTGTTCAAGTGTCTCATCTCTGAGCTAGAAAGAGTCAACAGGGGAGACCTGCAACAGCTGGGCTTCCTCTCTGTCTATGTGGCTTCTCCAAATGCCACAGGGCAGTCATGGGCAGTCATGAGGGCTCCCAGACTTGTAACATGATAGCTTAGGTATAAAATATGCAGATCTTCTACCAAGGGCCAGGAAGAACCTCTACATATTTTATGGTCGATCTTCAGGGGTCAAGAGGGTTGTTTCCACTGTAGACACAGTCCACCTGGAAAAAAGCAAAAGGAACACTGATCTTATGTTGCAAAATAAAAACCAAGTAGAGTGACATATTTGGGGTCAGTAGGTTTTGCCTAGTGTGGATATAATTAATTATCCTGGTTCTCACCTTCTTGAATTGCTACTACTTTAAAGTCTTGATATTGCCAGATAGAAGTCCAAGAGCATGTAAGGACATGTATGCATGATACAACATGAATCCATAAAGCTGATAATGGTTATTAAAACTCAAGGTTTCAGGACATAGACTAAGTTTCACTAGAGAATTTAACTTATACTAGGGGAGATAATACAAAATAAATAACTCTCATTTTTGAAAATAAAAACATATAGAAGTCATAAGATAGACCCAAATCTGACGTGGTCATTACATAAGTTTAGAAGGAGCTAGAGGGACAATGAAAAAGGAAAACAATAATTAAATTATTGAAAACAAATGTTTGTCTGATCTAAAGAAATAGCTCAGTCTGAAGACTAAAATGGTTCATAACCATATACAGTCTATGTAGTTTAAATACTTTCATTGGAACACAGACAGAAAAAAAAATGATGGCAAGATCCATATGCTTCTTCAAGCAAGCCTGCCCCAACTGTGTGCCACTTAGAGAAAACAAGGCACATTTAAAGAAGTTACCTGTTACTCAAGGTATGCAGGGAAAGAGACAATCTCACAGATTGCTCCAATGTGTTTCACATAGGAAACCCAAACATCTGTTTTATTTCAGCCATTGATTTGTCCTTCAAACCGGAAATCCCATATTTGGAGTTGAACCCAGGAAAGGAACTGAATGTGAGAATCTCTAGGTGCCAGTCTTCATAGTGGCCACACCCGAAATAGACCAATCAGTAGGTCTGGAGGCAAAACGATTCCTGTTAATAAAACATGGCAACATATGTTATCTCAACCTGCATAACAAAGAGCAGAAGAGCAGTCTTTACATAGAATGCACTGGGACTCTCATTATGCGTGGAGAGATTTACAGAGGGCAATATATTGCATTGACTTAATGAGAAAATATATGAAAAATTGTATAATATGAAGTCATTCTTATGAAGCACAATACCCAGATCTTTTGAATGTGTACACATGTGTGCATGCACACACACACACACACACACACACACACACACACACACATCTATCTATCTAGATAGATAGAGAGATAGAGAGATAGATAGATAGATAGATAGATAGATAGATAGATAGATAGATATGTTACAGGACCAGATCTTATTACAAGAAAGATTTATTTGATGACCACTAATTTGTTCATGGAAATTACAAAGAGAGTTTTGAATTAAGTAAAACACAATAGAGACTGTACTTTTGTCAGTGTCCTCCATCAAAAGAAAGCATTCTCAGATGTTATGAAGAAAGCACCCAGCATATATTATGATCATATTTACTAAAAACTATAGCTTATATGTACAAAATTAGGAAGATGTGTAGGTAAATATGTGGATATATATATATATGATGAATCATTTTTACTATATATAGTAAAATTATATTATTCCAAACAATTTAATGTAATTCTAAATGGATACATGTAAATTATAGATAGCTAAGTAAATAGAGAGATGACGCAGGTATGGGAGCATGGGTGTGGAGATGTCAATTTGCCTAGCGAAAGTTGTGGAAGGATCCGTGGAAGGACCACACAAATGTGAATATTGGAATGACAGAATGTCAGAAGCAGGTAACTATGCTTAGCTATACTTTATGTGTTTTATTGTATTTTTCTAGTGTTATAATGAGTATATTATCTGCAAATGCAAATAAATACATTCTAATAGAAATTAAGTAGAGGTGGATAAGCCAAAGTCTCATGTCTGTGGGCCCTTGGCTGGGCTAGAGGAAGGTTCCTATTCCTCCTGTACACCATGCTGGAACCACAGACATGGATGAATGAGGCAGAGTGACAGGAGAAAGGGAGTCGTTTCTGGTTGCAAAAGGGATGGGTATGGGGAGGGACAAAAGGAGAGTGGGAAAGCCCTTGTCACCTTGACAAGACATGTAGGTGCACAAAATGCTCAACTCCATTGTAAACCTTGAATTTTGCACATATACATATCAATAAAACACGGGAAAAAATAAACTAAACAGAAAAAAATGATGAGAAAAACTAAACAGAAAATTAGATAATTTTTAAATTGAAATAAAAGATTGGACTAAAGTAATAGGGCAGAGAATTCTACACAGGTGCAGAAACATGGCCAACAGCAAATACATAATACACAATATCATCAGTTAATTTTAAAAATCTAAAATTAGATTTTTAAAAACCTAAGTAACATCAAAAGGAAGGGCTGGTGAAGTTGCATGATTTTGAAGCCCTATTCAGACACTTCATAGTTGTCTGATATTCATAAAAAATGAAACAGGTGGAAATCTTGAAATCGAAGTAATAAAGCAGAAAAATGCCTGAGGCAAGAAAAAAAATGTTCAAGACTCCAAATACTATTAAAGATTTTTAAAGATCATTTCAGAAGCTCTAAACTTTAAAATTTAACTTCCTCAAAACAGTACTACTCCTCTAACCCACTCCTCTTAGCATGTTTAAAGATTGTTAGTCCTTAATGTATTCAAATAACTTATGTCAAAATTCTAATGATTATGTATTTATATTAATAATTAATTCATATATAGATCCAAATATGGTATGAACTAATACTTTGTTGTAGTAGTAGGACTTTATTGTCATATGAAATCTTTCCTACAACCCAGTATGTCGGGGTCCGGGGATTCTTGGCCACCATTGGCCACCAGCGATCAGGAACCAGCGAAGTCTGGGGGAACAGGGTCTCAAGTGGCGTGAGTATGACGGAATCACATCCCGGAGGCTGAGTCAGTGTAACAGCTCGTTTGTTGGAGGTGAGGGCCAGGTTTTTTAGCAGTTTAAGCCGGGTAAGTTCACCAGGTAACAGGGCAAGGGTCCTATACTGATTGAGGGATTTTGGAGTCTGAAAGTAGTCTAATTTGCATGGCAGGTCTTTGTGAAAACTGACCCTGTGATTTCTGCTAAGGGTCTGGAAGCAGGGGAAAATTAGGAATTTGGGTAGGATGGGCTGTGGCCCATCCTAGGTCTGAGATAAGAGGGAGTGGCCCCACATCTGTTGGTCTCCTCTGGAGCATCAATATTATTGGAGTATGAGCCGCTGCTACCTACAATCATCCCAGGCCTAGTCAGAGCCCCACACCAGTATATAGCAGAGAAAACTGAAATGTGTATTTGAAGGCCAGGAGTCCTGGGTGGAATCACTCATATTTTTCAACCAGAGGTCCTTGCCAACATGGCACACGACTGGATGTGGGTCTTCTCTTTGCCGTCTGTCTTCAAGTGGGCTGGCTCAGCTCTCAGGAGACCCCATCCATTCCAAGCCAAGAAGACTTCACTAGAGCCTGTGAAATGAAACTCCTCTCCCTTCAGATTTCTAGCACAATGTGTGTATACTTTTTAGAATAATCTGCATATAATTTTATGTTTTGCAAATGATGTTACATTTGAGCTTTTGCAAGTTTTCATATAAAAATGAACTTTTTTTCTACGAGTATAAAAGCACCCATTGGGGCTGGGGCCATAGTTCAGCGGCTTAAGTGCTTATCTAGCTTATGCAAGGCCATGTGTTCAGTCCCCAGCACCACATAAAGATTAGCTTGATGTGGCAGTGCATGCCTGGAATTCCAGTCCTTCGGAGGCCGAGGCAGAATTACTGTAGTTTTGAGTCCATCCTCGGCCACATAATGAGCTCGGATGCAGCCTGGACTGCAGAGCCAGAACCTGTCTCAATAATAATAATAATAATAATAATAATAATAATAATAATAACAATAATAATAAAGCAAGCACCCATCCATGTTTCTAGAAGGTATCAGTGAGCTGCGGGGATTCAAATAACAGGTGGTTCTATCGGACGTGCACTGAAAATGCAAAGCCTTCTGCCTTGCCTTAGTTTCTCTCACCCCTATAGAGAGACAGAGAAATAAAGCACCTTGTTGTCATGCAGTGAAAACCACCCGGTTGTGGTCTTTCCACACAGAGCCCAGTCTGCACTTTCAAAGTCACATCCACGAAGCTCAGTTTTCAGACTACAGGAAGAAAGGCAGACCTGGTTGTGCTTGGGTTAAGGAGTGCGTGGTGAAGCTGGACAAGAGAATAAAGAACTATGGGGGAAGCTTACTGGGTAGAATAGTATAGCAAAAAGCATATTTTCAGTCTCTGAAGGATCATTCCTTCTATCTCGTGGCTTAAGTTAAACCAGGGCTTAAAACAATGGGTGAATTTAAGGAGATGGTCTGCTCTGATAAATGTGTGCTGTAATGAAAATTTATTTTGGAAGGTTGGATGCTCCTATAGCTCGCAACGGCTCTACTAGCGGGGGACTCTGTGCCCTTTTTCATGAAATCAGTGCAGTCTGTCACTGCCTGAACAGCATGCAACCAAGAAGCAGTGGTTCATTAAACCCTGGGCTGTGCAGTCCTGCCCCACACACGTGGGGCCCCAAGCTGGGGTGCTGACAGCTCTGCTCCCAGATCTTGGGAAGGGGAAGAGGGCTTCACCTCTGCCAATGCAAAGGATTTATCTGTGGAAAGAGACACAGGACAATTGTATCACCTTTTAAAAACAAGATAAATCTCAAATAGGCACCAATTACCCTTTCCTAGAAAATAAATTGCCCTGTGTCATTGTGAGTCCCACGTGGGAGAAAGATGAGGGTAGGACATGTGACAAAGGTGGAACTGATGTGACCTGCTGCTGATGGCGAGGTCAGGTGTTCTTGGCACTGTAATCGCAATCGGCTGATATTTCTGAACACAGGCTTGTTTCAACAGAAAAAAAAAATAGCCTCTTTTTGTTGGAAAACCAGTTGGAAACAAAACACAAAAGAAAACTTGAAACCATTTGAAGCTTCTCTGGCTGCTATCAAAATGTTTCACAAAGTTAGTGGATCCCCTTCTTGATAATGCTACAAGGATTTTCCCTGTCAGATGCTAAGGTTATATTTCTATTCCACTGTAATTTACACACTCCGACCTAAGCAACACAAGGCTCTTGGGATAAAAGATGCCCTGTGAATCCGCCTCCCACTACCCCTTAACCCCGCTCACCTGAGTCGTTCAGTCTCCAAGACTTCATGCAAAAGCTTCCCACTTTCTCACACTCAGACTTCCTTAAACTAGTTCCTGTTCCCTCTGTTAATTCATCCTTACTATTCATATTTTAGCTTCATCGGCATCTCTCTCTCCTAAAAGGCTTCTGGAACTTTGACGATTGGAACTGTGCTTTCTGTACACACACAACATCACCAGGTACTGTTCCTGGGGAAATACTGACAAGTGCTAATTTGTGGATGCAGAAAACAAGTCATTCCCACAGCTTGAGGCTGTTCGGCTCAGTGGCGCACAGGTTCTGATAGCTCCTTGTGGCAGCCTGGCTCCAAGCCCACAGAGCAGCCTTTCTCAAATGTTGTCTGTAGCCAGGAGGAATGAGGCAGACACATAATTACAGCAGTCTTAGAGACTGAGGCAGGATGATAGTAGGATCACAGGTTCAATCCTTGTCTGGGCAACTTAATGACCTAGCAAGACCCTGTCTCAAAAAAAAATAAATAAAATAAAAGACAAGAAATGTAGCTCAATATGATGGTCCTGAGATCAAGTATCAGTACCAGAAAGTAATAAACAAACAAACAGACAGACAAAATATTAAAAACACTGCCTGACTACAGAAAATGAGGATAGCCTTAATTTTTGGCAGTTTGCAATACCCTCTACACCAAACACTTTGACCATAAACAAAACTCAAAGCTTACGAGGGCCAGTCATAATGAAATAACTGAAAATCCACATCAAAAGCACAAATCTCCTCTGAATCTACTTCTTTTATCAGTCACCCTCTGCATCTCCATTTCTAACCAAATTCATTGAAATACTTTACTTGCTGTATCTGCTGTAACAACCAACCAGAATACGAATGAAAAGTGGAAGGGTTACCCTACTTTCGAGACAGTAAAATCATTTGATGAATGCAGAAAAAGGAACCCCAGATTTGGGTCACATAAAAAGGGCATTATTACTCCCAGCACAACAACTCTCTTCTAGTCAGTGCAATTGGGTTCATTTCTCTTACCACCCAAGAAATACAGGGGTGACACCAATGAGTCCCAGATTCACACATACAAGTGGTGACTGCACCAAACCAAAGACTATCAAGCTTAGAAAATACACTGCTGATATAGTGAACCTCCTTGTGGTCAAGGGAAAGGGAAGAGAACATACCCCACCTGTCAAGCTTACTTGCTGCAAGCACACTACCAGGAAAGGCCTCCTGCAAAGAGTAGTGGGGACCTAGAATGACCAGGATGCTTCGAGGATGCGATACACGTGCTTCTCAGAATCTATCCATCAGCTTCGCAGCTCCACATGGTCCTGTATTTCCAGCTTCTTCTCTGGCTACATGTACCCATTGTCAGTTCCTTTCTCTGTCCCCTTGTCGGCATTTTAAAGAGGTCTCTCCTCTCATTTTTCCATAGTTTTTCCTTCATGATCTCATGTGTTAATTAATATAGGTTTCAGGAGAGAGTACAAGACTCAAAGAAGTGAAGAAAGCAGTGTGAACGAGGGAAGACAAACCAGAAACTCCCAGGAGTATGATCTTCTCCTGTTCATTTTTACTAAATGGAGGTGAAAATATTCAACACAATACAGATATGTATAATACTGAGAATAATACTTTAAAAGTAAAATAATTAAGCTATGTACTCTCCGAAATATTGTCTTTTTAAGCAGAAAAGGACAATGATGAAGTAGGTCATAATTTCTATAAACCACAGCAACCAAAATTGTGTGTTCTTGCAAAATATTGCCAACCTGTATGTTAGTTTCTTGAAAAATAATTAGCTTTAGCAACAAACACAGTAGAAACATCGCCTCTTTCTCATTTGAAACAGTTTGCAATGAGATATTAAGACTTCATTACACAAAATATATTATTTTATGATGCTATGAATTCTGAGTACTACCTATGTTGTCTGGGTTAAAGCAAACCTATTATCAATGCCAAGAAGAGATAGATCTAAGTGGGCAGTCCTAGACAGAGAGCGAGACAGATAGGAATCAATCCGGGCTTTCAGCAGGAGCCACAAAGATCTTTTCCATGTAATTTATTCAATTGCAATAGAGAACAAATCCTAAAAATAGATTTCCATGGCACACAACAATATTTCCAACTAGAATTTTGTTTGTGAAAGCTCGTTTCTGCTCAGAATGCATGATTTGTGTTTTAGCCTATAGGTTTTATTTAATAAACCTATCATCTGTAAAAAGCATTTGCCCAGGATATTATTTTCCATAATGCACAATTAATTCCACAGAAGCGTTGGTGATTTCAGTCCATTTTTACAGAGCTTTGGTTATTTTGTCGTGGGCCTTTTGGGATTTTAGTTCCCCTGATTGTTTCATAATGTTATTTTATGATTGTGCTTCGTGTCGTGTGCTCACGGGTCCATTTTGCACATGAAATATGTAAATTAAGTACTCATTTTCACAAAGAAATTTGCTCTCTACCATTTTCTTAAAACACAATCTTGGCTTTTTAGTTTGGTTTTTATTTTTTCATTTTTATTAGGGACATGGGATATAGATATATTTATGTATGATATAAAATGCAAAACTAATGACAAAGACATTTGCCTTTAGCCGTTAGTCTCAGCGCTCAAGACATTATCCATTAAGAAGTGGTGGTGACTATGGCTACCACGGGAACACAGAATACTCCTAGAGGGGTTCAGGAAATTGTTGCCGTAATTAAATACAGGTTCACTGTTTCCCAAGCATTATATTTTAAAAGAGGAAAGAACTCCAGATTTATGTATATGAAACCACCTGTTTGTTCCATGTCATTTTGAGTATACTTAAGCCACTACCTACTGGTCACTCAGTGCATCTTCAGACATAACAGCAGGTGTGGGACTCACTGTGCCAGTTTTTAATCTTTGACAGAAGTTGAATGATGTCATTGTCTCAGAGCCTAGCTTCAGTCACTCGAAGATCTATAGACCTTTCAAGGGAAGGATTGCTTTATTTAGTTTTTTAAATTTATTTATATATATTTTTATAAATACATAAATTCTAAATTCTGTAACACATTAGAGACATGCAGTTCGGGGAATCAGTAGGCATCTATGCTCATCACTTTCTCAGAGGTTTACACCTTTGCTAGCTGAACGTTGCCTCTCTTTCTTACCTTGTCGTTCATGTTGGGACCTCATTTTGCACTTTTCATAAGAGGGACACCCCTCCCTAGTCAATCTTTTGTGTTTGGTCCATGTCTCTGAGTATTATTGACTCAAGATGGCCCCATTTTCACTCAAAAGCTTCATATCTCTCTTTCTTTATGGCTGCTTAATATTCCATTGTTTATAAGTACCACATCTTCTTTAAGCATTCTTCTGTTGATGGACAGGTAGATTATTTCCAGGATTTGGCTATTATGAATTGTACTGTTAGAAACATGGATATGCATGCGTCTTTTTGGTATGTTGACTTTGTTTCTTTTGGGACAGCTAATACTATTTTCTAAGAAAATTTGTTTTTTAGATATTCAGAGCTATGAATATCTCAACTCAACTACTACAGCTACTGTCAAGCAAAAATTTTTCTTTAAGTCACATATTGTAAATGCATTTTACCATGTCACAGATAAATTTCAGAGCCCAATTAGTAATAGTAATAATAATAACAATTAATAATAATCATGTTAATTGACAAATATTCCTGTCCCTGACTTTTCCAGAACACACCCCCTCTACTGTTCTTGTTCCTATTTTTTATTTATTTATTTATTTATTTATTTATTTATTTATTTATTTTTATTGGTACTGATAGTAGAGCCCAAGGTCTTCACACCTGACCCCCATTTTATGGACAGACTCTTGCTAAGTTGCCCAGAGGAGGCTCAAACTTGCTTTCCTCTTCCTCGGCCTCCCACAGTGCTGGGATTGCAGGCCTGCACCATCAGTCCTTTAAAAAAAAGATTAATTATTATGCATTGTATGAAGCAGGTTTAACACTAAGAAAGGAAATTTATATGTGCTACATTTGAAGCATGTATGTAAAAACGGAGCATTTCAATGACCCCAGTGATTCCGAGAATGGGCACAAACCCAGTGGGATCCTGGGAGCTTCCCAAGCTTCCCTGACCTGTGCTTTCCACTTGGAAAAGAAGCTACCGCTGCCCCTTTGCATGGCTGCTTTCTGCAGAGTCTTCATCATCCCGAGGAAAACCTTACTTACTCTTTCCTTGAAGAACTCGTTTCCTAGGCCTTGCCACTTAATTCCAGACCCTAGTTCAGACCTTGTGGCTTTCTCCAAACCAACCACTAGGTCCAACATCAGCTTCCCTTAAAGATACAAACCCTCAGGAATCCACATGGACTCAGATACAAATACATTGTAGTCACAGAAGTAAATAAAGTAGTGGCTAAATAAAATAAAATAAAATAAAAACAAAGCAAATCTTTGGCTACAAAAATAAAATGCTGTTTTTATAGACAAAGAGTTTTCCATTGTGTACAAATACCACAATTTATACTCATCTATAAAAACAGATAGGTTTGAGGCTCTTATAGGTAAATGGATGCATTTGAAACTGTCATGTTCAGTGAAGCAAGTCAGCTGCCGACGGTTAAATATCAAATGGTTTCTCTAATAGGAAAACCCCAGATCACAGTCATTACATAGAAATAAAGGGGGAATACTGGGAACCAGTGGGGAAGGGGAGGTAGTAGGAGGGTCTAATGGGAGAGGGTAAGGACTTGCAGTTTTCCTGAGATGTATATGTGCACAGAAACACTCAAGTTCAACGTAAGCACTATATATAACATATATACATAACAATAAAATCAGGAAAAATCTGAAAAGAAAAATAAACAAATAATTAAAATGCTGCAAATGCACACAACTCTCAATTAAGTTAAAAAACACTGACAGTCTGCCAGTTCACCGTTCTAAGAGCATAAACATATTATATTTAATGTTACATGTTATCGAGTATGTGCATGTGTATTGCATATATAGAATAGTATCTTATGTAATATCACTATATCTTATGTAAATGCTAGGCTTAGAAGTGCGTAGCCCAGGCTCTACATGGGCTAATTAAAGATTGATGTCTAAGTATCACTTACTAGATCTGTTATCCTGTGCAAGTCACTTAAATTTACTTCGGGTTCCTCCCATGAATTTTGGAGTTAGTAAGAACACCTTCTAGAGTTGCCACAAGAAAGGGATGTCTGGGATGGACCAAGCATTATGTAAGTGTCTGCTTCCCGGGTATTATTAGTTCTATCAGTCTCAGCTCATCACCTGTATAAATTGCCTTTGTATAACTGAGTGTATGCGTAAGCACCGAATCATTGAATTTCTGTATTTAATTAACCTTGACCCAAAAATCTGTCTTTCATGATAGAAAAAGAAAAAAGAATGTTTGGGTGAGAACCGTTCATGTCCGTAAAGCACAGTTAAAGATGGCCAGGTTTCACACTGCAGACCACCACTATCGTTGCATGATGGTCAGTAGCACAAAAATAAAATATCTTCCCAGAGAAGATACACTGAATGCTCTTCAATTTTGACATCCCTGTGAACTCATTTCACAGTAGGAGTCCGAGAAAAATAGCACAAAGAACCAAAGAATCCCATTTAGAATGCATTGTTTTGCCATTAAAATCCCTAGTTCCAAGGTTCCAAGGTGCCCATTAACAATAGGCAGTACAATGTCCAAGCCTGGTGAACAGCCACGTGTCCCATCACCTCAGAGCACCCTCCAAAACTGGATCCTGTGGGAGGAATTGTTCCAGGGAGAATCTTAGTGGATGGAATAGATGGAACAGTGCAGGTCCCTCATCAGCAACAGCAGATTGGGAGAAACGCATAAATATTGGAAAATATACTAGGACAAACAGCTATCTTTCAAATATGTTTTTTCAAACTCTAAATTTAAAGGCAAACCTGAAAAACAATTTGAGTCCTTAGGTCCCACCTTTCTTTCATTCATTTTCTTTTTCCTTTTTCTTGGTAGTACTGTAGGATGAATGTGGGATCTTTACTCTTTGCTTTATTTTGCTTTATTTTATTGTTTTAGAAACGGTCTCACTGGGTTGTTAAACTGCCCAGGCTGAGCTCAAGTTTAAGATCTTCCTACCTCACAGAGCGTTGGGATTATATGTATGCAGCACCAACCTGATGCTGAGATCTATGTTTTAATCCAACCAACTAGAGAATGCAGGGGTGCCTGTGAACATCCTTCTACACATGGATTAACTTTTTTATGCTGCAAAAAACAAAACCAATGCTTACATTTTCTTGTTCCTTGAAATCTCTAGAAGAGTCCACAGTGATGTCTCTAGAGTCTGGACCCTTGTGTCAATAAGCCACCTACCAAGAAAGACCTGGAGCCTAGAATAGAAAGTGGCTACTTAGCCAAACCTTTTAAAATCTCTTTATGTGTCTCACTTGGTCTGTATATATATGAATGAGGTCTTCGTCTCACAAAATAGCACAGACCAATGAAAAAGCAACACTCATTCTTATGTATGGTAGGTGCATGTCTTTGCACTTATACAACCTGTCTAAGTCCACACTCCAGCTGAGAATTCTCTAATCGCCATCGTCAAATCTTTGGGCAGCTGGAGGATGCACTGAAATGACAGAGTGCAGTGTGTAGAACCAAGCAACAAGCCAGTAGGTGTTACCACCACAGCTGCTATTGGTACTCTTTACAGATGTTGGCTCCCTGACAGAGAGGTTTGTGTGTCCACTGATGACGCTTAGCAAAGAGTTTTCCACATTGTAGTGACCTTTCTGGAGCCTCAACTTCCCTAGAAGAGTGATTGCCACCCGAGATGGCTGTGAAGAGTTAATGAAATAATGACAGAGAATGTTTTGTACAGTGCTAGTGTAATAAATCTTTGTTACTCTCTTCATTCTTGTTCAGTAATTATGTTACAGGAGAGTTTGCTTATGATTTGTATATATCTACAGTAGATTTCTCCTGTTTGTATGAGCAATTTTCTTTTTCAAAAGTTCTAAACCTTCCATTGCAACAACTCATATGGCATTCAGCTGTGGAGTATTGGTTAGAGACAATATATTTCAGTCGTAACTTGGAAATTTTAATGTGAAAAAATGTGTATAGAAGATAAATACAAATAGATGATTCAGAGAGGGTGATCAAAAAACAAAGGAGGTCCATAAAAAATAAGTGGAACTTCAAGGAAAAAAAAGATAGGGATACCCTATCTTAAGAACAAATGTTTCTGTGTGTCCTGTTTTCTCTTTCACTTGGTTTCCTTTCACATCGACTGGGGTCTCGCATGATACTGCCATATTTCTCCCTGCAGGAAGAGCATATGCTGTCTGCTTTTTCATTTTAAAACCATGAAATGTTTTTACATTTTTGTAGTGACTTTGTTACCAGAGTTTTAAGGCAAAACCTCCAGCTCTGGGGAGACTAGACTCAGCTGTTGGTCCCAGACTACCCGTCATGGAGACAAGCAGAGATGAAAGGAAGAAAAGAGGTCTGGGCAGTCTACCCATTCATATAGAACACGTGAAAATTGAAGATCTGTCTTTGAGGGACTGACGAAAGTTTTGGGGTTTTATAGAAAAGAGAAACAGAGGCAAGGGTGGTGTCCTGCTGGTAGTGTATGTAAGTGTGGACAAGCAGGGGTCTGGTTGATCCACATCTCGCTACTGGGTCTGTGAGGTTCTGGAAGAGCTTTTGTTGCTTGAGGAGGCAAAATCAATTCCCGTCATGAGATGAAGGCTCCTGCTTTGGGAGGTAGCCTCCGCTGCATCCATGGGGTAATTGCTTTGCCTTGATAGAGGGGGTGACTTTGCCACAAGCAGTCCACGAGGCTCACTTCTCCACAGAAACTGAGTTGAATGTGGGTTTGCGACAATGACTAAAGAGTCTCAGCATTGCCCAGGTGGCATGGAACTGGATATTGTAAAGGCTGGCAATCGAATGTCCCTGTGAGTCCAGGAAATTACTTGTTATTCTTTCATTGCTATTGAAGGGGAATGATGTCTGCTAGGATATTAGGGTTAATAAATCTTGTGTTTCAGATGCTCCCTAAGTAATTAATATGTTTATATGCAGAGCTGAGCAAGGCTGCAGCTCAAAGTTTTAGGGCAGTAAAGAAGACAAGTGCAAAAGTGACGCCAGAGAGGTCAAGCTGCATCTGGCCTTTCGTCACCCGTTGGGCATGCGAGGCAAACTCTAGGTCCCTGTTACCTGTCACACAAAGCAAAGGTGCCAACAACAATCATAGTAAAATCACTCAGGATAATTTTAGCAAACCAGGAATGAATGACGATCCTGGGTAACTAAAGAAATGTCAAGGTTTGCCTTAATTTGTTCTTATTGCTATTTGAAGGACAGGGTCCATAAATTCTGCCTTGAATAACGAGCCAAAAAGTTTGATTTAGTTTGTTATACACAAAGACTGCTTAAAATTATTTGAGCTTGATATAAATTTAAACAAGCTCTTCCCATCCAGTGCACTCTGTTCATTTACCTCTCTGGTCCCCCTCTCCTAGACTAGTCATGGTTAATAGAAAATGTTATGGCCTGAGACTTGCCATCAGATTTCTAATTCCACTATTCATTAACTCTGTGACCATGGAAAATTAATATATCTGCCCTTTAACATGCCCATCTGCGCACAAGTGCAGTGTCAGTGCCCAGCTTACCTGGTTGTTGTGAGGATTAAGTGAACGAAGGCGCCCTGACCTCTGTAAATTAGAAAGCTTATTACTTCTGTGACCGGAATTATCAATGTGACGATACAAAGATCAGCCAGCCAGGCTCACTGAAGAGTCCTGTGGTCCGGCATCTTTGTATCCCTCACAAGACCTAGCAAACAACGTATGTGCTAAGTATTAGTCTATATTGTTAGGTAAAATTTACCAGTGTTTCTTTATTGTAGCAGCTAGAAAATAATTTTATAATATTTTAAATTTCATATCACCTGAAAACAAGAACTGGAGGACAAAAACCACAAATAATAAAAACAAATCCCTATGTTCGGGTCTAAATTCAGATTCTGTTTCTCATAGGAAAAGTCTCAATCTGTCCTCTCTCTCTCCGTCTCTGTCTTTCTCTCCCTCTCCCTCTTTCTCCCGTTATGACTGCCTTTGCAGCCCTGGCTGGAGTATGTTTGCAGCACATGCCCTTTCTTCTGTTTTCCTCTACTTCAGACAGTGATTGCAGCTCAGCCTTGCTACTCAGTTTTAAAAAAAAATGTCTTCGAGCACATGAAAAATAATTACAGAAGTGAATAAACAGAG
This sequence comes from Ctenodactylus gundi, assembly GCA_004027205.1. Classification (NCBI taxonomy): domain Eukaryota; kingdom Metazoa; phylum Chordata; class Mammalia; order Rodentia; family Ctenodactylidae; genus Ctenodactylus; species Ctenodactylus gundi. Next base: position 202,685 of record PVKB01001010.1, on the reverse strand, counting down.
AATGAAATATATTCTAGCCTCTCTGGATAACAGTTTGGCATTAAATGTATATTGATTCAACAACCCAGAAAGCTCACTCCAAGTGGGCAGCCAAACGGAATGAATGCTCATATTCAGACAGAATCCGAAGCACAGTGACCACGTGCACAAGTAAGGAGATAAAGAGTAGCACACCTGTTCCGTGGAATGCTTCGCAACAAGAAGGGACACAAGCCGGCGACGCACAGAACGGGTAACCTCGCCTGCGTTTTAATGACTGTAGGAGCCCCGTCTCAAGTGGCTGCCTGCTAGACTATTCTGTTTATGTGACAATAAAGACAAAACTGAACTATGGTAACAGAAATAAATAAGTGATCATTAGAATTAACAGTGAGGATGGGATCAACTTATAAAGGGACAGCACAGGAAAATCTGGAGGCTACTACAATTTTTTGATATTTGTGGTGGTTACGAGAATCTACATGTATCAAATCGTAAAGAGCTATACCCCTGTAAGGGTGAGACTTAATATATGTGAATTTTTTTGAAAAAATAATAATGAAAGCAGAAAAATGTATTTAGGAGTTTGGAATCATATAGACACTAATAAAAGTGAAGAAAAATAGTAAACTCTTGTATCTGTCACCATGTGAATATTGCAAGGCTGCACAGCATCCCTGGAAACAGGTGGTAAGAGAAGCATGAGGCACTTCAAGTTCTGCAGGTGCAGGCCGTGAGGCAGGTGACACCTTAGACTGCACGTATGTTGAAGAGGAAAGGGCACAGGTATGAAGGCCCCTGCAGCCTTAAACATGTCAGCAAAGGGATAGGAGAAGGAGGAGGCTGGGCATGTTCATGGAAGACCACGTTCTGCTTTGGCTGGAGTTTGAGTGGTGAGTTGACAAGAAAGATGTAGAAAGAAGCCAATGCCTGGCTTGTCTGGCGCTGATGAGGACGACGTGACACAGCCTGTGCTAAAACGGCCATGGTGACAATGTAGCAGCATAGTGTACGTGATGATCCACGAGGAGGAGCACTGAGTGGATAGTGATGCAGCGCACCTGGGCGCTTGGCACATGCAGTGACGCACAACCTTCGCCAAGGGAGCCTTAACGTCAGAGAAAATGGAGTAGTTTAGCCTGAGAGCAGCGGGATTCAGAATGGGCTGGAATAGGGAGAGCTGGAGCTGGAGTCACAGAAGGTTTTTGCTCCCAGTCACAGAAAATGAGGCCATGAATCAGGTAGTATGGCAAAAACAACCAGAAAAAAAGTATACATGCCAATCTCAGAAACACTGTAGCTCTACAAGGAACTGGGGAGACTAAGTAGTGAGTGTCATTATTAACGGGGTGTCAGAATAGGAGAGGGGAGTAGGGGTTGGGGTCAAAGTTTGCCCTCAGGATGGTGTTAGCCTCCCCAGTGTGGGATCTGTGTCCTCGTTGGCTTTCTGATATATATATATATATATATATAGGGTAAAGACGAAGACACCAAATTTCCTATGAAAGCTGGGCACATTGGCACACGGCAGTACGGCCAGCTACATGGGATGCTGAGGCAGGAGGATTGCAAGAACAAGGCCAGCCTGAGCCACTTAGTGTGACCTTGTCTCAAAAAATAAACAAACAAAAAAGGGCAACTCAATACAGCCCTAGGTTCAATTCTTATAATTGAAAGAGAATCTTATAAAACCCAAAACAATCTGAAGTCTTCACATTCGTCTGTTATAAGTGTGCACATCCACTTCCTGCCTGTGCTCTGGAGGCCGTTTTTATTCCTGAAGTGCACTCTCTTACCACAGAGCCTTAACCAGGCTGTCCCTCTGTACCTAGAGTCCCTCCCACTTTGTGCAGTCTGCTCATCGCTCCCTCTCTTTGTATCAGTTCAGTGTCCTTTGCCACACACTTCCTGGAGGGCATAGAATGTCTCTTATATTTCACAATCGTTACTAACATAGGCATTCAAATATTTTTCCAAAGAAAAAATAAAATTACCCAGAAGTTTTTAACTTCCAACCATCATGTGGAAATTCAGAATGCTGGAGGAGGACAGAGCTTAAGGAACAAGGTCTTGCTTGAATTTGGCCTGACGTCTAAGAGTTTTATTGCTGGCTGTCCCCCGTGACAGTAAAAGTCCACAGATAAGATGTCAAAGTATTTTGAGTTTATAATAAAAGTTATATGAATGCAAAGGGCTCTTTGTGATAAATTGTCTGTGGCATAATTCAGAGTATACTGTTTCAATAGTGCACGCATTTAGGAGATAATGGAATACTTGTAGAGAGTGCTAGAATGTTTTTTCACCCATAGTACATAAGAAAGCTTTAAAGAAAGAAGTGAAATGTAAATTATAACCACTCATTAAATGTAAATTATAACCACCTCAGAGTCTCTGTGTATCCATCAGTGACCTGGTCATCCTTTATTCACTTTACAGTTACTTCTTGAGTACTTACTAACCGTGACTGGTAGTTTCTGGTACACAGTAATATGCCACAGTTTCTGTCTGTGAGTCTATCTTCTAGACCTGCTAGCTGAGGAAAAAAATAATAATAAGGGATGGCAGAAGGTGAAACATCGGATGGTCTCTCTGATATGAGAGACCCAGACCACAACTATCTCATGGAACTTTAAACGAAAGACAAAGCGAAAGAGGGGGATGAGGGGGTGAAGGGAGGGGAGGGTGGGTAGGGGGAGAAACAAAAGGAGAGAGGGGAAGCCCTTGTCACTTTGACAAGAAATGTATGTGCACAAAATGCTCAACTCCATTGTAAACCTTAAATTCTGCACTTGTACATATCAATAAAATGGGGGAAAAAATAAGGGATGGAGTGTAGCTGAAAAGAAGTTACATCTTAGCAAGGTCCTGGGTTCAGTCTCAAGCACACATATGCACATGCACACACACATGCACACATATGCATGTGTGTGCAGGAAAAAGGAAATAAATGAATTCCATACAAATTGTGCTGTGTTGGAGACATACAAACGATTATAAGAAACAATAATGGCAAAATGAGTGTAAAAGTTTACTTCAAGGAGGCAGAACATAAGAGGGTGTTTATAAAGCAGAGGGAAGACATGAAGTTTCATCCAGCCACTGAGGATGTGAAGAGGAGCTCTGTCGTGCACAACATCAAAATCCATCCTGGAAGCACCATCAGATCTATCTAGCTCATCCAATTGGCATTGGTACTTTCCCATGGCTGGGGTCCTGACTGCTAGTGACAGTAGCAGCAACGTGGCTGATGGAACTGGAGTAGCAGTGCAAAATTCCAGGATCTCTGAGATTTGTGTTAAGTCCTTAGCTGCTGATGTTGACGTTTGTAGAACAGGAAGTTTGCCATAAAGCACAGCTTCCAAAGGAGTGTTAGATCCCAGCTGGTGTCCTCAGCACTCCCCACAGACATTCAGCTGCAATCATCAGGCAGCAGCACTCTCTCAGAAAGGGTGCCCTGGCTCCCCTTAGCTTCTGAACTGGGACTTGAGATTCTGACCTCATTGCTATGGGTCCTTCTCAAAATACAAGAAGGAGTAGAACATCCACAGTGCTACCAGAAGCAGCAGTAAGTTCTTGTAGTCACCCTGACTAGCCACTTCGTTCTCCCAGCTTCTACCACCTAGTAAGAAGGGAAGCAGTATCAGAACGGAGCCTTCCCCAACATAGGCAAATCCAAGGCACTACGAGTGATGCTTTGTTTAATATTTGGCATTCCATGCTTACACTCTTCCTCTGCTCTGTTTTCTCTGTAGTTTTAATATATATTTTCTGTTCCTCCTCTCTTTCTATCATTTATTCCTTCTCTCATCACGTATTCTTGTATCCCTGTCCATTGACTTGGTCACTATAGACCAATGTTTCCCAAACTGCTTTGACTCCAGGAACCAGTTTGGTTGAACAGCAGTATCGCCAGGCAGGCGCAAGGGGGGAGACATACTTGTTATGCAGTAGGTCATTGGAGGATGGCTTGGAATGGACAACAGCAGCAGGAAGGGAGCAGCAGCGAAGCCCTGCCTCCTGTCAGATCCCCAGGGGCACTGGAACCCCATGGGAACACACTGACAGGACGCAGAGTTTTCCTCCCTGCTTCCGTTTGCTGCTCCACCGTGCCAGCAGCACTGGCCCGTGGAATTGGGAATCCCTGTTCTAGGCAATAAATGTGCTTACATGTTCATTATCTTCAATCTGTTCTCTCTTGTGTACTTTCTCAATCTTGGAAATCACTTTCCATACCAAGAGCTTTCATCACGCCTAAAACAAAATGGTAAGATTCCAGGATGCTAACTAAAAGCTAGCTTCCACTGTGCTCAAAGAACCCAGCCTCCATCGGATTTTCTGTAATGGCTTTTAACCTTTGACTATGAGCCTCAATCAATCACCTGAAACCTTTTTCAATATATCCTCATGTTCAAATATCACTGCTAGAAATTCTTATGGGAGAAATTAGTATGGAACCAAACATCTATATTGTACAAATTGTCCAAGAGAATTCTGATATCTCTCTCTTCTTTATCCTAATCTAGTCATTTAATGGACAACTAAACTAGATAGCCTTTAAGTTGCTGATTGCGTCTGCCTATAATGAACTGCCAAACTTCTCACAGTGTTCTTCTAACCAGGATGCTACTTTTTTCCTAACAATTCCTCAGCACACTGCATTCTCTTTTGTCCAAATTCTACTTTTTTTCTGAATTTTGCTTTTCCTTTATCATCTCTCTGTATTTCCACCCCAATAAAACTACTGACTTTACCTTTATGTGTGTGCTATTTTTTCAAGTTGTATAATGTGATATTTTATTGTTAATGCATGTACATTCTGACATGATTTCCATAATCAAGCTAATCAACATATCCATGTATGTCAGATCTTTCTTAGGAAATTTTAAATATTCAATGTAGTACTTTTAACTGTAGTCACCATGTTGCAATTAGGTATCTGTAACTTACTCATCTTCTAACTGCAGTTTTGTTTTTTTATTCTACAACTCTTTCTACTCTCTGTTCCTACCAGGTTGACTTCTTCTAGATTCTACATGTAAGTGAGCTCATGCAGTATTTGTTCGGTGTCTGGCTTATCTCACTCAGTATAATGTACTTCACGTTAATCCATATTTTTACAAATGACAGGCTATTTTTTATCACGAAAGCATTATTATTATCCAAATAACCCAGGCTTTACAAAGGCTCATCAAATCTTTTCCAGCACTCCAGTCTCAGACCTCCAGGTGGTCATCAAATTTTCTGGGATTGTCTGAAAAGCCTGCTTTCTCCTCTCTGTCCTCTAGCAGTACCCTGGCCACTTCTACTGTCTATGCCCAGTGATTTTCTTTGCATTTCCTTTTCTCCATCACTCCAAGACAATCATCCCAAGGCAATAAAGGTAAAAAAAATTAGATTACATTAGTAACTGAAAACAGAGTTCATTCTGGAGAAATCTTGTCTTCAATGAAAAGAAATGTTTGGGGCATTTTCATTAACTGCAGGTGGTTCGACATATAAGTTGATCTCTGTTTCTTCATAAGACCATACTCAAAGTAGAATAAAAGACATATGAAAGAAATCCAAGGAAATAGAACAATACTAAAAGATGTTGAATTTTCAGAAAATGAAAAACAAGCAGACTAAAATAGAAATCAGGATGCTTAGCACCAGGAGATTTGAAGGGAGAGTGCAAACTCACATGTCCAGACTCAGAAAATTACTACTTATTAGGGATCAGCCAGCAGAGTGAAAGCAGGCACACAGGAGGTCAGATTGGGATGGCCACTGAATGCCTACAGAAGGAGGAATCATCCTTTAAACTCTATGTCATATTCTACATGAGTCTGCCAACTGAGTAAATGCTTTCTGTTCACTGCAACACCCCTAGTACATACACTAGTAGGACATAGTAAACACTCAACCAATGATTTTTACATGAATCAGTGGAACTAAAGACTTAACCTATAGAAACAACAAATTGACCTCAGAAAAAGATAGTTAAAATTTATATTATTTTTAAAAAATGGGGCTGGAGGAATGGCTCAGCCATTAACGTGCTTGCCTAGCAGGCGCTGTGTCAAGCGCTAATACCCGAGTTTAATTCCCCAGCACCATATAAGCCAGGCAAGGTGGTGCACTGTATTCACAGCACTTAGGAAGCTGAGGCAGGAGGATTGCCAGAAGTCCAAGGCCAGCCTGGGCTCCATAGTAAGTTCAGGACCAGCCTGGGTTGCAGAATGAGACCCTGTCTCAAAAAAGAAGAAGAAGAAGAAGAAGAAAATGAAAGCATTGCACAAAGCGACAATCCTCTAGTATTTCATAGTACAAATACCCAAGAATTATGGAAGCCAGACTTGCAACTTCAGTGAATTAAAGAATTCTTCCCTGGAGAAATTGAATGGATACAAGGAGCTCAACCTGTGTTATAAAATAAATATTTATACTCCCTCAAAATTAAAATACTAAAGCCTTGATTCACACTGTTACTGTATTCGGATAGAGATCTTATGAGGTACTAAAGGGTAAATGGTGATTGTAAAAATGAGCCTTGATGCTGTAGAGCTGGCATAATTTTGAAAGAGATGCGAGAGAGTTCTCTATACTCTGTGAGCTCAAAGCAAGAAAGTGGCAGTCTATAAGTCAGGAATAGGCCGTCAGGAGAAATAAAATTGATAGCCATCTTGATCTGAGACTTCTAGTCTTTAGGACAATGAAAAAAAACAGAGCTCTATTTTTTAATTATCTAGTGTGTGGTACTTTGATGTGGCAGCTTGAGCAGACTAATATACTATTTTTCTGAGAACAAAACAACTTCCAAAGGCATAACTGAGTGCCATCCACTCATCCAATGGAAAAGTCAGTTAATCAAAAGGCTTCTAACCTATACCTTGTTCCTAAATATGAATGTATAACAAAGAATTCAGAGTCAAAAAATCCTCTCCAGCACAACAGGTAGTAACAAAACAGCCATAAAAAGAACACAATAATAATTTCTCCATAAATAAATGAATATCTAGAGTGTTTATTATTAAACAGATAGGAAAATCAGTAAATTCATGAAAACAGATTAGCATTTATTTATTTTCAATTTGTGTCTTTCTTTGAAGTTGTACCATGCAACAGAGTCCCCCCTTTATCTTTTTTGAATGTCTGTAATCACCTGGCTTAAGTGACATTGCAATTTCACTCTTTTTAGCTTATAGTATTATTATTATTTTATTAAAATGTGTTTGCAACTGAACCCAGCTTGAAGAATCGGTATATATATATATATATATATATATATATATATATATATATATATATTTATATATCACACTTTTAATCCTTTTCACTTCCCCTCTACCTCCAGTTTCTTCCCATAATCAAATCCCTTCCCCATCTCAATAAAAATCTACCTTCCTCATTTCTGTCACCTTTCTTTTATTTTTAACAATGATTAAAGGAGTAAAGTTATCAAACAATAAATTGTGAAAGTAAAACTTTTTAAGTGCTCATTAAAATGTTGGAAGATAAAATCAAGAAACTTCTAGAAAGTAGAACGAAAATATAACAAAGAGAAAATAACAAAAAAAATCAAAAGAACAAAGGAAGTACCCAATATCTTCCTTGATCTTGAACTTCAGCCTTTAAAAGTGTGAAAAGTAAATTTCTATTGTTTCTAATTAGCTAGTGCTGTACTTTCTTACAGCAGCCTGAATGGACTAAGAGAAGAAGCAACAACAAATTTCAGTCGCATACAGCTATATATTTCATGTGGATTTCAGTTTCCTTGAAGTTCGTCAGGGAAAGAAATCTAACCTAGGTGGCTTGGGTATTCCATGCCTCAGCATCCACAACCCCCATGAACCAATGGTCTATCCTTGGCACGTCCTCTTATAAGGACAATGGCAGGCACAGGCATGGAGGACAAGCCCCAGAAGCTCCCTGCAAATCATCACTTGCATTACATCCACTACTATCCCGTTAGCCAAGGAAGCCACACGTGCAAGCTCAGTTAAGTATCAGGGAAGCTGAGTCTTTGAGAAATGAGAAAGAATAAATATTGACTGAACAATAATACAATTTACTACAGTACAAGAATAAAATACCGTAAGAACAAATAGCACAGAAAAGAAAATATCACACTAGGCACCAGAGTTTCTATTGAACAAATCATTACCTAGGTCCAACCAGACAAAAATTAAATATTGATTTGCTAAAAAAAAGTGGGATATAAAAATATGCCAAGCACAAAGGAGAGAGTAGGGTGTGGGAAATTGAAACAAATGTGTTAAAAACCTCGTCTTCCGTAAGGAGGCAGGGTTTAACATTGTCAGTCAATAAATAGCAGGATGCTAGAAGACAGGAACATTAATTTGGGGAAAAGATATTCGCCTGTAGGAGGAAAGGGGAAGAAGGCAGATATTTTTCAATAAGACTCAAACTGTATATCTGGATAACTGATTTTTAAAAAGTTAAATAATTATAAATGTACTAATAAGTATATGGTGAGGAATACAAAGTAAGAATACTTTGAGAAACTTACCTAGTGCCTGGCCTTGTAAGTTCCATGTCTCTAAATCATTATTCTGTCACTCTTATGAGTGATGCTATGATGATGCTGAGAGTTTGTGTAATTCACAGAACCAGTTAGAGCAGCAATGGGATTGAAACCCGGCTACTGAGCACTATCCTCTACTCTGGGTCTGGGCTGGTGTACTTAGCAAGAAAACAGTTTTCATAGGATAGATATTTTAAAAATGGAGGTCAAGGGCTCAACTCACATTTCACCAAAAAGTATTGAGATAATCTGCCAGATACAAAGACTTGGTATGGATATTTTTGTTTATTTGTTTTCTGTATGAAAGAAGTGATAGAGTTTCCCATCAAAGTTGGCTATCCTAAAAGCCAAATTTGAAGACATCTCTGGAGGGCTTTCCATTTTTGTGTCATCATATTGAAGAATTAAAATTAAAATCAACTGAAATAGATTTCAAGAGCCATGGAGCTGACCATGCCCAGCTAACACTTAGACAAAACTAAGGTAGAACTTCCTTCTCCTGTTAGTCTTCCAAGAGAAATCTTCCAGCATGGTCTAATAATTGGCACACAGTCCCATCAAGACAGTGGAATCCTTACCGACCACCTTTCCTTTCCAGAATACCACTTTTCTCTTTTGCAACTTAGATTCATCCAGTCACACTGCATCTGTACAGTCTGAACCTCAGAGCCCACTTCCCTTTGTCCAGATTTCGTCATCATTACAATGTGCACTTCCGTTGTGACACTCACTGCGCTTCATCTTCATTGAGAGTAGGCTTATTTCTAGGTTCAGATGAGGAGATAACTGGACTAGGTTAGTCCACTGGACTGCAGGGAGGGTCAAGACACCCCTAGGCACCGTGTTCATCTCAGCTTCACGTGCCGGTGCCGGGCTCACTGGGCATGCAGAGGCTGCCTGGACAGAGTCTCCAAGAGAACAAAGGAACACATGACTGAATAGAGAGAATGAGTGAGTGACCAAATGCATGAATGAAGCTGTCGGGTGACACGCATTCATTAACTTTTGTAGGATTTAGTTTCCTCACAGATAAAGAGTTAAACCACACGATGGGGCTGGAGGAAGAGTTCTACAGTTAAATACTTGCCCTATAAGCTCAAGGCCCTGATTCGGACTCCCCAGCACCACGTAAGTGGCCCATGGTTGTGTATCCCTGTATGTCAGAACTTGGGAGGCTGAGGCAGGTGGGTTGCTGTGAGTTCAGACCAGCCTGGACAGCAAGACCCTGTCTCAAAAAAATAAAATAAAATAAAATAAAATAAAATAAAATAAAAAGCTAAGCCAGATAATTTCTTAAAGTCACCTTCTTCTCTAAATTCTGTGATTCTATACTGAAACCAATATCTTATGAAACTATTTTTCTACACATACTCGCATTTGTATTCAGTAGCAATTCCTCTTTTGCATGTTATCTTACTTGTGCACTCATGATAAAATACAAAGGCATTTGGCAAGAGCTAGGTGAAGCCTAAAAATATTTGTCATGCTCTCCTCACCTGTACTTTCAAGAGAACTAAGGGATGATGACGAGGCCCGGGGTTGATGAAGCGCAAACCTCGCTCTGTTGGTCCTGCCCAGGCAGTGTCTGTCGTCTCGCATCGACAGGGATTTCCTGTCGACTGCAAATAGACAGAAAACAGTATCCCAAAGGCTTTTTTGTTTTGTTTTCTTTGTTTTGCTTTGTTCTGCTTTTTGGATTTTTGTTTGTTTGTTTGTTTTTGCTGCGAAGGCTGAAGTCAGACTAATAGATGCTTTAATGAGTGAAGTCAGAAACACAGAAACATGAAATATAAAAATAAAATCAAACGTCCAGCTTTCTACCCTTCAGCGATCAATGGTTTTTGATAATAGAAGAGCGTATGAAGTGTTTGCCAAACTCCCGAATTGCAGTCAAGTTTGATCATTTAATTCTGCAGCTGGGCTCACAGCTGAGATTTATTTCATTAGACTACATTCTGACCGAACCACCTGAGCCACCTTAACTACTACCTACACCATGAAGCCCATTTTATGCAGAATTCATTGCCTTAAACAAATGAAGTTCAAGAGAAGGATATGAGGAAGGTTGCAGAAATCCAAATATATATATTAGGTCCCTAGGGCTTTCCATTTTGTAACTGAAAGTTTGAAGCTTTTGACCACTGTCTTCACTCCCCGACCACTCACCTCTCTGAACCATCGTTCCACGTTCTGTTTCCACAAGTTCAATTTTTTTTCTGGTTCCACTTGTAAGTGAGATGCGTATTTATGGAACACACAGTATCTTCTCATCTCCAGCTTATTCTTCTTGGCATAATGTCCTCCACGAACTAATTTAATAGTGAATTAAAATCATTGTCTAAGAAAATAAAAATGAAATACCAGTTTATACCCATAATATTTGTTCCCTTTCTTAATTGGTTTTGCTTTGCTTTTCTCTAATTGTTTTATCTATTAATTTGTTCATTATTTCATTTTTCAAAGGCTTCATTTTAATAGTTATTTATTGGAAAAACAAGTTACATCTCAGCACTTGCCAGCCTATTAGAACATTAAAATAAATAAGTCTGTAAGTGGTCTTACGAATCTGCTCTACAAGGACAGTAATATGGATACACGCCTTGTACTGAGGGGAAAAAATAAAATGATCCCTAGCAACCCACAGAAGTGGAGCTGGAAGCCACTTTCTGATGACTTTTGTCAACACAGAGAGTCAGTCTGAATAATTCTTTTTAAAAATTCCTTAACAGATAAGGCTGAGGACTAAATCCTCAAACTAATATCATTTCCCGATATGAATTCACCACTCAACATGAGTATTTAGTAATTTCAGTTGTTTTTACTTTTCTTACACTTCTGCCATACTAATGGAACTGCAGCATTACTTGATTCTTAAAGATGCACAGTACCGACTCAAGGACACCAGAGACTTTTGGATATGTGATGCTTGACATTATTTCGGGGTTTGTTGTCAAAATTATGAGGGTACAGTTTAGATAACTTGTTTAGGTCAGCAATTAGCATTTTAATATTAAATTCGCTATTATTTATTCCCAGTAGTGGCAAGTGTCTAAGCTGCTAAACGGCTTCCCTGTCTTTCAGTATAGTCAGGATTTGCAGGAAAACAGGGGCATGTTCGAGAAATCTAGATTACTGAGTTTAAATAGTCATCATTATGCAAACATCGTGAAATGTACTTGCATATATGGATGGCATAACCCATAATCTACTCCTTGCTACACAATAAGACTGTATGGTACATATACATGCATATACAGCCTACCACGTGTGTGAAGTATTATATGCCTTATATACATGTATTACCTAGTCTGTAAGTTATGATGAACAAAACTGCATGAAATTAAATCAAGCACATGAGAAAATGTTAAAATAAGGAGATATCGTAATCAGAAGATGTTGGAGATGCCTGCCAGCACAGCAGATCATATCCGTAAGAGCACTCTTTTGTTGTAAGTAGAAGGAGAATACGTTAAAAGAATGATAAACACAAACATCGCTAATGGTTATTTCTTTTAATTATCAAGTATTACAATCTCTCTGTTACTGTATGCACTACACTTTTAAACAAGTGGCAGCGTGGCAAGTTTGTTTATACGAGAATTGCCACAAACACATATCACAGTATGATGACATTTTGACTTCGATAGTTGGCAGAAACTTTTCAGCTCCTTTACAATCTTATCACACAACTATTATATATGTAGCCTGTCACTGATCAAAATACTAAGACTAATTTAGCTAATCCAGACATTGGGCATGGTGCCCCGGGACTATAATCCTAGAATTCTGAAGGTGAGGCAGGAGACTTGAACCTCACTAGGCAACTTAAGGAGACCTTGTTAAAAAAAAAATTAGAAATTAAAGCTGCCAAAGTTATACTTCAGTGTGAAGGCCCTGAGTTCCACTCCCATTACCCACCCCTCCTCCACAAAAAAAGAAAACAATTGCTGTCACTATAAACATGGATGTCTACATTTTTTTACATTTTTCTTGTGCAAATGTGTATGGCTTTAAGAAGAGAAAAAGGAACCCCCCCCCAAGTCATTATATTTTGTTGCTTCAAAATTAAGACATGATAGTTAATGAAAACTCACTTGAAAACTTAAAGCACAAAAGTTTGCGAAATTTTAAAAACATGATATGTTTCATTCAGTGTATCATGTCTATGGCATTTCACTCTTATACTATAACCAAAGATGGGTTATTTCTTCACACCTGACAGATTTTTGCCAATTAACTATTGAGCTTTTCAACCCTGATAAAAAAAAGTACGTCTTCAGTTTTGCTGATATTTAAAACAATATCAATTCACTTGTAGTCTTTACTTGAGAAATTGAAATTATGTAGTGGAGTCACATAGTGAATATGCACATAAAAGTTGGTATAATTCATCCTGATCCAATCTTTTCCTTTTTCAGTTACAGAGCCTGAGTCACTGTTTCAGGTCTTTAAATTCTTTCAAAGAACATCATGCACAACTTGAGAGTTAATAAATAATGATCCAGTAATAGTTGTTGTTTTCAAAATAATGAACTTTGTTTTGTAAACTGTAACTCTCTATGATATATGATCATAATGAACACATATACTCTGGGGTAATTTAGACGAATTAAGTCCTAAACACGAGTAGGAACTAGAGGAAAGGCATTTTTAATTAAATGTTTCATAGCTTTAAAAGAAACGGTAATGTTCTGTACTTACGCCATAAGTAATAAAAAATTAGAAAAACCAAGTTATGTTTTTGGTCAGAAAGTAATACAGACAAGGAAACAAATTTTAACTGTTACACATTCTCAGAAGTAACATTATGAATATTCTTGTTCAAACTACTTGATTTAAACATCAAATTGCCATTTTTAAGTGAAAGACGTTTTAATGCGGTGATGGTTTATGGTTCAGTCTCCTAAAGTATTATTTAGAAATAGAGTATGTCATGTTATTTTCTCTCCATAGCGATCTGAACATGGAAAGAGGAGGAAAAAAAACTCAACATTTTCTGTGTTTTGTACTTTATTTGACCTGCACAGGAATTTTGTCAAGCACGAGTTTCATTATTTCCATTTTTAAGTGGTTTGTTAAGGGATACAACTGATATTCGAAAATAAACTTTTCATTTTTATGTCCTCAAATTATTGTTTTAATTAGTATATATTTACAAGGATTACTTTCATCTTAGGAAATCAGCGCATATACATATTGTAGATTCATCATTTTGGGCTCTCCTTTTCCCACCCTCTGTCCCTCCCTTTCTCCAGTCCTGGTTTCCTGTCTACCAATCAACTTACCTTTTTACTGCTGCCACATGTTTATTTTGTCTCTTTATGTATTTATACTTTGGGTATATTAAAGAAACCACACTATGATTAACTTTCCATGTCTGATTTATTTCACTAAGCATAATGGTGCCAAAATGCATTCATTTTTCTAAAAAAAAAAAGCTCAAATTTATCACTCTTCTTGGCAGAGTAGTACTCTACTGCATATATATATGACACTGTCTTTATCCATTCATTTGTTGAGAGACATATTGGCAATTTCCAAAATTCAGCTATTATTAGTTGATATCATTCACTCTTTCGGAAAGATACCGGGAAAGGTTTAAACTGGGTCAAGTAGAATTGCAATTTTCAGTTTTTTGAAGAGTCTCTATACAACTTCCATAATGATTCTATCAGTTTGCCATCCCACCAACAACGCACAAGGATTCCTCTTTTCCCATTTTATGAATATGTGTGTATGCGATCCATAATGTTTCCATTGAACTTGAGTATTCTGTGCACATATGTATCACATCAGCATTACAGATCCTTCCCCTCACCCCTTTTTACCCTCCTATGCCTTCTCCCTCCCCCTAACTCTTCCTGTCCCCCTCATTTAGTTCTATGAAATGGCTGTATTCTAGATTTCTCATATTAGAGAAACCATTTCATATTTAACCTTCTGTGTCTGATTCACTTCACTGACCCTGATAGTCTCAAGTTGCATCTATTTACCTGCAAAAGCCTGAAAATTATGACTTTATAGACAAATAGTACTCCATTGTGTACACATACCACAATTTTTGTATCCATTGGTCTGTATTTTGGTGTCTTCCATATTTTAGCTATTGTTAGGTATGCTACTATGACGATTAGTATACATGTATTTCTTTTATATGATGTTTTTAACTCTTTTGGGAAGATTCCCAGAAGAGGTATCTCTGAATCAAAAAAGATGTTTATTTTCAGGTTTTTGAGGAACTTCCACACTGCTTTGCATAGTGGTCGAATCAGTTTACAATCTCACCAGCAACATAAGAGGGTTTCTTTTTCCCACAACCTCACCAGCATCCATTGCTGTTTGAATTCTTGATATACCACACTCTGGGTTTAGATGGTGTCTTAGTGATGTTTTGATTTGCGTTTCTCTAAAAGCTAAAAATGTTGAACATCTTTTCATGTATTTATTGGCCATTTGCTTTCCCCACACAACCACATCATCGTTTTTGACCTGAGTTTTAATAATAACCATTGAGAACTGACTTCTAACAATAACTATCTAAGCTTTTCTTCAGCCAGAGTCCCTCTTCCCTTCGCAGGTGTGTGCACCTCGGTGCTTGAAAGGTGAGTGTGTTCTTCCACCATTCAAGAAGCATATTCTCCTATGGATCGACTCCAGGGTCAACATCAATACATCCCTGGGCTTGCCTCCCATTGTCACTTGTTGAATCTCACATAGTCTCACATTCAGAACAAGAATAAGAAAATATAAGATTATTTTTTAAAAGCTGAAAATGAGGTGCTTTTTCTAAAAAATCTTTTTTTTTTTGGTTTTTTTTTTGTTTCATTTACCCCATTTTATTGATATGTATAAGTGCAAAATTTAAGGTTTACAATGAAGTTGAGCATTTTGTGCACATACGTATCTTGTCAGGGTGACAAGGGCTTTCCCACTTTCCTTTTGTCACTCCCCCTCCTCACCCCTCCCTCCTTCCCCACCCTACTCCCCTGTTTCTCTTTGTTTTTCATTTTAAGTTCCATAAGAGTTGTGATCTGGGTCTCTCACATTAGAGAGACCATTCGATGTTTCACCTTCTGCTTCTGACTTACTTCACTAAACATGATGGTCTCAAACTTCTTCCATTTGCCTGTAAAGGCCTCCATGCTATTGGACTTTATAGATGCAATCTGTTCATTCTCTCTCTCTCTGTCTCTCTGTCTCTCTGTCTCTCTGTCTCTCTCTCTCTCTCTCTCTCTCTCTCTCTCTCTCTCTCTCTCTCCCTCTCTCTCTCCCTCTCTGTACTTTTGTCATAGTTCGTCATTAAGAAACATTCAGGGGACCTGGTTTATTCTTTCCCCTACAGCTTGCTTATCTATGTGTGGTGGAGTTGCAGCTTTGAACTGAAGGTTTCCAAAAATATGACAAGAGCTTATTTTTTATTTTTAAAAAAGTCAGTTTGAGAAAGAGAGATTTTGAGATGCCTATAAATGTCACATATAAACTGATAATAGGTAAGAATTTTAGACTCTGGCCATGAGTGTTCCAGACAGTCACACTTATCACTCTTGTCTGGTTGATCAGGAGACATGACTCCTCTGACTATGCCCTCTAATCTCACACCCACTAGTTCTGTGAACCCCGGGAATATTAAACTTGGGGTGATTGCTGTGGTTCTCTGTGGTTTGACATCATCACAAGAGGCAAAGTGGAAGGTTAGAAAATCACCTCAATCACAAAGGAGGGGCTGGAGTAATGGCTCAGTGGTTAAAGCTCTTGTCTAGCAAGTGTCACACAAGCGCCAAGTACCAGTGTTCGATTCCCCAGCACCACATAAGCTGGGCATAGTGGCACACGCCTGTAATCCCAGCACTCGGGAGGCTGAAACAGGAGGATTGCAGTGAATCCAAGGCCAACCTGGGCTCCAAAGTGAGTTCAGGACCAGCCTGGGCCCCAGAGCAAGTCCTTATCTCAAAAAAAAAAAAAAAAAAAAAGAAAAGAAAAGGAACCAAAGGCCAGTTGCAAAGCAGGACACCCCCACCATCATGTGTGGTGGATGTGATAATTCAGCTACTTGATAGTTGATTAACTTTTCTTCATCTGCGCTATCTTAGGGTGTGACTCTTCAGAGTCCAGAATTTTATTAAAAGTCTTTGTATACCAGTAAATACTTTCTAGTACAAAATATATAAGCCAATTGGAGCTAAATTTACCATTTTTTTGTTTTCTTTACAAATACAGTAAAACTACCACATAAGTCCAGTTCCATTGGAAATTCGACTCATGTTCTCCTCCATCAGCTTGGGCATCATTTTTTTTTCCTTTTATAAGACTACACGCTACAGTACAAGGAGGTGGCAAGAACAAGCTGCCAGTGCCAAGAAAAGGAGAGATGGCAGAACCAAGAGATCATTTTGCTCTGTGACTTCCAAATCCTCCCTCAACAGGAAGAACTTGAAAAACAAATACTTCCTTGGAAACAATCCAAATGTCCATAAACTGATAAAAAGACAAATAAAATACAGTATAGCAACATAGTCAAATATTCTTTAATAAAAGCAAATGAATAACTGACATGCATTATAATACAAACTTTAAAAAATAGTATGCCAATAAATTGATCACGTTTATGCTAAACGCCCAACGCAGACAAATCTGTAGAGAGATAAAGTGACTTAGAACTGGGAGAGGTGTGTTTGAGGAGAAATGGAGTGATGACTAATGAATACCATTTCTTTAATGATGAAGAATATACTAAATAACACACATTTGTACTTCACATATTTATATCATGAAAATTTTATCTTAATAAAGCTGTTATCTTTTCTCGTTGTGAGGCAGGGAACAAAGCCCAGGACCCTCACACTGAGCTGCATCTTCTGTAGACACAGGGTCTCACCAGGTTGCTAAATTGCCCTGGCTGGGCTCAAACTTGTGATCCTCCAGCTTCCCCAACTGCTGTAATTAATAGATTTGTACCCTGAGCCCTGACTGTTATCTCTAAAAAATCAGAAATAATATCCTCAAGATGTTTTCAAGAAATAATATCCTAACCCAAGAGCATGTGATCAAATCCTTGTGGTCTAGAGCCCAGGAATATGCCAATATAGTAACTCTGCCCAAACGATTCGGATCTGCTAAGTCACAGGCTAAGTCCTGATATCATAAAGCACACCTAAAAGCAGAACCAAAGTTCTATTCAGGTCTCAAATGCAACGAATTCCAGGAGCAAGACCAAAAGCAATGTTAAGTCCTTCTGGTGGTTTTGTTGCTGCTGGTGCTGTTTCTTCTTTTTTCTCTCATTTTTCCCCTTCTTTCTCACACTATATTTAACTTCCTCTTCCATTCTCCTGTATTCCCTTTCAAGAACTCTGAATGGTCCCGATAGTTGCTTAGCATTCCCAACTGGTAGAACGTGACTAGCTATTCCGTTGCCAAGGCTCACGTGACCATCTCCTTTCTCCACCACAGTCTGGAAGAGGAGGGCACAGCCAGCTACCACTCCATGTTCCTTCTATGGTCCGTATCCTTAGCCTACCTCTACCACCTGGTTCTCTCAGCAGACATTTAGTGTACAATTACTTCATGCCAAGATTATAACCTCCATCAGGATCTTAAGACTTCAAAAAAAAAAAAAAAAGTTCTGTCGAAAACAAATACTTGAAGGATCCTGATTTAATCTTCCTGAAAGACTTCTGAACTAAAAATAACATTGATCACAGAGAAAGAAAATTTAGAAAATCTCCTTAGAGAACAGGCTTCACATGACCAGTTTAATGTTGATATAGAGGAGAATCTAAACAATAACTACTGTTCAGCAGAAAACAGAGAATAGTGATGCTGGAAGAATTCACTAAACCACAAAATTGTGGCTAGGTAAAGGGTTTCTCATTTTTTGAAATGTCTATACTTTTCAATGATTATGAACTATTGGAATAGCTACTTTAGAAACAGCATTTAATATTTGTTTTTTAAATATTGACAAAAACAGAGAAGTTAGTGGTCTTAAAATATCAGTAAAACTTTGTATTTCATTTTGAGTGGTTGCTACAATTATTTCAAAGGAATAACTGAATATAAATACCATATTTTTTCAAGTTGTGTATTCACAGTGTCTGACAGTGTGATGGGGTGCTGACGCTGATGTAAAAATTACCAGTTGGGTGTCATCAGCCTAAAGTACCAATCAGAGAAAATGTGATACTGTTTTGCAGATAATTTTGGTCCAAAGTCTTTGAATCCAGCAAGTGTATTTTGGTTGGGAGAAGAGAGGAGGCATTTTTTTCTTGGCAATTTTTTTTTGTTTTTGGATCCACATTTTGGTACCATCAAATTCTGATCTTGCCCATCTTGCTAATGACTTCATTGTTAAAAGCTGTGGAAAGAAGGGACTAGCTTTCTTCTTAAGATAAACCATGTGTATCCATATGGTCATTTTCGTCATCGCACTATGATTTTTAGAGGCATTTTGACATCCTGCTCTTGAGTATCAATTTTCTAAGCAGGATCTGCATTTCCCCGGATGCTTTCCTTAATGGGTTTTGGCTGACTTCAAGAGAGATGAAAGAATTCCTAGCACAGGGAATTCAAGGTCTCAACTCATGAGCTAAAAACCCTACTGTTGCCCGACTTCTTGAGTAGTGATTGCACTTGGTGGATATATAATACACTGAACTTATTTTGACTACTGTATGACTGTCTAAAGAGCCCAAATTGTTGACTGATAC
Organism: Ctenodactylus gundi; assembly: GCA_004027205.1. NCBI lineage: Eukaryota > Metazoa > Chordata > Mammalia > Rodentia > Ctenodactylidae > Ctenodactylus > Ctenodactylus gundi. The sequence goes on along the minus strand of PVKB01001010.1, from coordinate 183,479 downwards.
TTACACTTGAAAACATAAAACTATCCATAATCAATATGGATTTGATGCCAACAATCAGTTCTTTCGATCCGTTTTCAGTAGAGTAGTACTGTTCTATTCTGACTTGATTCTCTCAAAAGTTGCTATGACTTACAAACCACTTAAAATTATTTCACTGTGTTCTATTTTACTAAATTTTGATGTCAGCTTCTTTCTCATAATAGTCTTCTACAAAAATATACTTTATACAGTAGCTAATGAAATTTCACAGCAGAGTTAATTTTAAAAAATGCCTACACAGGACTCCATTTATGAAAAGGAAATTATAAATAAAAAACAGTTGAGATTGCTTGTCTAAATTGTCCTTAATACCAGAGAAAATGTATCAAATACATCAAAATTTTACATCCATAAGGAATTTAGAAAAATTTTATTAAATTTTATAAACCATGCCTAATATAATAGAATTGATACAATTAAAATAATGTTATGATGCCATATTTATTCCTACAATAATTTAATTGAAAATCATAATAAAGACAGAAGAGTGGCACTGAAACATGGAAGGTAGAGAAGAACCACAAAAGTGGCTTTGTCTTTTGGCAAAAAGTGTTTGTGTTCTCACAGGATGATGTGTTTCCATCTGCTTTTGCTGAATTTGTCTGCAGATGGTCTGAACAGGGCCATGTGCAGACAGAAACCGAAATGGGAAGAGAGTAGAGCTTCTATTCTAGGAAGAAACATTAGCACTTTTTGTCTCTTTGTTACCAAATAGGGTTCTCAACACCTGTCTTTTTGTTTGTTTGTTTGTTTCTTTCTTTCTTTCTTTCTTTCTTTCTTTCTTTCTTTCTTTCTCTCTTTCTTTAGAACTCCATCTATGCCCTTTGAATTGTAGCCAGGAACTGCATTAACATTAGGTCAGTTAACCTTCATATAATTTTCTTGATAGTCCCTGTGTCCTTATTGGAATAAATCTGTGTTCACTGAGGACACTGAAATTAATGACATTGGTAAAAAGCTAATCACTACCTAATTAGTAAGTGTCTCTCCACTGAATACCTGTGCCCGAGACAGGCTGCTCTTTCATTCAGTCCTATGCATTTGCTGACCAGAATTCATTGGTCATCTCCCAAATTTCTGGAGTTTTTGGGAAACACTTTTTTTTTTTTTTTTTTGGACACAGGATCTCACTCTGTAGTCCAGGCTGGCCCTGGGGTCACTATGTGTCCCAGCTGGCCTTGAACTCAGGACAATCCTCCTGCCTCGGCCTCCTGAGTGCTGGGATTATAGGTGTGTGCCACCCTGCCCAGCTTATTGGGAAGCACTTCGTGCTTGGATTTATTGTTCTGCTATCCCCATATGCACCGTCCCCAGTTCAAAACAGCTTCTTACCAGATGGTTGCTCACCAGGTGTTAACTATGGGAAGATCACTTATTTTTCAAAATTACATAGTTTAACTACAATTATTTCTTCCCACTCAGACGTCAAATATATCTTTTCATTCCTTAATGTAGTGAATTAAACATTTGTGGGATATGGTTTAATGGGTATTGAGTGGGTTATGTTTCCATGAGATACATGTATGTGATCTGGGGTCTTTTTCACGTAATCGTGTGACTGCCAAGCCATCTTAATGTAGGACTGACTTCCAGGTGCATTCCTGCCACAAGGAGCAGCATCTCCACCCAAGTTCTCTGTGACAGGTAGGTGGCATATCTGAGGTCGTGTTATAGGAATGGGTCCTACAGTTCCTAATACCAAAAGCATGCATACAGTGAAGAGGAAAGAAGATTTATGTGCCAGAAACTAGAGTATGTATCTTTTCTTCAGTCATTTGGCATATAAAATTTAAGTAAAAGAAGATCAGGTTCTCAAAGAGGCCTCATCAGCCCAAAATCTCTCCTGAAAGGAATTTGTTATTGAAGCCTTAAAATTTATAAATATACCATACATTTTTTTTTCTTTTTTCATGGGAATCAAACAAGATATCAATTAAATGTTTATGTTTGTAGAACACGAAACTATAGTAATGCTACTGTGCAAGAAAACGTCTATTAAAAACCCATATAAAATATTATATAGTAATTTCCCATTAAATATGACATTTAGCTAAAAAATGTATAGAATATTATCAAAAAGTTGTTATTCTGAAAATTTTCTGTCAACCATTATTATTATTAAAGACTGAATTTTTTTTCTTCCGGGAGAAAATATTATAAAACTGCTGTCATGGAAAAAATGATCAAAGAGTAAGGCAGTTAAAATATTGAGGAAAAGTACTATGGAAGTATAACTGAGCATCTGAGTAATTAAAATATTATTTTTGCTGGGTTTGGAAGTGAAGGCTTATAATCTCAGCATTCTGGGAAGTTGAAGCAGGCAGATGGCAAATTTGAGCCCAAACTGAATACCTTAGCAAGACTCTGTCTCAGTATCAAAACTAAAAGCAGGGACTGGGAAGATACATCAGTATGAATGCCCTGGGTTCTATCTCCAGGACCACAAAAAAATAAAGAAAAATAAAATAATTTTCTGGAAGTTTTTAGTTCCTATATTCGTTAGCCTTTTCAGATCTGACTTCTAAGTGACCTACCTCTATTTTTCCTTCTAAAAAGCAAATTTCAGTTTATTTTCATATATCATTACTACATCCAACAAGCCCTAAAAAACTTGAATCATCTTTACCCACCATGGTACAGGAAGATGTACAAGCCAGGCGGGTATAAGCAAGAGGCTGAGGTGTGCCGGCCTTTGTTTCTATCTTGGTGACGCTGACAGTTGTGAAGGACATCCTTCAGATTTAAGCAGAATTTCCTATTGCAGCCAAGAATGAAGAAGGGAGACTTTGCTCTCAGAGAATTAATGACAGAGAGCAGATAAATCACATTTGTAGAGGTCTTTCTTTGCTTGTGATCTCTGTTTTGCTGTCTGTGATATGGGGTAAGAGATTAAGGATGCCCAGGGGCAAGATAATGGGTCTGTGTTTAAGATGAATAAAAATTTGTCTAATTAATTCAACAACTGTAGTTCTAGCAGCATGTTGGTGAAAGTTTCTAATAGATATTGAGTCAGCTTCCCCAAAAGCCAAGTTGCAATTACTGTACGGAGATTCTCAAACTGCTCTCGACCATGAACTTCTAGGGAGCTCCACCTTCTATTTATGATTCCATTTGTGCTGTCTGCAAAGAGACCCCGCCCAGTCCTTCTCCTCCAGAACCAGAGGAAAAGAACCTTCAAAGAAGCCTGTCCTGTCCTTCTCTCTTCCTGCGGCCAGTCAAGTTATGGTAACATAGTGTAGACACTGTAACCTCAGGATCCACAGAGATTTGAGATTTGTGAGCTCATGAAATTTGAGCACATCTCCCATTACTTGAGAGCAAAGCAGTAGTGATCTTCATACATCATCAACATACATACTTTTAGGACTTTTAAAAGGACTTCCCCAAAAGTTTTCAAATATATCTTGTTATATTTTGTTTTCTGTTTCCAAAAACAAAAGGGATTGACTCAAAAACAACAATCTCAAACAACTAATTTAAATCAGAGGGCACCATGTATGAGGTGTGATAGCAATCTATGGGGGAGATTAATTTTGAAAAAAGCTTAAAAAACACTTTGTCATTAATTCCTTTCAAAATATGTTCTCTCTCTATTTCAACACATTTATCTCATCATTACCCTTGCTGCTTTTTGTAAATCCTCTTCTGTGTGAACATCTCTACAAGGTGTGATGAACAATTTGACCAATGCTGCTGAGTGTCTTCCGACAGAAAGTCAGACTTGTAAAGACAAGTCACCATGTCGTCTTATACTTTATTCTGGAACTTTGATAATTCTGGTTCTCTCCCAAAGTCAAAATGATTGTAAAAGGTAAATGTTTAGAATGGCCACAGAACATCAAGGCAGTCACAACAGCGCATCTGAAGACATTAATGAAACGGAGTTGGCAAGAGTGATGATGTGTGTCTGGAGTGAGTGAGGGTATTTTGACGGGAATTAATGGAAATGTGTCTTTTACTGTAATATATGCTACAACAAAAACTAAACACCGTTTTTTGATCAAACCCCACAGCTCACCTAATTAAATTTTCTGGTAATTTATATTCTTATTTTCAGTTTTTATAAACAAATCAACTAGGTAAGAATAAAAGCCTTCAGATGATTGTTAGTAAGATACTAAATTTCGTTCACATTCTCTCACTTAACAAGACCCTTTCAAAACCTTGTTTCTAATCATCTCCTTTGTCTTGACCCAGGCGCTGCTCACTTTTCCTCCGTCTCCTTTATTTTTTCTCTCCCCGTTTTATTGATATGTATAAGCGCAATACATAAAGGTTACATGGATCTTGAGTATGTTGTGCACAGACATATCGTGGCAAAGTTACAATCCTTCCTTTCTCTTTTCCACCCGACCACTCCCACTCCCTCTGTGTATTGCCTTTCCCTGACTCAAGGTGTTGCCAGCTGCTCTCCAACCAACTAGGCGCACTTGCCCCGTTCTCCCCCATAGAGACCACTGTATCTTTCAAGAACTGCTTCACTCTGGGAGAATAAGGCAAGGTGATCTCAAGTTCAAGTCCAGCCTGGTCACCTTAGTGTCTTAGTGAGAAACTGTCTTAAAAACAAACAAAAAAATTTAAATGAGCTAGGGGTGTAGTTCAGTAAGGAAGCGCTTGATCCCCAGCCTCCCCTACCCTACCGCCAAAAGCCCTTGTTTCTTCTCATGAATTTTAATAACACATAAACCTGAAGACTTTATGGCTGTGACTATGACGTTGCCTGTCCTCCACACAGGCACTTTTCACTCTGCGGGACCATGAACCACAGAGGCGTTTCCGAGACAAGAGAGAAGCATGAACCGGAAGTAGTTGTTGGAACTGTGCAGAGTCCAATAGGGAAATGGCTGTTTCTACGCCACGCTGTGTGAAATGCATAGGACTTAGAAATCATTCCTCCAACCTGTTCCTGCTTTCTAAAAGGAATGACCACTTTTTCACTTGATTAACTGTGTGTGTTTCTCCTCTCTTCCCCAGGTCTGCTTTGTAAACCTGGACGTAAACAAAGATGCCTGCAGCACAGAGCACCTGCAACAGGTAACCACAAACTTAAGCTCTGCAGAAGCTCGTCATGGGATTCATCCGTTAATGCTATTTATCTTACAGGAGATTCCTCAGCTAAGTAGCTTCCTCATAGCCCATTTCCTGGCCCTTTCTTTGCTCCTTTTTTACAGAGTTTACCTTTCACATTAGTAAAAACTGTTTTTCCGTGTAAACGCCACTGTCCATCAGGTGCCTCTTCTTGCCCATCAGCTTCTTAACATGGCTGATTTCTCTTTCATTCATTCCAAAAACCCGGGATGAGATGAGTTTTCCAAAGGATTTTCAAAACCTCATCGCAACTAGCCCATGCTTCCTCCCAGCTCTTCCTTCCTGTTGTTCTCAACTTTTACCTCTCACCTTGGTTTCCTTGTCTTGTATTATCTAGGGCTTGAATTTTTCGCACCCCATAGAAATTGGTTCCTCCAGGTCCATCAAAGTTTGAGAGCAAGCTGATATCAATCTGTAGTGACATGTAAGCGCTTGAAGGTCTGCTCAGTTCTTAGGAACCAGAGCCTGCAGCACAGGGGGAAGAATTAAGTTCCATGATAAGCGTATTCAGAGCTGACGGGGTTAACCTCAACACTCAGTGTCGCTCTGTGTGCTAACAGTGTACTATGTGTAGCTGGATTATCACAGGAAAAATAGACTAACCAAAGAATAACTCAGCACTCAATTCTGCATGCAGTACTAGGAATGATTCTACTCTTCCTGCTTTTCCTTGGCCAAGCTGCATTGAAGCTTCTTAAATCCAGTTGCCCATATTCCAGTATTCCATACTATCCATTACAAATTTTTATCAAGCACGAAACATCATCTTAGTGATATTGAAAGAACTCGAACAAGAACTAGTCCATACAATTTTATTTGATGGAAATGTCTATGAAAAAGATAGCAAAGCAGGTGATACCGTGGTGGCATATAGAACTCTTTGTTTAAAAAAGTCATCTGTGTTCCCTGAGACATTGCCCTGGTATAGTCTACATCAGGCACATTGGCACTGATCTGAGCAAGTTCCTAGTGCTTGGTCCTTAGGCTACTTACATATAAAATAAAAGTAAAAATTGCACATAATCTAACTAGGGTGTTATAAAGATTGAATGCAATGAGATGCAACATATATACAGTTTTTAGCATACTACGTAGTACATAGTCAAAGTAAAATTAAAGTGAGGATTTTATATTAATATTGAGTTAATTAGAATAGAAGATTTATTAGTAAATAATTTTTAATTCAAAGTTTTAGAGGGAGTTTGCAAATTATTTTTTTACCCATGACATAATAGCAATTACTAGAAGTTTTCTTTGGAAATTCTAACATGAAAGAATTTTCAAAGTTTAAATGTTTTCCCCACTATTTATATTAATATACAAATGTAATACATAGTATTTACAATGAATTTGGGTGTTTCGTACATCTATGTATCACATCAACTTCACAATCCCTTCCCCTCTTCTACCCTCCCAGCCCCTCCCTGTCTCTTCCCCCGGCTCAGGCTATCACTTCATATGGTTCCAAAGAATGTCTGTGTTCTGGGTTTTCCAAGTCCGAGAAAAGTCTAAATTTTTTTAACTGGGCATGGAGGCACATGCCTGTAATCCTAGCACCTGGAGCTGAGGTAGAAGGACTGCTGTGAGTTCAAGGCCAACCTGGGCTACATAATTAGTTCAGGAATAGCCAGAACTCCAGAGTAAGACCTTATCTCAAAAAAATACAATAAAGTTTAAATTTTATGCTACTAAATTTTATGTGATTTCTTCTGGTGAGTTCCTTAATAGACTTACTAACCTATAAATTAAGTAGTTACATGATTAACTTGTTATTGTACATAAAACAGTTTGGGGAATGGCATTAATATTTTGGAAATGAAAAGAAAATCTAAATACGGATTCTTCTTACAGAAACTGGTTAATGTTTCACCGGATCTTCCAAAACTTATCAGCTCCATGAATGTTCAACAGCCAAAAGAAAATGAAATTGTCCTCTTAAGTGGGTTAGCATCTGGAAATCTCCAGGCAGATTTTGAAGTGTCTCAGGTAAGAAACTTCAATTCTAAGTAAGTCATTCACTTAATTATAAGTTATTTATAGTCGACTCAGTAGATATTGGTATGAATCCAAACCAGATGGTACATACAACCTCTCATAACAGAATAATACACAATTCTTTTGTATTTGACAATGCTTACCATAAGTTTTTATTTCAGATATTACCAGAGTTTGGCAGAGCTCCCTTGCATCAACTTCTAATTCCTATTACCTTCTCAGGTCCATGGTGCTAAGTTGTTCTTGAGCTAGAGAAGATCCACTAGGCATTCATTATTTAGCTTGGTTTTCTACTACTCTACTAAGTCCAGAAACATCTTCTCCTTTAGGAACAATATCAGAATTCTCATTTATACATTGTAATTGCAAAATCCCATACATCTTCTTCTAGGATGCTACTTACCCCTTAGAAAATATTGAACTAGCCAAGCAAGCTGATACATAAAGAGCAAACGCTGAAGGATGAAAAGGGACCTTTCTCAGCCCAGAGAATAAAAGTCTTAGAAATCAAAAATTTTATTAAAAACAAAACAGAAACCAAAACTGCTATCACCCTCAAGAACTTTTATGTTCGTTACTATCATATACATCATCAGAATATGACTTTTTGGAAAGTAACGGTAAAGCTCGTGACTTAATTTTCAAGAAAAATACTCATAAACTTATGCTATATTGATATATATCACACCAAATTAAGATGATAAACAGTTGTTTCCATCAAATTGTTCTTGAATTTTTTTTCTGTCAATTTTAAAATCTTTTCTGGTTAAATCCTTCAAAATATCAAAATCCCAGAGAGCCACCTGCTCTTGTCTCTACTTTGAATGATTCAAGAACATTTATGCCAGGAAATTACAAAATTTTAGTCAAGACATTAGTCTAATCATACTTTTCTTCAGCGAGTATTATTATAAGATTCTGAAGAAAAAAATAAAAACTAAAAATAAAAGACAGAAAACAGATCTGAGTGACCTGTATATTAATCCAAACCATAATAATCAGAAATAATATTCAAACCTGAGTTTAAAAATATTTCCACACAAGGCCCATATCTTCTCTGTTGCTATGACCCAGTGATGAGTGTCTGTCCTCAGTTAAAAAGATTTTGCTTCATTAACAATGGGGCTGGTCCATACTCCAAGTAAAGCAGCCACGTGAAAGATTAACTCTCCTAGAATCCAAAACTCCAGCCCCTTTCCCCGTAAATCATGACAGAAGACCTGTAATACTTTTTGCTGCTTGTCCTGTGCATATGCTTGCATGTTGGGATAGTAGTTTTCACTAATAAAACAAGAATCCACTGGCTTATAATAACTTGAAAGAAGGAATAAAACTGAAGAGATATCTGTTTGAATTTGAAGCCAAAGGATGTGGGCCTTTCTGAACCACCTATGATACCCTGATAGTAACAATTTCTGTTTTTCAAGATCCACTTAAGGAATGCAATGGAATGGATAAAAAGTATGCTGTGTAAAACAAATTTTAATTTTTGCCCCCCCCAAAAAAAGACAAGGAAAATTATAAGTAACACAACTTGTACAATAAGAAAAAAATCTGCAGTTGAAACTTCCTTCAAAACTCCTGTTATGGAGATGCTTTGTCTTCAATATTTGAGTTTTATAATAATTCATTCTGTAAACAATATGTCAGTTAAAAAATGAGGAAACATCATCACTATATAATCATATATTATTGAATTTATAGCTACTAATAAGGCTTGTATACTGTACATTTTACATGAATCTTAAGTAATTTGATAATATATATTATTGTACATTGCACATTGCACATTATATTCTTAAAGTATAATAGAGGTTGGAGGCTTTATTTTTGTGTCCTTTGCAACATTAACACATTTTTACTAAAGTTCCTTACCTTTATAGAATTTTTTCCTAGATTTTGGCAAATGCAGGTATTACTGAAACTTTTCAATAGCCTTTCAATTTCCTATGAGAATATGCATTAACATTAATTGGACCTGATCTTGACTTGAACTTGCTAGACTCTGATTAACCTAAGATTCTCATTTAAATATGGTACAAATTACTTAATCACAAAAATATGTTGTTTCACATAACTAAACAAATTCACTGGGTAGATTAGATGCAGAGACTTGAACAATGTCATCAGAACAGGGATTTTCTCTTCTCTGTTTTCTTTCCATTGATAAACTCTTTCTAGACAAAAGAAAGATCACTTTGGGTATAAGTTGAGCAAAAAAGAAACTCTTCTCCTAGCAAAATTTTCACTTCTCCTGTTCACTTCATTTTGCCACCAGCCCATTGTGCTGTTGTCTGGGGAGCCATATTGCTTGATCTTTAGCTAAGGTTACTTGCATTGAGAGAGATGGAGTTTTTTATTGGTGTTTTTTCTTTTTAGTGGCACTGGAGATTGAACCAAGAGTCTTCACACTGAGCTATGTCTCCAAACTTTTCCTTTTTTTTTATCTTGAGATAACATTTCACTAAATTGCTATATTGCCCAAGCTACATTCACAAATGCAATCCTCCTATCTCAGCCTCCTGAGTTTTGAGATCATAGGCACATGCCTCCATGCCCAACCTCAAAATGAATTTTAAGAAAATATATTTTCTCTCTAAAAATAGTATAGCTGTGTGTCAGTGTGCGTTTAATAGAATCCTTTCTTTATTTCTATTTTGAAGTGTCGCTTAACTGTCAGTCTTGCTGTGTGACTATCTCTTCAGTTTCTCCTACATTTCCCTTATGTTACATATAAATTTAAATAATATAAAAGGGCCAGTGTACAGCTGTCTTGATTCACAAATATGGCAGCTTCGTGAGGTTTCACTTTATATTATTTTTGCTGACCTACTGGTAAGATGTGGCATCCTGCCTCCCTCCTAGAGCTGATTTATATTTTTACCTTGTAGTGTAAGTTACATATAACAGGCACTCAGAAAACCTCTGGTAGGTTTCAGTTTAATAATCTATGTCTCAATTTAATGTGTTGAAAATTTATTCAAGAGAGTTATAATTACTGTCTAACAATCATTCCTCATCCCTTAGTGGATCACAGCCACTTTATGAATTCAGAAAATATGGAGTGGTGTGAATCTCAAATAATAATGCACATAGGAAATAATGCACATACTGACAGATATCATGAAAATGCAAATTATGATCTAGGAGACCTGGCTGGTAATCTGACAGTATACATTTCTGATGAATCCCCAGATGAGGCTGAAGATGCTAGGCCCCAGACTACACTTGCAAAGCAACCGTGAAAATCTTCCATGAGAACTAGTCATGGTTGAATATTTCCATATTTTCTACCACCTGGGGATCCCCAACCTCTTGGAGACTGGTTGATTTTTTTTCTGTCTTATAAGCATCTCTCCTATGATTATACTAGCTACAACATAGAATCAAATGTTAACAAGTGATGCATATGTAAGAGAAAGGTAGATATGATACAAATTTTTATGTGCATGTTTACAAACTTGCCACTTGGAAACAATTGCATTCAGAGCCCAGATGGCAAGTGCAATTGTATTAGATTAACTCTAACCACAGATTAACTCCAACCCACATGAGTGTGTGAGTTAAATAATACGTTTTATAATATGAACTCTTAGATATAAAATGACTCCCCAACATTTTAAATTCTACTTATAGATAAATTTATTGAGGACATAAATTTATTTACTGGTCTTTAACTTTTTCTATTCAGAAACATTTTTCTTGAAAGGTTAATTAACTCAACATTTGTTTTTACTACAGAAATGAGTCTCTGATATGGAAAGTGATTCTGTGATTTACTAATAATCTGGGCAGAAGCAATCAAAACTTTGTATTGCTATTTTACTGAAAAATACTAAGAATAGTGAAAAGGTTCCTGGTATGTAGGACTATGGTTAGAACTGAACAGAATTAAAAGATCTAACTGGGACAATACTCAATAATTTGGGCCTATTCATTCCCTTTTGTCCCATATGTTAGATTTTTGGAGATAATTGGTTCACGTCCAGCAGATTATTTTCAGTTTCCTATTGGCTCCTTCTTTAGAAAAACATTTCAAATAATAAAAGCTCACTAATGAATACATCACTTCCCTTCACATCTGGAACACAGACAGAGGCTTTACTAAACATCATCAAGGCAGACAGAGATATCAGTCCAGGAAACTAAAACTCAGTCTAGTGAGTGAGGTATCCAAGTAGCCTCAACAAGCTTGAAACAGGCTTCTTTCTGACTCTTGGCCCTAACCTACCTTTTCTTAATTATTTGATTTATAGCATTTATAATCCTGAATTTTTCTCTGTCTAAAAAAACATGGGAAGATTTTTAAGCCCTCTTTTCAGTTTATCAAGCCAGAATGTCTTCTACAAGGACCTGAGGCCAACTCTGGGCAGTAATAAGGCAACCTGTGCTCTCGTCTCCCAGATCTGTGGGCTGGTAGGAACCACACTTCCGTGGTCACCTTACCCCAAGTTCCCAAACTAACTCTCGTCACAAAGCTGCAAGGAAGTATACATTTTGTTTCTGGAAAGTCAACAAGCAACAGTACCTTAGCCCAGCTCTTCACAGTTCTATTGCTCTTTATTTCAGCAGAGTTGTGGTCTGATTTCTAGCTCTTTGCTATTTCAGTAGTCTGAATAAAATCTGCCTTGCCTGTTGAACATAGCAGTTTAATTTTTGCTCTGACCAGACAAAAACAAACTCTGTAGTGCAGCTGGTCTACTTTCTTCCAAGTCAGACATTCTCCCAGGTGCCCTGTGTTCCCAAATGCCACTTCACTGCTTCTCAAGCATTTTCTCACCATGAGCCCAGAAGATATTACAAATATCATTAAGTTTCCCTAACCCTTTTAAATGGAAAAATCCAGTGGAAAAAGAAAAGACGGGTCAACTTAGTCTTCTATTTTCCCTCGTAAAAAAAGTATCTTCTTTTTTCTCTGCTTTTAGTGCCCTTGGCTGCCAGATATTTGCTTGGTCCAGTGTGCAAGAGGGAACAGACCGAACAGTACCAATTGCATCATCTTTGAAATCAACAAATTCTTGATTGGCCTGGAACTGGTGCAAGAGCGGCAGCTCCACCTGGAAACAAATATCCTAAAACTGGAGGATGACACAAATTGTTCCTGGTCTTCAATTGAGGAGGACTTCCTCACTGCCTCTGAGCACTTGGAGGAAGAAAGTGAGGTGGAAGAATATAGGAAGGGTGAGAACTTCTCAATAAGGCCAATGCACACCTTGAAATTAGTCACCGTATAAACATGGCTCAGAGAGATTTCAGAAAAGTCTCAGATTGTCTCAGTTTGGCTGACACATCCCAATAGTCACTTAGTGAGATTTAAGAAAGGAAGGAAAAAGAGAGGACACTGGGAAATACGGTAACTACTATACCCAGCACACTCGGTAGAGTTAGATGGAGGAGGACTCCCAAAGATGCCATAGGGATACTGAAGAAAATCTGTGTGTTTTAAAGGAAAATGTTTCTACCTGCCTTGTGATAGCATCTATCATTGGGAGGAAAGTTAGCATCCCTGATTTTTTACCAAGGTTATAGATTAGTTGAAGAAAAATTAGACTGGCCTTGATTAGAGTCCTAGAAGAATTACTCTGAGGTTGTGAGACTTGAGGCCATCCTTCTAACCTGTGTCAGCTTCTACTTTCTTATCTATAAATACAGAATATGTAGGGCCTACAGCTAACTATTGCTCTGAGGACAGTGGTACCAACCTTCAAAAGGTTTTAGCACTTATTTATTCAGCTCATTCTGGTCGCTCTGAGTTCAAAGGAAAGGATTTCTCTTTTTGGCCTTTATTAACAGAGAAAAGGATGGCTCTGAATGACATCTTTCCTGGAGCAAGACTTATACAACCTCCGGAGGAAATCTATGCAATAAGGCCCCCTGTGGAAGTTGTTTTAAACACTATCTTTTCTGTACCAGTCAGAAAATTCTAGCATGCATTTGCATGTATGTTGAGTTCTCCAGAATAATGGAAACCAAGTTTCAGCTCCCAGATACTTTCTCAAATTCTAGAACTTGTGTTTGAATCTACATTGGAATTTGTTGGTTGGCATGAATAATGAAATGTAAAAACCTTTTTCAAAACCATTTTTTTCTCGAAGAGATCTTCTCAATGCCATATTTGAAGACAAAAAAGATAGCTGATGCTTTAAAGTGATTTTAGAGAAGCAGTATTATTTTAAATTCATGGCATCTACTACCTAAAAAAGTAAAGGTGGCTCTTACTTTCTCTTTTCACTAGGCTATGAAAATACAAATGTGTCAGCCAATGTTTCGGAAAGTAAAAAACCAAAGGAAGCCACTCAGGCAGAATGGGATTACAAGAAGGAAAAGTTGCTTTGTACTTTGGAAGACAAATACATTGGCAAACGTCATATGTCACTGATTGCTGAAGAAAGGTCTCTGGGCCATATAGCAGAGAATACAATCTTGCAAAGTCCAAATCTCTCAGCTAAGGCATCACAAAGGAAAAACGAAGCTGTGGACAGTGACCATCCAGTCGCAAATTCTTATTATTCAGAAAACGTTAAAGGTCAAGTTGAAAAATCTCAGGTATCATATGTTTCAAGTGATGCGTATCTGTCCATGGTGGTTAGAAAAGATATACCTTCTGCATATGGTCCTGTGCCTAAGCAGACCAGCAATCTTTGCCTAGTAGACCATGAAGACCAAATAATGTCCCTTTCTTCTTTCCAAGATGAGGAAGTCACACCTGGAGAGTACGCTACAAACTTAGCAGAATCTGTGCTGCAGGATGCATTTATCAGATTATCTCAATCTCAGCCTGTGTCACCCCAGAAAACAGCAGGCAATGCTCCTGGAGGAAGTGCTCTGCCTCCTAGTGGCTGTTCCACAAAAGACACAGTGGCCCCTCGGTCGTGGAATGAGCTTCCCAAAATTGTCATTGTTCAGAGTCCAGATGGTAGTGATGCTGCCCCTGAGCCAGGTGTCTCCTCTTGGACTGAGTCGGATGTCTCTGTAGATGCCTCAGGTATTCTCTCTGGTGAGAACTCCAGCAGACCCCCTCAGAGTGCGCTAGAAGTAGCATTAGCTTGTGCAGCCACTGTGATTGGAACTATTTCCAGCCCACAAGCCACAGAAAGACTTACAACAGAGCAGGAATCTCAGGTGTCCAGCAGTGCAGTGGGAGGCAATGAAAAGCTACAAGCTCAAGCATCCGAAGGACTCCAAGAACCTTCTATCAATGAGTACTCCTTTCCCTCTGCTTTGTGCGGCATGACACAGGTGGCAAGCGCAGTCGCTGTCTGCGGCTTGGGTGAAAGAGAAGAGGTAGCACACCCTGCGGCCCCAAGTGACCGCTTGCCCGCACCTGAGGCCTCTGAAGCCACCTTTCCACTATGTAGTGTGGTGGCAGAGAAGAGCCTGGAGCTGGAAAGGGAAGCCATTGCAGAGGCTCTGCTCACAGAGGCGACTCTCATTTTGACCAGGCCGGGTACCTACAGCAGCATGGGAGACCTCATGGATTCCATGAACAGGAGAATCATGGAAACTGCTTCAAGGCCTCAGACTATCTGCTCAGAAAATGTTCTCAGGGATGACCTGGCCCAGAGCCTGTCCAATGTTATCCTGAAGCATTCCATTGATGAAGTTCACCAAAAGAATAAACTAATCCGTCCCAGTGATGGAGGACATGCATCTGAAACTCTGGACACCCTCGTGGCAAGTACCAATCAACTGCTCCACCATGTCATGTGCTTCACATTCAAGAAGATGAGCCATATTGTACAGCTTGGTGAATGTCCCACTGTCCTTTCAACGGAGTCTATGAGTAGGACAGAGACAGAACCCGGAGGCTGCCAGCCATGTGATCAGGCTGATGATCAAGCGTGGTCAAAGGCCACAGCACATTCCAGTGGCCATTTACTTAACTATCCACCGAGCCCTGTCCTTGTCACCAGTGATCTGACGGATGACATGCATCCAAAACAAGACAGGGGTGCAGTGAGGCCAGACCTAGTCAAGAGCCCCACGCCACAATCGGAATCGCCACGTAGCCAGAGAGGGCTGGGTTCTCCAGCTGCTAAAGCATTCCCCAAGGAAATGTATCTGAAAGGAATTGTGGGGGAGAACACAAGGCACCCTCAGGAGATATCTTGTCAGAAGGAGAGTGAACGCAGAGCCCCCTCAGAAGCAGAAAGGGCACCTGGAGCTGGCAGGTACAGGAGCAGCTCCCAGGGTGCTGAAGACAGCAGTGGCCCAAGCACATGTGACAAGTGCAGTTGTGCCACAACCCCAAACAATGAAGTTCAAGTTAATCTACCCTTCTTAGGGGATGACCTGGCTCTTCCTGATCGGTCCACTGGAGAAGCAAAGCATGCAGATGTCTACTGCATTGCAGACTTTGCGGAAGAATTAGCAGAAACAGTCGTCTCCATGGCAACTGAAATCGCAGCAATCTGCCTTGACAACTCCAACGGAAAACAACCCTGGTTCTGTGCATGGAAGAGAGGAAATGAGTATCTGATGACACCAAACGTATCTTGCCGGTCTTTGAAGAGAAAGAAGGAAGGCCAGAGCAGCAGTAGTACGGTGAGAAAGCACAAGCCACCGCGGCTGAGTGAAATCAAGAGGAAAACGGATGAACATCCTGAACTGAAAGAGAAGCTAATGAACAGGGTTGTGGACGAGTCTGTGAACCTGGAGGATGTCCCCGATTCAGTCAACACTTTTGCAAATGAAGTGGCAGCCAAGATCATGAACCTTACGGAGTTCTCCGTGGTGGATGGTGTGTGGCAAGCGCAGAGCTGTTCCCGAAACCGCTTCTTGGGTGGTGACAGATGGAGCCGGCTGAAGGCCTCCAGCTGCGAAAGCATACCCGAGGAGGACTCTGAGGCCGGGGCCTATGCGCACAGCCTGGGTCTGATGAGCACCTTGAGCCAGCCAGTCAGCCGGGCCAGCTCTGTCTCCAAACAGTCGAGTTGCGAGAGCATCACCGATGAGTTTTCCAGGTTTATGGTGAACCAGATGGAAAACGAAGGGCGAGGATTTGAGCTGCTGCTGGATTACTATGCCGGCAAGAACGCCAGTAGCATTCTGAATTCCGCAATGCAGCAGGTGTGCCGGAAAAATGACCACCTTAGCGTGAGGCCTAGCTGTCCCTCTAAGCAGTCCAGCACAGAGAGCATAACGGAAGAGTTCTACCGGTACATGCTGAGGGACATTGAAAGAGAAAGCAGAGAGAGCGCCGCCTCCCGACGAAGCAGCCAGGAATGGACCGCGGGCTTACTGTCTCCCTCTCTTCGATCTCCCCTGTGTTACAGACAGTCCTCCGTGCCCGATAGCAGAACCCCGTGTGCCAGGTTAACAGTGAATGCGCCGGTCAAAGCCAACTCCTTAGACGGCTTTGCCCACAACTGCTCGCAGGATCTCCTCAGCGCGCAGCCTGTTAGTAGTACTTCTTCGTCTGGTCTCTGCAAATCTGACTCTTGCTTGTATCGAAGAGGTGGCACTGACCAGATCACTAGCATGCTGATCCATGAAACATGGGCAAACTCTATCGAGGCCCTCATGCGAAAGAACAAAATTATCGTGGATGACAACCGAGCAGCTGACGCTGCGATTCCTGTATCTGGCGGTTCTTCCCTGCAAGGGGGAAAGTGTGCGAAGAGATTAGCCCCAGGCAGAGTGCACGGTGGGCCATCTCTGCTTGGGCAGGCGTCTGTTGAGTGTACGAGGAAGGACTCTATCACTGAAAGCAAACATCCTCCAGGGTCATCTCCAGGCAAAACTGCTCCTCTTACAAACCAAGATGGTTCAAGTTCTACAAAGGAAATGTCTTCCTGTCTTGATGCTGGCCCTCTGCGTCACACCACGCAGTCTATTTGCTCAAGGGATGTGCCTTTGATTCAAATTGAAACAGACCAGAGAGAAGAATGTGTTGAAGAATCTGAACCTTTTCTTTCCAAAAGTGGCCCCCTGGAGGAGGCAAAAGAACCTTTGAAGGAAGTAAGGGTCTCAGAGGTGACCAGCGGTGGAGACCCAGCTGTGACCACCAATCAAAACCATAGGTGAGTGAGCCTTTGCTGACTAGGTGGGACACAGGCCACTGCAGCTGGCATTTTAGTATTTACTCTATGTCTTAGACCTATAGGGACTTCATTGATGTAAGAACTGAATTCTTGAGACAACAAATTACCTTCCTTTGTTAATATATACTTATAATAGAAGATTGAGAGTATTTTATTGATTTCCAAAATAAGTTGAATATATCAACATACAAAGGAAAAGGGTATCATCCCTCCTCTTAAAGCTAACCCTCTGTGATTGGCTTTTAGCATTTATTCATAGCGATTTTAAGTAAAAATAACAACAAACAATGTCAGCTTCTTCACTCAAAAACAGTTCAGTTTCATCACTTTTAGGAATTTGAGGTGAAATATGTTGGCAGCGTTTTTCTAGGTCTCCTTTCAATATTTTTGGTTTTCTCTTATTGTAAAGATCTCTATGACAATACTGTGTTCCACGAACACTGGGTCTCTCGGTGCATGGTAGGACTGTGAGGCTGTCAGAGAAAGCAGCCCTGGAGGATTAGCACTGAATATGTACTTTTCATAAAACTGCAACACAATTGACAATACAGTTTGAATTTAAAGCAAGTCAATTATTCTTTAACACTGCTTAAAGAATATAAATTCTTTTTTATAATTTCCACTTTTTGTAGAAAATTTACATAAGATCTTTATATCATTCTTTTATTTTTAGTCTATTGTTAAAATTAAACAAAACAGGAAGACAAAAACATGAATTAGTCAACTGGTGCTACAAGTATCAATTTAGAGAACTAACTTATGTACCATCTTCTCAGAGACATATAGTTATTGTTTATTATTTGAAATTCTAGAGACCTTATAATTTTTACATGTTTAGCTGTAGTAAATATTGAACATAGATGCCTTCAAATTTCAGCAGCTCTCTAAAGTCTCTGATGTATCTCAACCTCCTCCAGGAATGCATACGAGATGGAATTTCAAGCATTGATGCACCTCCTTAGAAAGCACCATTGTAGGGTGCAGATGGCATATGGTCCAATGGAACCTGAGTATTCCTCTTTAACCACATAGTGCTGAGAATTTTAATTTTCAATGGATGAAATCCTGAAAAAAAAATGCAAGGCAAAGTAAATGTGAAACTAAGGGCAAATGAGCTCAAAGCTAAACCAATAGAAGTGGGCCAAGCTGGCCAAGAAAACAAGGTTTTATATCCCAATGATTGTCCAGCTGCAGACAATATTTACCAAAGACTTTGATCCATGGAATATGGAACATTATAATTTATAAAACTTTATCCGAGTTACAGAGACAAAATAAACAAATGGTCTATAATGTTTTAGAATTATCTCAACTTGAAATCTGATAAAAATGGAAAACCCCAATCATAGATTCCAGGTGCCTGACTTAGAATGTGTTTAAACACAAAATTCATAATCCAGCTGAAATTCCTCATCAAAGAACGCCATTTACTTAGAAGTTATTCATAAACTGTCAGTCCAACAAGATTCGTGGTTCTAGGCTCAACTCAAGTACTGATTATCATTGAAATGGAATAAAACATATACAATATTGAATTAAACATCACCTATAGTTAAAATAGGTATAAACAGCAGAAGCTCTTTTTTTTTTAATTCTTGTGTGAATAAAGCCTCCTAGTGACTAGTTTGTGCTGCACATAATGACCCAGGAACACAACCTCTCAGTACATGATGTGGTTTTCTGACTTGGTTTTCTACCAACAAAACATAATGAATGTAAAATTATTCACTCTAGGGATTCAAGATCTAGATCAATTTGCTAAACATAGGAACTAAATATTTAATATAGTTTTCTCTGAGGAGCAATATGAAGAGTTACTATGAACTCCACTATGAATTTTGTCACCCTGAACCAGTTCCCTGTTCCCTCCTTGCCTCAGTTACCTCACCCTTACGTGAGAACAATAGCAAAGCTAATACAACAAGAATCTTACTAAGGTTTAAAAGAAGAAGTGGACACGTTTCTCAGCTACTTGCCTGTTGTTGGCACTCAGCAAATGCTTGTGGCTATTGTTAGAGTTTGTTGTTGCTGTTTGGGGTAAAGTTACAGAGGGGAGTTTATTCAAGAATATTTTCTCCCAGGGAGAAAAAGCTGTCATGAACAATGTGAGAGTTTTATTAAAACAATAATCCCCATGGTCTTTAAGCGGGTAGGAGGGAAGTTAGTCATAGTTAGATCACAATATCTGTGTGCAGGGTTGTTGCCACAAGATTGAATTTGTCAAAATAGCTAAACAGAGAACTCAACTCCCTGTGTAAAAGCCCTTCCTACTCACACACAAGAACACAGCAGATGACAGGGATTCTTCATTCTGTTTGGAGGGCGGAGGCGTCATGTCCTGAGTCTGTTTTGAGGTGACTCCCTGAGGTGCATTTCCATGATCCTTTCAAATTTCACTAAAGTTCAACACACTAAAACTAAAATCATTTTCTTATTTGACAAAGGAATAAGAACTTCACATTCATTATGGAAGCTTTTCCTAAAGAGATGCCTGATGTGTTTTAGGTAATCATATATTGCAGGATACCTAGGTTATCCTTCAATAGCAGAAAATTTAAATCACTTAAATTTAAATAATATTAACCATATTGTTGCTTTCGGAAAAAATCAGTATCCCGTTACTAGGCAGCAATGCAGCTTTGTTTTTGT
The DNA here is from genome assembly GCA_004027205.1 of Ctenodactylus gundi. Taxonomy (NCBI): domain Eukaryota; kingdom Metazoa; phylum Chordata; class Mammalia; order Rodentia; family Ctenodactylidae; genus Ctenodactylus; species Ctenodactylus gundi. Next base: position 163,665 of record PVKB01001010.1, on the reverse strand, counting down.
TCTGTTTTGCTTTGCTTTGTTTTGTCCTTATGTTTCAGGCCAAGGGTCAAACCTAGGGCTTCATATATGTTAAGCAAATGATCTACTACTGAGCTACAACCCAGTGTCTTTTTAACTCAGTCTTCTTTCTCAGAGATTACTGAAGACCAATTATCTGACTTTTCAGTAGAGCCATACCTTGCCCTACACGTGTTTAACATTCTAATTTATACTATCCATGTGGTGTAGGTAACCACACCCTAATGGCTTGAAAGAAATCTCGGGTTAACAACTCTGATGGATGCAAACATAAATTTCTGGAAATTTAAACCAAATCTAAAAAGATTCTGAAGGCCTATCAAATGTGAGCTAAGGATCTCAAATCTCAAGGTGTATAAAAAATCAAGGTATTATAGGCAAGGTTTAGCACAAATATCAAATACCAGAGTTAGTCCCATCAAGGATCTCAGATTTTGGAAGTGTTAGATTCAGGTTGTATTTGAATACTTGGAAATAAAACATAGAGAGAACAGAAATTAGGAGCAAAGTACAATCAAGGAATCAAAGAAAGATAAGACTGATATAAAATCAATTGAATACTACAGAAGATGTACAATAATTGAAACTAAAAAACACTAGATACATACATTTTTTAAATCACTGAGATCAAAAACTCAGTGGCAGACCCACTGAGAGAGCAATAAGAAAATGAACATGGAAGTATTTTTGATTCTACCTACAGTGGAATTACTGAAATTGAACTTGACACCTTTCTGTGAACAAGTAGAAAAAATGAACAAACTACATGAAACAAGTGTTTTCACACTTTATATGGAAAGCATTACTCTAAGAGGAGTGAAAGGAACATGGTGAGCTTCAAAGTACCCCAGCTTTCTGCCTAGATTCCCTCTCAAGACAATAGTGCAAGGGGAGTAAACCTAAGCAGAGCTTCATGTTTACTCTGAGGTGGAGAGGTAGAGATTGGGATGAAAACTCCACGCACGGAGAGAACTCCAGACAACTGCAGTGGGTTTCCTCAATCTTGTTACTGAACGGTGACCTATATACATGTGGGTGAAACTCTGTGAAGCTGGAAAAGAAATGCTGAGCAACTCCACAGTCCTAGTTATTTTTTCATCACTGTAACTCAATACCCAACATTCACAATTCTAAGGAGGAGTCTGTTTTAGCTCACAGTTTCAGAAGGTCACATTCCATTCACGAGGACTGGCAGCAGGAGAAGCATGGCAGTGGCAGAGGTGGAGACAGCTCCTCATGGCATTGCAAACAGGAAGCCAAGCCCTAAAAGGAAGGAAGGAAATACCTATACCATTTCACATCCTGTCCCACTGTTCTACCCTTCTGGGTCCGTTCTCAGCATTCTTCCCCTTACAGGTTTAAACTCCCAATGCACTACAATGGCTGTAATCTACAATCTACCACACGCCTGTCTTCCACTACACACATATCATCCACCACATACCCATCATCCACCCCTCCACACCAGGCCCCCATTTCCTAACAGCACATGGTTCCACAGATAATTCATACTATCCAAATACATGAGACTTTTGGGGAACCTTCCGGATCCCAAATCACAATATCCACAAATTCACACAGAACTAGGAAAAGGTAATTTCAACTGGCCAGAGGAGAGAACACATGTTAAACATATTCAGCATGTAAAGGAATCACAACATAAAATTAAGGCTTAAGCTTGACCTACAAAATCTTAAGAATCATCACTTAAAATATCAAGTTGAAACAAAAATAATCTACCTTAGAATGAAATCCAGTAATATTCAACACATCAATTTGCAATGTTCTATCTAATTAAAAATGTTTCACATACAAAGAAGCAAAAATACATCACTCATACCCAGGAAAATAATTGTAAGTAGAAAGAAATGTATCCAGAAACACAAAGGAACTAAGCAGACAAGAATTCAAATAAGTATAAATATGACAACATATTTAAAGACAAATATAAACATGAAATTACAAATTTAAAAATCAAAAAGTACTATGACCCCTAAACAGGATAAACAAAAAGAAAGAAAGAAAGAAAGAAAGAAAGAAAGAAAGAAAGAAAGAAAGAAAACCGTATAATAAATAAATTATGTTCTAAAGATTTTAAAATATTTAAAGGAAGCCCATAGAAAAACATCATCTATGAAGGAACACAAAAATATGAATTTCTCATCAGAAACAACCTGAGCTAAACAGACAAGAATATCATATTTTACTGTGTTGAAGGAAAAAATTGTCTACCTGTTATTCTTTATCCAGCAAAAAATATCCTTCAGCAATAAAGGCTGCTCACGTGTAGTATAACTCGATATTGTCGACATGTCAGTTCTTCCCGATTTAATCTACAGATTCAACACAAGTCTAATAAAAATCTCAGCAAAGGATGAGATACTTTTCAGATCAACAACCTAACTCTGAAGCAAGACACCCAGCCAACCCAACATTGGAGGAGAGTAGACTCAGTGAGCTAGCAGTGCTTCACTTCAGTGCTTCCTCTAAATTTGTAATAACCAAGGCAATGTGATACTAACAAAAGAATAGGCAAATGGATCAGGAGGAAAAATCAATTAATAACCGCCCCACACAAATATAATCAACTGGTCTTTGAAATAGGAGAAAAGGGTGATACAATGGAAAAAGAAGAGAATTTTTCAAGAAATGCTACTAAAAAAATAACTAGACATTCACATGCAAATAAAAATAATAATAGTCTAGACACAAACCTTATACCCACTACAAAAGAAAAGCCTAACTCAACATGGATCACAGACATAAATATAAAACACAAAAATAGAAGCCTCTTAGAAGATTACATAGAGGAAAAGCTTCAGGAACTTGTGTATGGTTATGAGTTCTTAGATAAAATGCCCTAGGCTTGATTTATAAAAGAAACAATTAATAAAACTGTATTAAAATGTAAATCTTCTGTTCTGCAAAAGTCTCTGTCAAGAGAATGGGAAACAAGCCCTAGAGTGTGGGATTTCCAAAACACCTATCTGGCAAAGATGATCATCCAAAATACACAAAGAAATCAAAACTCCATAAGAAAATGAATAAATAGACTAAAAATAAATAAGACCTGAGCAGACATTACATCAAAAACATACAAATAAAAAAGATAAGCATGTATTAACAGAAAGATGCTCAGCATCATATATCATCTGAAAATTGCAAAGTAATATAATCAGGTACTACTAAATGCCTACTAAGATGGCCAACATCTAAAACTTTGACACCGCCTGGCTAAAATGTTGTGCAGCAATAATTTTTGTTCTTTTGTGATGGGATCATAAAAAGAAGCAACCACCTTGGAAGATGGGTCTGGTGTTTTCTAGTAAAACTAAACTCAGCTCCATGCTCCATGGTACTTACCCAAGTAACTTAACTTATATCCACACAAAAACTTGTCTAGCAGCTTTATCGGTAATTGTTAGAACATGAAAAACATGGTTTTTTTCAAATATACTTGAGATATTTACCAGGATGTCCCATAAGACTATAAATGAATGTTACCAATTTTTTTAAAAAATTGCAATCTTGTAGAGTATGTTCTCTGATCATAAAGAAACTAAATTAAAAATTGATAATGAAAATATATGTGCAAAATCTTTTAAAATATTTAAAAGTCATTAACATTTTATCTACTAATCAAAGAGTTTCACAAGGAAAGCTAGAATAAATTTTGAATTGCATGAAAATGAAAATATATCAAATTTTATGATAATCAGTTAAAGCCATTTTTAGGAAAGTAATACATACTCATAAATGTTTCTCTTTAAACTATAAAGAACAATGTAAGATCAGCAATCTAGTATACATCTTAAGAAGCTGAAACATGATCTAATTAAACTCAATGTGATATAAGGAAGCAATTAATAAAAATAACAGAAATCAATAGTTATAAAATAGAAGAGAGGAAATCAGTGAAATTAAACTTTCATTTCCTATAGTCTAAAGATTGACAAAACATACGTAGTCACTTACTTAAAGCTGAAATAAAGTTTGTGTGATGGGAACCTTTAAGTTTTGCAATTTTTCAAAGAACTTTTTTCGCAGCAACTAAACAACTACATGTGCCATTGGAAAGAGAATTTTTACTGTGGCTGTAGATTTTTATTGTTACTTAAGAGCAAGTGATTTCTGTTTTCCATCTACAATAATGGGTTAAAACTTTTTAAAAATAAATATAATCAGGTGATATAAAAATGGATATAAAGGAATTTTAGCATTTCATGATGCAAGGGGAGTGTGGGTATAGGAGGATCCCAAAGCAGTATCCTGGTGTGTGAGGTTGGGTCGTCACAGAGGTCCCCGTCACCTCAAAGATTCTTCCGTTGAACTCGACATGGCCCACGGTTCTCACAAGCTCTGTGTTCCAATGGTGAAATCAGAAAGGGGAAAATCCATTCGCATATATCTGCATAACACATCGGGGCATTGTTCATAAATAAATGAGCAAAGCGACAAATTTCTCTTAAAGGAAAATGAAAGCTAGTAATTTGGGTAATCATTATTCATTCTGAATCATTTTGAATTACCAGTTATGTGGCACGGAACATGAGATTTACTGTAAACAGAGCATGAAATTGAGAGAAAATGGAATGCACCGGCAGATTCGCTTTTGACCTGGATATCCAATCACTGAGATTTAACTCCTCTTTTAGCAAAAACTATTCTGGCATTAATTTTTTCTAGTAATAAAAGGTCCAATCTTAGTAGAGAATTAGTCCAGGAAATTAGTTCTTGAGTAGGCAAAGTAAGAAGATCAAAGCCATCGCTTTATCCCAACACTTGCCTCATTTATACTTTTTGTCAATACGGATATTATTTCCATTTGTCATCAATATATATTTCTTTGAATTTAGGTAAATTCTATCTCTTTGGCTGCACCTTCCTCCCTTTTCCTACTTAATTTGGGGAAAAAATCAACATTTTGGGGGGGAAAATCAAGCTTATTAGGTAAAATAGCATAGTAAAAAAGGCCATTCCTCAATACTATAGCTAACCAAAATATTGTCAGAAGGAAAGTTAAGGGTAAAGACTCCAAAATTTTTCCCATTTTTATATATATATATATATATATATATATATATATATATATATATATATATACACACACACATACATATATATATATATATATGTATGTATATGGTGCAAAATGTTTACATTGAACTTGACAATTTTGTACACATATACTATGTCAGAGTTGCAAACCCTTCCCTCTCCTTTTGTGACTCTCTCATTCCCGCACTCTCTCTCTAACTCCTACTATCCCCCCTCCTAGTTCTATAAAAGGATTGTATTCTGGGTTTCTCATATTACAGAAGCCATTCAATATTTAATCGTCTGTGTGTGACCCTTCACTGAGCATGATAGTCTCAATTTGTGTCAAATATCTATAAATGCCTCAAAACTGTCTGTCTTTTCCCCATTTTATTGATATGTATAGATGTGGTACATGTTTACATTGATCTTGAGTATTTTGTACATATACATACTGTGGAAAAATTACAAATCCTTCCCCTCTCTCTTTTCAACCCTCCCTTTATAGATAAGTAGTATTCCATTATATAGCTGTTTTTGAAAAAAAAAAAAAGATCTTAGGTAACAAAGTTTACCTATCAAAAAGGAAACTTTTTAAATCCCATACCAAAAGTCAGGCAACTGAAGCTTTATTTTCTACTGTAGAATTAACTTTAAAAAAGTGTTTTCCCCCATTTTATTGATACATATAAGTGCAAAATTTAAGGTTTACAAAATTAAAAGTATGTTTTAAGTATAAAATTATCGAAGAAAGGATAATAGAGCTAATTCTAAGATTGAGAAAAATTTACATAGATCTTTCTGTAGCCCTGATCTTATTCTAAATGAGAAGAGGTCAAGTGTTTTGGTTTGTCTTCCCTGACAACTAACTCTGAGCGGGAGAGTTCGAGATAGTCTAGGTGCTGCTCCCCACAGGTTGGTGTAAAGCAGGCACATGCCCGAGAGTGCATGTACACACGCACACTCACATACGCGCACCTGTGTAAGACGGTGGGAAAGGCAAGATTGAGCAGAAGGAGAAAATTTCCCAAATGCATTTGCAATTGAGACTTCGGCATATCCTGCAGAAAATATTGGCAGGACAATTGTTTGCTGAAGGGTAATTTCTAAGGGGCATGGGAACAGATGCCTTTCTCTAGTCAATACACAGAGACCTGAGGAAAAGTGTTCCAGTATCCCGTACACCAATGACTGAACTTTTTGTTATCAACTGACAAATACCTGTTTTTTGTTTGAAGTCATTAATTCCATTGTCGGTCACACCATTGGATTGCTTGTTTATCCTTTAAATCATTTGTTTGTTGAAGGACCAGCAACGGAACCCAGGGCACTCTAGATTAAGCTGCAAACCCAGCCTTTTTATTTTTCTTATTTTGAAACGGGATCGTGCTGAGTTACACAGGCTGTCTTGAACTTGTTATCTTCTTGAGTAGTTGGGATTACAGGCAGATCCTGGAGGTGGTTTCAGAAGATAAGATTATATGTAATCTTCACATGTGTACATAGTCAGGGCTTCCTGAGCAAAGGGCACCAGCAATAGGATTAAAGGACAATTGAGTACTCACCCTGAAGATAGGGAATTCTAGAAAGAGAGAAATTTCTGTACCTCGAGTCCCATTTTACATTCTAAGGTGATGACATAGAATTTTCCTTTCCACTAGGCAGAGGATTTGATTTTCTTACAATTTAGAGCAAATATTTCTCTCCTCTGCACCCCTCGCCCCTCTTGCCTGTACCACGGTCTGTTTTTCCCTTCTCAGTCCTTCTGGAAAAGAGGAAGACCAGATGTGTCAGAAACCCCCGTAGGAGCTCTGGCCTCATAGCGCTGAGATTGATCTCCAGTGGCGCAAACCTCACAGCATGTGTAGTGTGCATTGGGGAACTGGGACACGGGACGTGATGTAGGTAGCTTTGTTAGTGTCGGAAGGTTCCACTGCCCTCCTCTGCACACCCCCCCTGCCGCCGCCAGTTCTACAATGTTTCAGACTCTCTCTCTCTCTCTCTCTCTCTCTCTCTCTCTCTCTCTCTCTGTGTGTGTGTGTGTGTGTGTGTGTGTGTGTGTGTGTAAAACCACAACAGGAAAACAAATGAATAGACAAGGACCTGCTTTCAGGTGTTAGCTGTAAAACATGTTAGAAATTGCCACATCTTCATACCGTAGATACTTAAAATGCTTTTAGCTTCAAACAGAGGAACATCTCAGATTTTTCATTTGGAAACCAAACAAGGGAGCTCTCTAAATTGAAATATAGGTCTAATCATAAAATTAGACACCTATAACAATATACTCTTCTACAGAATACAGAATGTGCCATAGCTGTGCTTCTAATGTGAAAAAAAGCGTGTAAAAATACTAGTGCCTAGTATAAACACAAAAAAGTGCTAAAATGTAAGCTAAAAAGCATTGACCATCATTAAAAATAAGCCAGGCCTGATGGTGCAGGCTTGTAATCCCAAGTTTAAGCCCAGCCTCGGCAACTCAGCAATTTAGCAAGGCCCTGTCTCAAAATCAAAAGTAAAACAACAGTGTAAAAATGTGGCTCATTGTAAAGACCTTGGGCTTGATCCCAGTATGAAGGAAAGAAAGAAAGAAAGAAAGAAAGAAAGAAAGAAAGAAAGAAAGAGAAAAGAAGGAGGGAGAACAGGAAGATGAATAGGAAAGGGAAGGCTATGAAGCCTAAGGAAGTTCCCGAAATCTCTTAACAAGAGTGACCAACAATATCTTTTAGGAACATTAATCCAGCGACAGCACAATGAAGGCTCCTGTAGTGGAGAAATGGTGGGTTACAAGTGCCATGAAAACAACAGAGTATGGTTCAAGCAAAGAAGTACTGATCTGATGCCCACAAGTGTCAAAACCAAAATCTACAGTTTACTATTGACCCTGTCTCAACCTTGGATAAATCCTTCCATCCCACGGAGTTTCTGTATCCACCTCTACAGAAGGTTATGAAGTTCTTTGCAAATCTAAGTGCCTAGCAATTCAGAAGAATCTATATTAAGACAATTTTATGAGACAGGTGTGAGTGAATACGTGAGAACACTTGAGATGGAACTGCACAACTGTCACAATTGGTTGACCATAATGGGCAAGAAGGAGAAATCAGAAGACTGCAAGAGTTTAAAATCAGATACTCAGAAAGGCCCCTGATAATAAGAAAATAAGAACTGGGGAGGCCAATCGGAATTCATTTTAGGAATGTTAATTCTGAGATGTTAATGAGGTAGGTAAAATACATTCCAAAGAGTAAAGGAGCTCCGGAATCCAGAAGCGGAATCTCAGAAGTGACTTACATTGACAAGACAGCTCATGGGATTGCTTCCTTGCAGGTGCTTAGGGACAGGCCGTGAATCCATCTGACCTGGCTACAGTGAAGCACAGAAGATGCTGAGAATGCCGCTCCATGCAGGAAACCAAATTATAGAAAGCCAGGGAAAAGAAGCTTTCAGGACAAGGGCTAAGCACTCTGGAATGACACTTTACCTAAAAAATGCAATAATTCACAAATGCGGTGCTGATATAATCAGAGGTTTCCGAGGGAGGGGTGGAGCAAAAAACCACCAACCAGTGCATAATTCATTAAGAGGTTTTTGTAGGAAAACTGACTTGCAGAAGCTCCAGAACTGGAGTGGATATTTCTCTTTCAATATGGTCCTCATACGCTTTATAAAGGAGTAATGGGGGAGCGGGTCAGTTACAATGCAGACTCCCAGGCCTCTCGCCAGAAACCCAGGGACAAAATCATGGGAGGGAGTACTTTGGGTATCTTCATTTTAAATGTCACCATTCCTCAACAGTTGTTATGTATGCAGGTGAGGTTCTTCCAACCTATCTTTCAAATGAATAGAAGAGATGAGAGAGTTGATGAACAATAAAATCCTAAGCAGGCAAAGTAGGTTCTAGGCCACTTTATTAGTCAGCTTTGCTGTCACTGGGATGAAATACCTGATTCTTGCAAATTAAAGAAGAGATTTATTTAACTCCATAATACATAGGTTTCAGTCAATGGTCAGTTCTCTCCGAGGCAGGAACCTCACGATAGAAGGGCCTGGCAGAGCAAAGCTTCTCACTTAATGAAACTAGAAGTACCGGGAAGAGCCAGAGAGAAAGAGAGAGTCCTAGTGATCCACTTCCTCTAATTGGACCTGCCTCCTAACTGCAAACTCAGCTATAAGCTTATCAGCAGACTGAGCCATCGTAAGCACAGTAGACGTGCGATCCAATCAGTTTCTGAAAACCACACATCTGAACACATGAGAATGTTGAGGTGCCTCTTGGATCTAAATTATAATAGGCAACTAAAGAATGACCAGCCTAACCAGAGCCCTCCATCTGGTCCCAGGGACATCTTGCTTACTATAGTGGAGACCCAGCTCTGGCGGTCTCCAGTGCGATCTCGTGAAAGGTTCTGTGCTGTGCTTCCCTCTTAATAATAACATTTTGTTGCCTGTAGTGACAGTCTTGATGCCAGAGATGTACCGGAAGCTGAAGCTTTGACAGAAGCCAGAGCCCCTGATGAGTTCCCCAACCCGCCCAGCAGCAGCGAGGAGAGTACAGGCAGCTGGACCCAGCTGGCCAACGAGGAGGACAATCCAGATGACACGAGCAGCTTTCTGCAGCTCAGTGAGCGATCCATGAGGTATTTGCTCTTTACTTGAGTCCCTGGAGAAAGTGGTCTCTGCACAGGAGCTCCAGAAATACATTGTGGTTCTGTGCAAAGTGACCCCAGTAAAGGGAAAAATAAAACTAAAAACTCCTACTAAGTGAAGGTCCGCACCGTCATGACTTGTGCTGAAAGGTATCTTAATATCTAGTTGTGCCTCAAACTACCATGGACAAATTTAAGAATTAATCATATTCTCTCCCATGATTCCCTCTCCAGACAGTGCATTCATTGCAAACAACTGTAAGGCTTGGTTTTGTTGTTGATGTTTTTCCTGTTTAATGGAGAGCTGCTGTTCCACCTGGTGTGTCTGAACTTTCATTCTCGTTCATTTGTATTTCAGATGCAACCCAGGCTGGGTTTACACGAGGCAAGTGTTTTCACACTGTTGTATTGTTTGGCCTGATTATTCCTCCCTTGTCTCTCCTGTCCTCTGTATTTTTTTTCTTCTGGAAATGCTATAAAGGAGGTTAGAAGGAATCAGATTTGAAAAGATCTGAACCAACCAGGTGACACAAATTAGGAGTTGGAATCTGTTTCTGCTCAGTTTTATTCAACATTGGACCAACAAATCCATAGGATTTACAGAGGCCAATTGGAAAGTAAGATCTGAAGTACCTGGGTGTATGTAGGGAGCTTTGAAAGTTTCATTTCTGGCAGGTCAGTTTGTGTAGACTCAGGAATATGTAACAATGTCAAACAACTTGTCTAAAATTCCAAAATTAATGGAAAATGTCACAAAATAGAGACAAAAAGCACAAATCACTTGAATCTTTGGTGTAAACAGCACTAGTTTATTGAGTTAGTCATGGCCCATTGGATTTTAGTCTTTTAATGTATTGTGTGAATCACCTGAAATTTCAGACAAAAATTTATAATTGAAGGTTCTGATTATTATTGAAGAAATACTATTCCATTACATAACACTCAAGTAGTCACCCTTTCAAAACCCTACCTAGAAGAGTCATTGGGAAATAGAGTTGGGTACATTCCATCTCACAAGTATAGGCAAAGCCTAAAATCTGGCTCAACACTACTATCTTTCAGTAAGTGTGAGGCCAGCAAGCAGATCATATGCCGATTGTGCAATTTATAAAAATGATGCAATATGTTGTTGGTATGACTCACTTTTGTGTCTGTAAGACTCTTTATCCCATAGGAAAATGAAAATCTAGGTACATATACTATGTAATTTATTTGGAATACCCCAGAGAAAAAAATCCCCAGAAAAGCAAAGAAAGAATACGAGTCCACTGATTTCTATCAAATTGCAAGAAGCAAGTAGATACTCATTCTAGTATCTCCCAGCCAGCGTTTTCAGGAATTTCTTCCTCTCTAAAGGTACACCCAGCAAGAGGAAGTCTCTCATTGACAAGGAAAAGGAAATTGTGGTCACTGCCCAACAGGCATGATCCACTACAGGTGATTTCAGAATTTGTAAACTATTGTTGTCATCATTATTAGTTGCTTGAGACTTCTGTCTCATGTCTTCCCCAAGTGTGGTCAGGGGCTGTGTCCAAGTAAGCATCCTAGACACAAAGCAATATTTTTCTGGGGATAAAAAAAGGACTTTTAATCGATGGACCCTGAGTGTCGGCAGTGTGGCCAGAGGGTGGAGATGAGCATTAATATGTAAACTTTTGCTTTGTCAGCAATGGCAACAGTAGTGCCACTAGCAGTCTTGGCATTATGGACCTGGACATTTATCAGGAAAGCATGCCATCTTCTCCCATGATTAAGTAAGTAGCCACTGAGATGCGATGATTGTCAGAACACTCTTCCAATTCCATTTGGCAATCCATTTGGGTCATTTAGGTTGGAACTGCCAATCTCATTGTGTCTGTGCTACCTTGGTTCCATGTCACCGAAGCGAGGACTCCAGGCCTACAACAGTCCCTGTCTACTCCCACCTCCTTTTTAGTTTCAAATCTGTTATGTATGGCATGATCATTTCAGGTAAAGCTTATCAATATAAAAGAAGTATATTTTATTTTACCTACTTGAACAAAGACTTTTCAATGGTGTTCATTAGTATATAGTCACTTCATTAAAGTTAAGTGTAAATGACTTGCTTTTGCCATAAACTCCCAGGATCATACCTACTAAATAGGCCTAGTTCCAAATATTTGCCATGATAAAGACATGCCACCCCTGCCTGGTGACACTGCTCCTCACAATAAAGGGAGTTTTCCAAGACCAAAGGAAAAAGTACTTACAAAATAACAGCATGTTCTACATAAAGTATGGCATAGAAAAAGAGGGTCAGAACATCTAGAACTTTTCACAGCTCTGGAAATTTAAATGAACCGAATGTTTGACCATTGTGACTTATTATTTGACCATTATTATTTGACAATTATGACTGATTATTTGAATGTTTCTGAAAGTTTAGGAGAAAAAAGTCAAAGTGGGACTAAGGCTGTGTCTCAAGCCAATTCCTCCATCACTATTTGTAAGTAAAAGCATTCTTATTTCACCAGTGAATCGAATGTGTCCCCATGACTGAAGGCTGCAGTGCACGCTGCATTGCCTTGTAGAGCCATTGCTCATAAGTAGAGGTGAACATATATCTTGCTTTTTAAAGAGAAGAGAAACTAATGCTCTAGGGAAAAGTTAACTTTATTATTTAGTAAAGTTTTGTTTAGCTGCTTTTTCTGTCTTTCCTTGCAGTGTAAATCTATGACCTCAAGAAAAGTTTATAAACAGAGAAAGCAAAACTATTACCACCTACCTGCGGCCTCCTGTTATCTGTAATAGTAGAGTCTGTACCTACAATTTTTCTTACCATAAATATCACTCACAAAGAGGTCACGTAGTTACAGACCCTCAGGGAAATGGCATTTTTTCCAATAAAACTGTACTTTGAGGCCAGCATGGGCTCCATAGTGAGCTCAGGACTGGCCTGGACTTCAGAGCAAGACCCTGTGTCAAAAAATAGAAAATTTTAAAAACTACAAATGAAATACTGACTGTATTCTTCCAATATTAGTGAAATTTATTATTATCAACAGAATTCTGAAATCCAAGAGAACTTATTAGATGGCTAGTTGGAGGAATAATGAACAGGAGAGAATACTTTATCATTAGAGCACACAGTTTTCAGTTTAATACCAAATTTCTAGACAGTATAAAAATATAGGACATCTACTGGCTAGCAGCATGACCACTTCCTTTATGCTGTTGGGCCATATGCTCTTAGAAGACTCTACTGATTCCTCTCACTGTGTGCAAAGCTCTATAAAAACTGCACACCATGTGAAAACACCTCCACTATTAAATACCACCATTGCTAAAGAAATGCTTCACTTAAAAGTTCCTACTTCTAAGATATCTACAGCCTCCTTTTATTTTAACTCACTAGTATATTTTTCTTGTAAAATTGAAGTTAGGCAGTTCATCAGTTGTCTTTTACCTAACTTCAAATCTAAGAAAAATATACATATAAAGTGATTTTCCCATATTAAAATGCAAACATATGTTGCTGACATGGGACAAAAAAACATAGTAACAAAGTGGAAAATATTGTCCAAAAAATGATATGATATGTAAAAGTGAATTTAAAAAGACAAATTCCCAGAATCGGAACAAGTTATCCAAAAATCTCTCCTCAACTGCTACCCCTGTGAAGGGTTATGGAAGGGAGGTTAAAGGGAAGGGAAGAACACATCTCTTCAGAGTCTCCCCACCAACAATTCTAAATAAAAACAATTAGGTTACCTGGGACTTGTGTGGTGGAGGGGGCTATTTATTACAGACCTCAGAATTCTTTGTAATACCACAGTGTTATTTCCCAAGTATTACTTTGTTCAAGGGAATAATAAATCTAGGATGAATTCCAGAAGATTGTAGGTCACGAAAATTCATCACATCATCTTCCATTTATAACTACTCTTCCTAAACATCACCAACCATATACTGTTGTTTTCTTCCAAAGTGAATTAGTAGAAGAAAAGGAGATTCTTAAAGGACAGTCAGAAAGTATAAAGGGTAAGCCGTGTTCCTCTAATTTTGGCATACAATTGTCTGGGTTCTCCTATCGGAAAGCTGTAGTAAGGTCGTGCTTGTATCTGTTCAGAACAAGCCTCCGGAGTGCCAGGAAGAGCAGCGAGCCACCAGAGGAGTCTACTGGTGATCAACTTCGACCTGGAGCCAGAGCGTCCTGATGCTGAGCTTCGAGCCACGCTGCAATGGATAGCTGCTTCGGAGCTTGGGATCCCCACAATCTATTTTAAGAAATCTCAGGAAAGCAGGATTGAAAAGGTACCATGTTCTACTTTTGCGTAGAATTGCCATAAAGGTTTTTGTTTTTATCTCTGCTGGAAACTCAGTGAACATCTATCACTTTGATTTTCACCTTTCTTAAACTAAAAATTGCAGCAAGAACTTCAAAACCTTTATAAATATAATCATGATTCCTGTTTCTTTAACTCTTATTTTATCTGTGCTTGTTGGTGATGAATAGAAAAGGAATCTAAAGATATGGGAACTTTTTAAAATTCTTTAAATAGATTTTCATTCATTTTTTGTGTTTCTATATGCAGAGATAAGCCTATTTATAATATTTATTTAAACCAAATGTCAATTTAACCTGATATATGATGAAAAGTGAAGTGAAACTGCACGCACTGATACATAAATCAAGTCATGACATGAGTCCACCAAGCAGGCTTAGCTGGAAAGAAACTTTTTTCATTATCATTGTTCATCCTCTAAAAGATGAAGCTTTGGAATAGTTTCATAGCTCTTATCACAAGTAGTAACAACTGCCAAAATAACTCCACATCTCTAAAACCTACCATCAATGTTGGACAATATCAATCATTAAGGTTAAGGAATGAATCCAACGCCAGTGTCTTCAGTCTTCATATTTAAAAGTATATATGCCCATTTTAGGACCCAAAAAAATGCTGCATTAGTTTTGTACCATGATTTGACAAACTGCCTCAAATTGAACATCTTAAAACGACACCCAGCTCTGTGAAACTCAAGCAGGATTTCTTCCCATGTTTTATAACAGATATTAAGAAGTTAACCCGGCTAGACTTTGATCTGGAAAGTTCCAGGAAAGAAGAAGTACCAAGCTCAAGTGGGCCATTGTCCTAATTCAGCCCTTTGCAGCTTTGGGATTGAGGTTTCCACTTTCCTGGGGGCGATGAGCCAAGAGCCACACTCAGAGTCTAGCGCTGTCCACGTTTCTTGTCATGTGTTTCCTTAATGTTTTCACACTGTCAGTTGCTCTGATTTCTTCTGCCATTAAGCAGAAAAACTTCTCCGCTTTGAAGAGGTTGGTGCGATGAGATTAGGTTTCATTGATATTCTCCCTTTTGATTAATTCAAAGATAAGTGGGGAACTGATCCCTTCTGCCTCTATGGTTGCCTGCTATGCCTATCGTGTCTCACGCTATTCCTGGTCTCAGGCACTAAGGCTGAGTCACACACAAACAGCACTGCTTAGGGATAAAGGACAAAGAAACTCAGTTGAATTCAGAGAATGTCTTCCTATTGTCACTTGGACGTCGATTACTATTCATAATGAATACCCTGAATCTCCATTTTCACAAATGCTGATTGTGTTCCTTTATGGTGTTCTCAACTTGCTGACTGACTTGCTTGCTTACTGCCCTGTGGAAATAGGAGGCATGCACTTAAACTAAAGGGGAAGATGGCAACACAAATGAGTACTAAAGCAGTTCACCTTTCCTATCAGAAGTTCACTGTTGATGGACATAACCTTGATGCTGGAGGCGCTAAAATACAGCCTACAACTAATTCCAGTCTTAGTTCAACTTAGAGACAAATGCCACAAATTCTGAGTGCCCAAAGTACTATCTAGTGACACACGACACCTTCATTTTCAAGTTGGCCTTCCCATTTGCACTTAATGTCATCATTAGAAGGCTAAATGCTCTTCAAATTTACACATTCAGAGCATTTGTTATATATTGCATAGTCTTCAACGTGTCAGGCTGTGTTCTGACCTCTGGAAACACAGTGCATGAGAGGGACACAATCTTCCACCCTCTTGGAGCTTACACTGTTGATTAGGAGGATTCCAGGGAAGGGGAATATCAGTGAAGGGGAATCTGGGCTACAAACAGCAACCTGGAGATATGACAGTGACAGCCGTTTGTTCAGAGCAAGAGAAATAAGCATACAGACAACTGTGACTTCAAGCCATGCTTGTGAGCCCAGTGGATACAAACCTGGGTCACTGAGACATTATTCACAGCTTGGATTCTTAGGGTCCTTCTAATCATAGTGACAAGCATACACGTTCAATATCCCCTTCCATAAGAGACATCTTGAAGGAGTGGCAGAACTCAAGACAATGTGATAAATCTCATGGGGAAAATTTGGTCACCTGATGATCTAAAATAGCTTATAAATTTAATTCATATGATTTTAACATTAGTTAAATTTAATCCAATTAATTCAATGCAAAAAGTCATAACCATAATTGGTTAAGAAAAGAAAAGAACATACCATGGTAGCGAGCTGTCCTAGTTTTTGCATACTGCAAAGGCCATGGTCCTCTACCTTTTCTTTTCTTGTTAAAATTCAATGAGTTTCCAAGAGCCAAGGTTGGTTGGACATAACTGTATCTTTCTGAGAAAGTGGACGTTCCAAGAGAAGAGGCCTCAGCCCTAGTTTTTATTCCATTCCACATGCAAAGTGGTGAGAGGAAAATAGAAGGTTAAAGGTATTGACTGTTAGTTTAACTTCCTTTCCCAAACACACACGAAATAACAAGCAAACAAATCCACTCAACAAAGGAGTTCTGAAATAGTGAGAAAATAAAGACCAATTAGACATTAGGACTTCATTTGTAAACAAAAGAAAATGTCATGAACTGAATCCTCCAGTAAGAATTCCCAAGCTCAATGAGTGTTTAAGTCCCTTGAGAAGCTTTTACAAACCTGAATCTCCCATTACTTAACTAAGAATTTCCTTTGGAGGTCAGACCCAACATCAGGGTTTTGTAAACATTTCTGGCATTTCAATCTGCAGTTAAAGATCAGAAGCATGGGTGTAGAGGTCAGAATCACAGGAGCCATGCACAGACAGGCTCACCTGTTACGACTGAAATCTCATTCTGCCTTGGAACAAAGATGGTAAGTGATTTCAGAGGTCAAAGTTGAACAGTTCCAAAACATCATACAACTTGCAAAACATCCTATAAATTCCACCCTGTGGCCCTGTGAACAATCCATGCTATTAAATGTACCTGAGAATATAAATGTCATCTACAAATGAGTCTGTCAGTGGCTGACTGTCACAGATTATAAATTGTTTCAGTTTCTTAAGTTGAAACATTTGCTTAACATATGTCAATAATGATCAAAATGAAATAAACCTAATTAATATTGATTTCAAAATAGTAAAAGATACACTTTTTTAATTTTTATTTTTTAATATTGTGGGGGAAATTTCTAGACCTTTGACATACCAAAGGTGACTATGAAAACAGCAAAGCAGTGGCACAGACATGTGTCATGAGAGTCCCAGTGCTGGGTAGAGAGGAGTTCAAAAACAATACAGTCATAAGCTGGAAATGGAATTTTCTGGGTTCTTCACAATCTCATAGCTAACACTTTTAATGGAAAAAAAAAAGCATGGACCATTCCTGATCATCAGTACCACAGCTACATCAAGGTCTCAGGGTCCAAGATTAAATCATCAGAGCCTCAGAGCATACTATAGTTAGCAGTGCCAGATCAATTTTAAAAGCCGCTCTATTTATATCAGCCTTAACTGAGAAATCATGAGAACTTCTAGCCCACAGACATGTCACAACTTATCGTCAGTGTGGCCTCGATGCAGAGTCATTTCCACCACGTTGAGTCAATCAGCAGCCTTCTGCGGTCATCGCCACAAGGACAGCCCTCCTTACAGATCTCAAATAAACAGAAAGGAGCTAAACTGGAGAATGGCTTCTAGGTGCAGGTTGGTCCTCAACAACACAGGCATTCATCCACATCTCAAATAATTTCCTTGAGCACTTTGAATGTATCTGCCTCCCATTTTGTCATCCATTCCTCCTGTCATTCAGCAAATATTCATTGAACACTTCCTAGGTGCAGGCAGAAAACCCAAAAGGAAACCTAATGTTTTATCTTTTTCCTGGCAGATAACTATCTATCATACGGTGGCCATCGGGTTCCGGTTTACCTGTTTTTACAACATCCTAAAACTTTTGACAACGCAATAGCATGTATATATCTGGTATTGAAAAATAAGTATTTCATTTTCCAGCCTAGAAAATGTTTGATTTTGCCAATAGAAATGGATATAATAAAGCACTAATCTTTTTGACTGCTTGGTGCCATCATAGCTACAATAAAGAGTAAACCTAAACGGGGATTCTACATGAGACAACTTCCCGGTAACTGAATTAACAAATTCAAACTAGATGGCAGCAAACATTCCAGTTTCTTGCTTATCTCTGATATCTGAGGAAATGCAGAAAGAGTAGAGTAAAACAATCCTGAAGGCGTTAGAGAAATGAAAGAAATGTAGCTAAGTTGCCATCCTTGTACTTCCACAAATAGGGCTGGTTTTCTGGTAAAATGACACAGATTCTCAGCCCGTCTTTTCTCTTCATGCCCATGTAAATATCGATACTATATTTTCTTGCCTCCAAAATGCAGAAGGGTACAACACAGAGAGTATCTGAGCTGCAGTGTTCCAAGCTGATGACCTGGCCAGGCTCATCTGTAAATGGCTGTGTTACAGCCATTCAGAACTAGATGAAGCTACATGTACTCAAGACTTGTCTTAGCAACTTTTTCGTTGCTGTGACTCAATACCTGACACCCACAAACTTAGGAAAGGAAAGGTTTATTTTAGCTCGTAGTCTCCAAGGTCACAGTCCACTCAGGGGTGGCCGGCAACAATCGAAGTACTCGGCAGAGAGAGAGGTGGAGGCAGCTTCCCCTGACAAACAGGAAGACAAGCTGAGATTAGTTGAGACTAGTCCCAGTCCTCCAGGAAGGCAGGTGCAGCTTATGTATCCTTTCAGGTCACCGCCCAGTAACCAGTCCCTCCTGCATCCAGGTGTGGCTGCTACACACCATTAATCCTAACTTAAAGGCAATCCGCCCCTCCAGACCAGACCCCAATCCACCAACATCACATGGTTCCATTAAGATACATGAGACTTTTGGGGACACTCCAGATCCTAACCGCAACAAGACTTCTTACAATTTCTGAATCTTCTTTCCTTTCCTTAGTAGTATGACTGAGGAGTTTTGGAGGTCTTCACACTGGACATTTTCAGATAGTTTCGATAAGAGAATGACCTCTAGTGATCTTCCCATCACTCCAAGTCTACGGTTCACTTGCCGTCTAGAACTCTGTCCCTAAGTTGTAGAGAATGAAAGTGCGTACCAAACCAGGTGACCAGTCTAGAGTGTTTCTTCAAACCTTCCTTTTCCTTTTGCTATGGGGGAAAAAAAAATTGAGACGGAGTCTCCTTATGTAACCCAGGCTGGCCGCCAACTCATGACAGTCCTCCTGCCTCAGCCTCCAAAGTACTGGGATTACAGGCATGAGCCATCATGCTTGCTTAATTTTTACAGGGTGATGAGGATAGGACCCAAGGCCTTGTGCATGTGAGGCAAGTGCTCTAACCACTTAGCTGTGCTTCCAGCTCTGGAAAACTCCATGCTTAGTCTTAGCAAGCAGAGAAACAGAGATGCATCTCAAAATGGGACAAGGAACCAGTGGGTGGTTTGATATAAAAGTTCATCTCTTAATTTATTTGCCCAAAACCCAATGAGAAATTTCTTGGGATAGAAAAGGCAGAAAGCATACAGTCCTACTATGGGGGATTGAATCCAGGGAAAAACAGACCTAGTATAAGAGTAAATACCTAAAAGACTAATCAATAGAAGATTTAACTTCATTCTCATTCAGACCTCTGCTTTCAATGATTGGTGACTGAAACGAGAAAAGTTTCAGTTCTGCTGAAGGGACACTTTAATAATCTGAAACGTCCGAAATAGAAGTAGACGCTCCTGAAAATTAGTCATCTGAGATAAAGAGATACTGGCACATAGACTGGGGGCCACTGTCTTTAGAAGGGTGGTTGGAAGGGCCCTGTGAACATTTCTGAATGCCTGAGTCCTAATTCTGTGTTCCATTTTAGTTCCTAGATGTTGTGCGGCTGGTTCATCGGAAGTCCTGGAAAGTGGGAGATATCTTTCATGCAGTTGTCCAGTACTGCAAAATACATGAAGAGCAGAGAGAAGGGACCCCAAGCCTCTTTGATTGGCTCCTGGAACTCGGATAAGGTGGCTTTGTCCTTGGAGTCTTTCCTTCCTCTACCCCAGCTTAGATAACCGTGATCTGCTCAATGCTGAACTTCATCAAAACATCACATCACATTAGCAGGACTATAAAAAAAAATCTACTGCTCACATTCAATGTACATGAAATAATTCTGAAGGAAAGCAAAATATAGGTCCATACAAACAAATGCAATTATCTGTAGGAGGCCCTCTGGTCAAATAAGGAGACACTTTGATAGGGCCCAAATTTAAAAAGTTATAACTAGTCCCAAACTCCAGGAAATCTAAACTCACTAAACAATGCTGTTCATTGTCCTGCTCTGAGCAATTAATGGGTTACCAGCTCAGGAAAATGTTTAGGATATGAGTGGGAAATTTCCAGACGCTCATATGAAAGATTTCCCCTTTCAGACAAGTATCGGTGGATATAACAGGCATGCAACAGTATTTCAGTGTCTACTACTGAGTGGTTTTATTCATTCACTGCAATGTATTGATAGGTATCCCACTATTTTCCAACAATCAAGGGGCTCCTGAGCAATCAAAACACTAATAGCATTTAACTGATGGAGAGAGAGTTTGAAGATGGTTTTGTTTTCATGCTAATATCACCTGAGTATAATGATTATGGAATTCTTACCCTAAGGAAAAGCTTTATTACAACCAGAAAACAAATAGTCTTTTCAGACAAAAGTCTGCTTGTCTACTGAATTATATAAAATGTAAACTCTCATTTTATTTTTATTGTAAACTATGAAGAGAATATTATCTTAAGTAATATATTGAGTTAGCTTAGAGCTTCAGAAACGATGAAGAGACTGTGTGCACAGTTCTATATTGACAGTGAACTTAGTGGTTTGTTATATTATGGAGGTGGTGATACCCACGTCTCTGACATGCTAATCCAGTAGCACGCATAGTGTCAGTAGCTGGCTACTGGTAATAGCCTTATGTATGACATGACCAATTTGGACTACAGATTTTTCTCACTAAATAATATGGCACTGAGTTTGGGGAGTAAAAAGACTATTGCACTTAAATTATTTTAATAATAAAGTTTTACTCTTTTGAAAAACTAACAGTATCTAACAGTTACCTAAAAAGTCTTTTTTCCTTCCAACTAAATAAACCTACATTCACTTTATTTTCTCCATCAAAGAGAGGTTTTTTAAGGATCTTATGAAGTACTATCCTGTTACTCTATTCTTAAAACTTGCAAAGTAATTTTAAATGTGAGTAAAGTCCTATGCTAGCAGGATTGGCCTTGCCCGATCATCTGTACTCTGAAATGCCAAGAAAGTCTCTTCGTAAGCCATACTTTCCCTAACCACCCATGCCAAGGATTTTCTTCAGTACTTACTGGACAGTTATTACACAAGCCTTCCAATTTTAGGTTGTATGTTTGATATGACACAAAAATGAAATTTTAAAATCCATCCATCATCTCAAACTGAAATGTGCTTCTTTGTGCTACTAAACGTAAAATGACATATTTATTTTTTAAGCAATCTCAAATCGTGTGTAGATTTTCTTTGTGCTCAAATGAATGTCTACTTATCCCACAAAGCACAAATACTGGATTGTAACAACGTGATAAAGTTACACATGTTGAATTAATGTTGCAAATCAATCAATAAATTTCTGTTGCCAAATTGTTGATTATATTTTTCTAAGAGCTTTTCACACTCCTTAACGGGAGAAAAATTAGTTGTGATGGAATTAAATGAGGACAGATGTACCCTAGATGCATTTTGCTTTCCTGATTTCAATTTTTAAATAAGTAAATTTTCTCTGCCAGAGTTTGTTAAAATCAGTGATGCTCACATAAATCATTATTTCTTTAACTTGAAACTATTCATGTTTAGGCCAGATAATTCTCTGTTAATGGAGGTCATCCTATGAAATGTAGGATATGTAGCAGTCTCTGTGACCTCTGCCTACGAGATATCAATAACTGTCTCCTCCAAGTTATAAAAACAAGTGTCTTCTGACTTTCCTAAATGTTCATGAAGGAAAAAAGTCGAGGCTGCTTGAAGACCATTGGAATAACTAAAGCAGTAAAGGAGCAGGGATGAAGCCTCTGTGAGATGTAGAAGAGAGGGCTCTAGTCTTTAATCTAGAGGGATTTGGTGAATATAAAAAGCAGCCATCCCTTATCCAAAGCTGATGGAGTGTGGCCTCTACATTAAGCCTCGGGGTCAAGAAAAAGAGATAAAATACCAACTTGGCACATCTGAGAATTAACCAGCCTAGTTTCAAGTAAACTAGAGTCAAATCCATCAAATAGTCATGAGAGGATATCATCAAATAAAAGCCAAGTCTGGACACTGGTAAGGACAAATGACATTTTAAAGAGTTATGGCAGGATGTGGTGAGGTGGGCATAAGGGATGATAAGGACTGCAGATCATGCTCCAACTACAGGATCAGTGAGTGTCTCAGTAGTTAGGGGAAAAGAAGGGTCTTCTTTTACAATGAGGAGGAAAAGAAGCCAGAAATAATGAGGTATGAGAAAGTAGAATAAGCAGAATGAACCACTGAGGTGCCGTGACTAGAAGATAATTCAGGGATGTTTCAGCCTGAGATCAGCCTGCTCTTAGGAGGGGCTGAGGGTGGGTCAGAGTTCAGCGACCCAAGGAAAGGAGTCAAACAATTTAACTTTGGCAAATAAGCATTCTGTCCCAGTTAACCAGTGGGTTTAGTTTGGAGGACTGTTAGGAGACAAAGATTAGGAATTTGGAGAGATTTTGTCTAGCCATGTCAGAGGTAAACAAGGGATAGGCTATGTGGGGGTGGGGGAATCCGTGGGTCTGATCTGAGTCAAACACATTTTATTCCTTGCAATCACCTGTGCCCTAGACCACAAAATCTGGGAGAATTTCTTTATTGGTGCCTATTTACTAGAATCACAGGCTAGTTACGCAATGTCAATACCAAAGACAACCAAGAATCAATAAAGTTTCCTGATGATACCATTGTCTTTGACATCTTCCTGAAACCCACAGTCTTTCTTCTATGGAGCAAGGACAAGTCCCCCAATTAATAAATGCTGTCTCAGTTACCACTGGGTGTTGGGCACCATACTGGACAGTTGAAAAGATCTGAATCACACTTGTCTGACACCTAAGAGCTCACAGACAACTGGGAAAATAGACACATCAAAACCTAATAAAAATATAATAACTGCTATCATGCCACTCTCTATGGGCCAGCAATAAAAGGTGCAGAAAGAGTGTGAGCAGAGCATTTATTGCTGCAGGTAACACCAATAACTTAGGAGAAAACACTGGAGCTCAGCATTCTAGTTAGGAGGAAACATTTAAAATAGATGGGAAGTAGGGACCCTGAAAACATAAAAGAGGACATTCAGAGCAGAACCTAGATCATGAGTCTGGATCCAAAAGCACAATCTATGACATAGCTAAGAGTTTGGTGCAATTTTAACATATTATGGGCTATGGAAGAGCTGAAAATGCAACTTAAGTAACATTTTAGAGGCTTTCTGTTTATACCAGAGTTCAAAATGCGTGTATTTTATTTCATTTCAGTCCCTTTCTTCTTTATTCATTCAAAAAACAGTCCAATGCATGTGTCAGATATGAGCACTGTCATTTTTTGTCTTTCAAGGGGGGAAACATTTATCCTGGAAGACCTTTTATAATTCCAGAAAGTGGCTTTGAGACCACAAGTTGCAAGAACAGAAAACATTACCAACTTGGAGGGCGTTTCTCTGAGAGGCAAGGGACTTTCCTTGGTGAGAAAGAAATTCCTCCTCTGTTTGGTAAATTGCTTTCAGCCCTGGCTGGTTGTTCCTGCTTGTTGAAAGACAAAACGGAATTTCCTACAAAGATGATGAAAACTCCCATACAGCAAATTATTTTCTGTATCTCCAACCCTGCCTCCATGCTGAAACAAGTTCTCATATTTTTCTGGAGCTTCTTGTGGTCACATGACCCTCTATCATGACAATCCTTTGGCCAAAACACATTTGACACCAAGGTTACCTCTTACAGTGCTTCTCTAGGGTTCAGATGATAGCACAAAACATCACTTGTCAAGAAACAGCAGATGTTAAGAACATGGACATTTATGTTCATGAGAATAGCAAATTCTTGGCAGAGTTTGTTTTCCAAAGGGCATCATTTCATTTAATGTGAGCCTCTGGGTGTGAGCCCTGATCATAATGCATTTGAATGCCTTCATCAAAAGACTGGTCACTGCTGGTTGATATGACAGTATAAGGAACTGTCTCATGCCAATTAAAGAATTTTATTGACTAACAATTCAATGGACCATAAAGTAATCAAATGTTACCATTCAGTTTACACTTTTACACACACACACATACACATGCACACATGAGAACTGTGACCAAAGGTTTACTAGCTGGGTAATCTTGTGACTGTGTTCTAAAAGGAAAATGAAATCTCAAACTTGAGGAGAAATATTCAAGCATTAAAAATCATAAGGACAGTCTGATTCCACTTGACTTAAGATCATAAAGAACACATACTTGTGTCACCAGGGCTTCTGCAGCCAGTGAAATTAACTCTTGAGGCACAAAATATTCTACAAAAATCAACTCGTTTCCAAAATGCATTTATTACGCATAAGTTCTTTCAACCAAAGTAGATGCAAAATCAGATGTGTTCGTAAGAGAAATAGAAGGTGAATTCATCCATTACTTACTTAGCAATATTTTGAAAAAGCCACTGAATTATGGTTTACACATTTGAGATAAAGCCATGGGAAATTACTTTGTGGTAAAGGGGCCTCGATAGCTCTCTGATGTGTTTTTATCAATGGTAGTTCATTTGGGAGTCCTCAAGACCAACCTCAGGCTCAGTGATATTCTCAAAGGACTAATGGAACTCAGAAACCACACATAGACAGCCGTGGTTCATTGCCACAAAGGAGTGGATTCATATCAGGAAATAAAAAGGGCACTTAGAGCAAAGTCCAGGAAAAAAAAAAAATGAGTGCAAGCCTCTGGATACCCCCTCTTAGTGGTCTTTCACAGGATACACTTAATTCTCCACAGAAATACGTGATGCACACAACTAGTGCTTGCAACCAGACAGCTCATTCAAGGCTGTTTTGAGGGTCAGTCTCCTAGGCACGCTCTACCAAGTGACTGGCATCAGCTGCTGTTATTCCCTAGCATCGGCTTAGGCTGAAATATGAATTACGATAAATCATGTTAATGGCATAAATTATTGGATCAAACTGGTACTGCATGCCTCAAAACACCAGGGCTGCAAAAACTGCCCCAGTCTCAATCAAGTGAAACAGTCCGAAGACTCAGCACCAATTCCTAGAAGCCAGCCAAGATCTGCTCATGGAAAATAGGACTCTTCAAGCAATGTACAAGGTGGGAGCAAGTCAGGCATCCTGAGTCAACCCTTTCCCACTTAAGCGCTTGCCACCATCTGGCATCTAGCATGGTAAGTTTAGTGCAGGTGTTATCCCTCAGCAATTGTAAATCCTCCAAGGATAAACCCTCAGGGGACCCATCGGTGGCCTCTGCAGTTGATCCTTGAGCAATGTTCACTCTTTAGCAAATGCTGACATGAACTGGAAAAGCTAATAATACAGCAGGAAGTGTTGCCTTTGTTTATATCTGATATTGTGCAGCCACTAATTCTAGAAACATAATTTCATTCTTAGCATATTAGAGACCGCTGCCTGGTATATAAGGCTGTTCATGATATACTATGACATTAATTTTGAGCTCAGGCATGTGAATATTTCTATAAATGCTTGCCTTTCATTTCAAGCACATATAAATATTTGATTAAAACATTTTAGATACCACAAAATTGGAACATTTTAGTAGTACAGAGATGAATTTAAGTAATATCCAGTTAGTAGAATTTAGAGGACAATTGAATTTAGACAGATTAAAATGAGCTCTCAAAGAGGGAGAATAATTATTTGAGCTTGTCTTACTGTTAGCAAAATATTGTGCTCAACCAGGACTACAAAATGCTTATCTGCTTTATTGTTGCAAAGATCCTTCAATCACCTAATATTTTTTCTGAATTATCCCTTCAAAAAATGGCCCTCAAGGCCTTAAGTCCTCTCTCACTTTCCATTTTCACTGGTCCTTCTTGTACAACGAGAAGGGGGGCCTGTTGTCCTTCGGAGACAGCCATTCATTAGTTACTTAGCAACATCCCGAAAGAGCCCCAAGGTTTTGTCAGGCACTATCCCATTTATCACTGTACTATGTACTCCGATTCTGCCTCAAGATACAGGAGGGAATCTAAGGATTCTGCTGTGATGTGCTGAGCAAACACAACGTAGGTGCAAAGATTATTTTATGGCAAATTGTATTGTCCTTGGGCCAAAAACCGGGCCAAATCTTTATATACACACCACGTCTTTCTCTTACTACATCATAAACCATAGCACACAGCACACAGAAAATAGGAACAAGAGTTTTCCTCTTACAGAGGAGAGAAGAATGATGAAATGAAAGGAAGATGAATAAAACAAGATCTTTAGTTTTAAGGGCCCTGAATTCTTCTCTGTGCCCCCAAGTGACATTGTGAAGGTTGTTCCTGCCTTCTATTTCAAGTAACAGGACAATTATTTTCAATCCAGCAATATTTTTAGTATTAAATATACTATGCCACATGTTAATCTTTCAAGAAACCCATAGAAATGTCCCCAAAAAGCCATACTGAATCAGATCAGTTATTGTCCTCTTTTTTTTTTTTTTCATTTTTGGTGGCAGGGTATAACTTCCCAGCTTGAGTAAAGGAATCTGATGAAAATGCAGGAACTTCTAGTGCCAGCTTTGTGGGTGTTTGCTGCAAGAAACAATAGTTCATGTTCTTGAAACTTTGTGGGCTTTTTAAATGCACAAAATAACTGCATGTATAAGGTTATATATGAGACCAATTTCACCTGAATACGATTTAAACTGTTGGTTACCAGTAAAGAGCACAGAGCAGAGACAGGTGTGGGGAGCAAAGTAAACCTCCTCTATTTCTTGGTTTCCTAATTCCTCAAGGCAAGATGCAAATCAAAGTTTGGACAATTCTGACCAAAGTAAAGTGTTTCATGAGACAAAGGAAAATGTAACCACACTCTTCACACTTTTGTGTTAAAGGCACTTCTGAAAATTCACAAGAATCTGCTCAAACGCAGAATTCAGAAATTATGAGATATATTCAAAACATATGGTGAATATTTAGATAACTTTTAAATTTATCACAAGATGCATTTCCATCAATGTCCTTCAAAGTACTCACCCTCACGTGGAGCATGCCACCTTCTGAGACAGTTCCACAAGTCCTCTTTCTTGAGTGTCTTCCATTGCACTGTGTGTCTACCTTAATGTCCCGAATCATTTCAGAATGTTTACAGCCAGTTTCTCTCAAATAACGCTATTACGGTATTTTTCTCCCACCTTACTCCCCTGATTTTGTGACTTCTAGCTCTTCCCCAAAGTCCGGATGGCTATGAAAGGTAAACAGTCTGACTTGACACAGGACGTGGAGGGAGCCACAACAGCACAAAGAGGACTCCGAGCTGCTCGAGGGAAGGGTCAAGAGGACAATCCAGGCAAATGTGTTCAAAGCAACAGGGAATATTTTGAGGAAAACTTATGATAATGTGACTTTTACTACAATCATCACAAAAATAACATTCACCATTTTTTAATCACACTTTGAATCTATAAGGTTCAGAGAGTTGTTTATGTTGTTTAAGAAATAGCTTGTGTCTTCTTCATTTGCCTCACGTTCTAGACTCCTGCCTAGTGTCTATCCTGGCATCCGTGAACCCTCCATGCATGTGATTTAATGTGAATAGCTTTACCCTTTCAGATCTCCTGTACTTATAAGGACAACATCTCAAAAGAGAGTGCCAACCAGAAAGTATATTGTTTTTAAAGATTTTTGTTGTACAGAATATGTCCTCATCCAGGAAGAAAGGACTGAAAGAATGAAGGGGAAAACAGAAAAAAATGGAAAGAAAAGAATTACCTTTCAAGAAATATGCTATTTTTAAATTAAGAAAACTTTACATGCGGAAATAGGACAAAATTTAGTTTATATGACAAGTCACATGGTTCATACATGACAAGATGGAGTGTCCTCATTGACTACTTCATTCACCAGTCAGAGCCCAGGGACCCATCACTGTTCCAAAGCAATATATATATATGGGGGTGGGTGGGTGTGTGGGGGTGTGTCTGTGTGTGTGTACATATATATTTCATCAGAAATGCAGATTATCATTTACAGCAAAAAGTATAATATATAAAATAAAATAAATGGAGTAAATAACATCAATAAAAAGGGCTAAAGAAATAAAAGTGGCAGGGATAAGGAGTGGGGAAAAAATGTTAATATCCATCTCTGTCAATTTCCATGATTGCCTTTTGGTGAAAGTTTACATATAAGTCATAAGTATTTCCTGACATGGTTTCTGACCACTTACTCATCAGTAAATGTAACGTGATTAGCAGTAAGGAGCCGCTGTCCCCGCCACACTGTAGCGCTTCAGAGTCCACAGTTGTGTGTTACAGCAGCAGCTCTGTCAGCGGATGGTGGTGACAAGAGACACCAAAGAGTGAAAGAGTAATCAGAAATGTGCAGGGAACAAAGACACTCTGTTGTTTAGGCAGATTTTTCCTCCCACCCTCAAGTCTCTTGGATGATCTTTTTTTTTTTTTTATCAACTAAAATCCCAAGTCATTCTTCAGGGTGTTTTCTAAACTGTCTCTGGCTTTTCCTTTGCCTGCAATGCTACACTTACTTGACCTACGTGAGCACACAGGTTGATGACACATGATCACACTGTCACCTGAGTCACAGGGTCTCATCTTTCTATGTCAAGGGCAACATTGTCATCATTGGACCTCCCACAGCTATTGAATAAATAACCTTCAAAACTAAATGAATTTATTCCTAAAAGCCAATGCAGTTTCTTGACACAGCAGGGAGGTTCTGGCAGGCTGTTTAGGTGGAGGGAGGGACATCTGCTAATGAGCATGTGACAGAGTCCAGGTGAGGTCAACTCGGAAAGATTCTAGAAATGCAGGGCAGCCTAGGCAAGAAGCAGCCTGAGGTTAATTAGCCAATATGTTATTAATGATTTCTTCCCCTATGCTTTTTGTTCAAGTTCACAGAGTTCATTTAACTACAGGAAAATATTATGAACCAAATTTTGCAAGTAAAGAAATTGAGATTCGGAGATGTGAAGGGATCTTAGCCAGGCAGCAAAGACAACTATAACAACACCACTTTCACTTGAGCACTTATAGGTGCCAGATGCAATCTGAAGTTCTTTACATGTATTAATTTATTTAATCTTCACAATACCTTCTGAAGTAGATACAATCCTTACCGCTTCATTCCTGGAAAATTGGAGCATAAAGAAAATAAGAAGTTTGCTTAGGGTCAGAAGCACCGAGACAGACAGAGCAGGACTTACTCCCAGGCACATGGACTCTGGAGTCTGCACTCTCGGCTCCTGCTGCGAGGTCATAAACCAGTGTAGACTAGGGCACTGGAAACAAGTAGATGAGCAGATACACAACACAGGGTGTGTCGAGGAGGCGGAGGGGGAGCCACAGTCCTCTCTTCCTGGTTAATCAGACACTTTCTCAGCTATCGTATTTCTCCCAAAGTGAGGAGACAGAATAACGAACTCTGTGTCACATACTTGAGGAAGCGAAGCTGGTGACTATAAAAGCGGGTGTTCCCTTTCAGTGCACCTCGGGAGGAAAGGGCTACGCTGCTAGATCCTTCACAAAAGCAGCTTTCGGGCAAATACTAAATGATACTGCAACATTTCAAACTGTCCACAATCTGAAAGAATTTTCAGTATTTCCACAAACTTGAAATTGCAACAAAACATTCCCTTATACACACACATGTGTTTGACTTCAGGGTGACGATTTTACAAGTATTTTTAAATGGTGTATGAAATTTAATTTTTAAAAAATTCTGTTAAGCCTACTCAGCCAATATTACTATGCTATTCCTCTACTGAAAATAAAAAATTCAGCAATAATTCTAAGAGACGCAGCGTTCAATGGGTAGCAGGGAAAAGGGGACGTGAGCCAAATTTTCAGCATGAGAAGAATGAGCAAATCATGAACACGCTGGGAAATAAATTTTAAATTCTGTTTTTAGATCTTGACTCCAGGAGGCAGCAAGAAAAGAGGAAAAAATCATCCGGAGGTTATTTTCAGAATAGCGTATGCCAAGGTTGACTCACCACGGGGCTGGAAGGCAGAGGGATCTTCTCTTGTGCAGGCCAGCAGGCGGCAGGACAGGGATGAGGAAGTGACCACAGCACACACTTCTACTGGTCGCTAGCTACGTGCTGGAAGTGACATATGTTCTGTCTCAAAGTGGGCAAGGATAGTAAATATGTGTAACGGGAAAGATCTTTGACAAGAAGCAGCCAAAGGAAATGGGTCGATCCTCCCCACCTCTACATGGGCCATCACCACAAAGAATGCAGGTGACTGACACACGTTGTGGCCCCTAAGCCATTTCCGTGGCCTGCACAGCTGCATCCCCATTTCTGCTACCTGATTTTCAGAGTTTGCTACTGGGAATTGAACCCAGGGCCTTGGCATTGAACTGTATCCTCGGTCTTTTATTTATTTACTCTTTCATTTTTTTTTTTTGAGATACAGTCTTGCTGAATTGCCCTAGGCTGGGTTTGAACTCATAATCCTTCTACTTCAGCTTCCCAAGGTGCTGAGATTAGAAGTGTGCCCTTCTGTGCACAACTTTGATTGTTGTTGGGATTTTTGTTGTTGTCTTCTTTATTGTTGTGGCTAATTGCTTCACACAAGCCATGTGAACAAAGAAATGTTAATATTTTTCCAGCTCCCAAGTTGGGTGCAGGCTGAACTAAGCTTATGATCTCAGTCTTCGCTTTCAGAACGCTTTGTCCCAAGGTAGACTGGGACCTAGACTGGCTCAACTGGATGAAGGAAAGAAGTCATAGAGCCAGTCTCTCCCTCTCTCTCTCTCTCTCTCTCTCTCTGGCTCACCCCTTCACAAAGACTTTCTTAGTAGCCTGCTACTGCCAACCCACTTGCTAATATAAATGGTTTATTAAATGACTTGAATTATATGAGGTAGAACAAAAATATGACGATTCTTAAATTTCTTCAACTCCTAGGCTGTGTTTTGTCAAATCTCCTTCTGCTCTCCTATTATGAATTTAGAACAGATTCAGTTTCTGGTCATTCTTCTTGCTATCAAACCAGTCTGATCCAATTTATAATCTGGGCTTTTGTATGTAACTTAAAGCTCTTCCTCCTCTTCCTGGGAACTGCCCGGCTTTGCCTTTGCCTCTCCTGCCCTTTACGGTCCCATCTCCATTAGGGTTGGGCGCTAAACGGAGGGGAGGAAAGCCGCATACACTTGTGCCTGGGAGTACTATTCTTTATCGGGTACAGCTGTTTTTCCAGCTAATGTAAATCTCTGGGCAACCCCCTTTTGGATAGAAACTAGCATTAGCTGGCTCTCGTGTGTGTGTGTGTGTGTGTGTGTGTGTGTGTGTGACAGGGCACAGTAGGGTCACTCATAAACATTTATTGGAGTGGAGAGTTACATTCACCTCTTCTTCCTGAAGCTGAAGACTCTTACACACATCTTGCTCTCTCCTTCTCCCTCCCCTTCCTACTCCCATCTCAACCTCTGTGCCTGGGCCCTAATCTTCAGTGAGCAGTCCTTTTGTGTAGGTTACCAGTGATATGGCTCAAGTGTAGTGTGATGGTTAATTTTCTGTGTCTACTTGTCTAGGTTCAGGGATAGTCAGGCAGTTAGTAAATCCATGTGTGTTAGGGTGTCTCAGGAAGAGATTACATTTGAACCAGTGGACTAAGTAAAGAAAATCCTTCCCTCTTCAGTACACAGTTGGATGCCATCCAATCCATTGAGGGCTTCAATAGAACAAAACAAGAAAAGTCAGAAAAGACAAATTCTTTCTCTCTCTTATCTTGAACCACGACATCCATCTTCTGCCCTGAGATGTCAGACCACTTCATCCTTCAAGTTTTTTTTTTTTTCTTTTTTGAGACAGGGTCTCACTCCATAATCCAGGCTGGTTCTGAACTCACTATGTATACTGGGGTGGCCTGAAATCACAGCAATCCTCCTGCCTCAGCCACCCAGTGCTAGAATTACAGGCCTCTACCATCACACCCAGCTTATTTGGTGCTGGGGAATCAAACTCAGGTACTTAGTGCTTGTTGGGCAAGTGCTTTAACCATTAAGCTATTCCTCCTGTCCCCATCCTTCGGATTTGATTCATATTATCAACTCTCTTTGTTCTCAGGTCTTGGGCTTAGACTGAATTACTACACTGGCTTTAACACAGCCAGAGGTCACCTTAGCATTATTGGCTACTTATGTTCATACCCTCATGTTCATTTGCTCACTGTTGACCAAACGAAAAGAGGGAACTCATGTTACTAAAGAGGAAGATGTTTTATTCAAAGCTATCACCAAAGAGATGGAAAGTCCCATTTCACCCAAATCACCATCTAACTATGTATAAGCATGCAAGGACTTTTCCATAGCAATGAACAGTGGGGGCAGAGAATGCAAGAGATAATAGACATTTACAGCTTGTGTCATCCCCTCCTGGACTCCAAGTTACTTAGTTGCTGCTGGGACAGAATCCGTGACATCCACAACTCACAGGAGGAAAGATTTATTGAACTCGCGGTTTCAGAAGGTCCCTCCCATGAAATCAGTTTATGGGACAGTCAGTAAAGGCGAAGGCACATGGCAGAGGGGGCAAAGCTGTTGGCCCCATTGCAGAAAGAAAGCCAAGCGAGGTAGGAGCCAAGTGAAGCAAGGACTGAGTGGATGTCTAGAGACTCAGCAAGGCCCAAGCCTTGCCAGGGAGAAGTTGCAACCATGTTTCTTCTTCTTTCCTTTACTCACTTCAAGCTGCCAGCTGGGTGCCTCCACGTGTGCCCCACCACCTTCGCCCAGGGTGGGCGCTCCTCCCTCACTCCCTGGGCCACAAGTCAACAGCACATTTCAGCTGTGCCCTTCCCCTTCTTCAACCCCCCATTTCCTCTCCCCAGTCCCTGGCCTCTCTGTTTGCCAGTCCCATTTCTTCTCTTCCCTCGTTTCCATGAGCATCTGCCTTACTGATGAGAGGGAAGAAAATAGTTACACTGGCGAAAGAGTGTTGGACTTGGGGTAAGAGAGTGTGGCCTTGAGGCTCAGTGAACACTACTTGTCCACATATCACTGAGGAGTAAACTGATCTTTCTGAGCCTCTGTTTATCCTCCCGTAAAAGGCACATCAATGCCTCTTCACAGCAGTGTTGTAAGTACTCAAAGGCAACATTCCCAAGTATGTTTCATAAGCTTCAAAGGGTTATCCAAGGCAAAGCGTCAATGTGATTCCTGGGTTCTTGACTCTGCATTGGAAAGGTCACCCTAAATGATGCCTTCTTGAAAAATGGCATCTCAGTCTACAGAGATAGACTTAAAAATGCTGAAGTGTTTATAAACCTAGTTATCATCTAGGAGAAGCATATTTTTGGCAGGTGATTCTCAAGGGAAGCTTTCAAGTGTCAAGTTCACGGACCCATGAATAGACCTTATAAGTGAGAATAGTTAGATTTAGTTTGAAGCAGAGTTGTGAAAATCTTGGGAAACAGAAAACTTAAGAATGGAACTTGTATATATCATGTGGGGAGTTGTATTTTCTGATTCTGTGTATTTTTCTAGTCTTCTGAGCTCCTTAAGAACGCAGGTCTCTGCTTTGTTTGAATCAGTGTTATGTACAGTGAAACAATTAGGTAATCATCTTTTAGTATGACATAATTATAGTCTGGTTCCTGTGGTTTCTGTGGACAAGGATTTTAGGTGTCCTTTACTCCAGCCATCACAGTTCTTTGTCAGCTCCTCCAAATGACCCATGGTCTTGCACAACAAGACAAGCCGTTGCCTCTGCCTAGAATCCACACTCTGGTATCAAAGTCATTTCAGATAAAATTGGTTAACTTACTGCAACTAATTAACATCTCCAGGAAGACTTATTCTTGGATTTTCCTAATTTTGATAAGGTCATTTTTTAATAGTCATGGATTTTTGAGACTTCTTTAGTTAAGCAATGACTATGCCTCAGTACTTGAATCTGGGTTTGATTTTGACCTCTTTCTATTGAAGTATTTCTTGGAAATAATACTATATGACATCTAAAGCTAGGTCATTAAATGCCTTGCATCTTCTGCTTGTTTTTCTTGGATATTTACCATGAAAGAATTTGTAGATTCAAAGACATGAAAATATCAGACTAGCCTGTAGTTATCGTACTAAAGATACTTTATAGCATTCCTTCGAGTCATCCAGTCCAGACACCACACACCCATAGACAAAGATAAACCTTCCCTGCTGTAGCTTATATAAACTCTTAATCCACAGAGTTTCTTAGCATAGTATAACATTTGGGTTTTGACACTAGCTTTTCAGTGATTAATTATGAAGCACAGTAACAAAAAATATGTGTGTTCATTACTCTTTGGAAATATATTTTAAGATTCTTTTACTTGCTATTATTCAGCTATTGTATGTCTAGTCACAATCTTTTTTCTATTGGTCAGTTTTGGGTTGCCGTGACAAAATACTTGAGACAAACAACTTAAACGGAAGAAAGATTTATCTTGGCTCATGGTTTCTTAAGTTTCAGTCCATGGTTGCTTGGCCTGGACTGTCATAAGGCAAAATATCATTGTAGAAAGGCGTGGAGAAGAAAATTAGCTCATCACGACCAGGAAGCAAAGAGATAAAGAGAAGAAAAGTCTGGAGATGAAGTAGACCCATCAAGGGCATATTTTTAATGATCTACTTTCTCCAACAAGACTCTACCTCTTAAAGTCTCTGTACCTCCCAGTAGTGGTTTAGAGCTTTGGTGAAAATCTTGGGTCAATCCATAACACTTACTATTCCACTTAAGATTCAATAAACTTCTTGAATATATAGATGATTTGTTTA
Source organism: Ctenodactylus gundi (assembly GCA_004027205.1). NCBI lineage: Eukaryota > Metazoa > Chordata > Mammalia > Rodentia > Ctenodactylidae > Ctenodactylus > Ctenodactylus gundi. The sequence continues at coordinate 128,659 of PVKB01001010.1, read as the reverse complement.
GGGAGTTGTGGAAAATTGCAAGCTGTAATTATTTTCATACCACACTCTTCTTTCTTTCCAGTCATCAATTAAATATAGTAGGGGTGGAGACTATGTTCTTACTTTTCTTTTCTCTCTCCACACTTGATGATTTCTTCTGGACATTTTCCAGTTTTCAAATTCTCTCTTCAGCTTAATCTGCTATTAAACCTACAAATTGTACTTAAATTTTAACTGCAGTTTTTCAGTAGTATTTAAATTTGGGTGCTTTAGTAATCTGTTGTGTCACCCTTTACATAGCTTCCTGCTCACTACAGTTATATCCAAGACTTAATATTTTAAGTATTTCTTTAAAAACAATAAGCAAAGTTATTTTATTGTTTGCACCTTATAACTTCTCAAGCTGGAGTCCTAATGTATCTATTTTTAGGGTCCATTTTTCTATGGTTTTTCACTAATGTTATTTTAGATTCCTATGCATCGGTTATCTTTGATAGCATCCTAATATTTAATTTGAAATGCTATTTCTAGAAATAATTTAGGTTGTGATATTAAAACCTTTCCTTAAGGAAAATTTTTATTTCAGCCAAATACTTAAGAGTCTTTTAGTTTAAGACTGCTTTAAAGTCATTTTGTAGTTTATATAATAATTTCAGTTGTGTAACTATATTATTGAAAGCAAGCAAGGGAATTGAAATTCATAATTAAACACCTACCAAGTTAAGTTTTTTGCCGCAAATCAATGATGTTTGAACCTTAACCTTATATTAGATACCTAGGTGCCTAGACTCCTATGTATAATATATGAGCTTACCTGGGTATGTAGTCATATTTGAGTGTAAGTTTTAGTGGGGGGGGGGTGGTTATAAGGAGTGAAGGTTGTATGATTTAGCTGAGAAAGATAACAAGTGTTTTGCCTGCACCCCATACCACTACCTCACAAACTGGTGTATAAGCCCTCTAGAGGACAATTCTCTAGATAAAAGAGAAAGAATTTGTTTTCATAGCCAGTCATAATCATCATACCCTGTAGTCTTACAGGGTCAAGAAATCCATTCCTTGACCTACCTCAGTAATTAATACCTGTAACAGATACCAAGTTAACATTCAAAAATACTTGCTGGACACAGGGTTTGCAGAGTGAGGTGCCCCCCTCAAGTTCAACTAAAGGCATATTTAAGGAAGTTCATAACAAAACACCATTAGCAAATTATGTGATAATATCAGACACTTCCAGGATTCCTAGTAATAATTAGAAGACATTGTGAAGGAAGGGTATAGGTGAAGGGGAGCAGGCAGGAGCATGTCAACAGCGCTGTCAACACCGGTCTATGTGGAGACAGGAGCTCACGAAGGCTAAGCAAAAACCACAAATCTTAAATAAGTAGTCTGTCACATGCCATGAAGACACTATGGTCATGATGATTACAACCAGAGATGCGGTAGACAGAAAAAACAGAACATACTATCTCATCCTTAACAAATTGCAAGGTTCAAAGGCATAAAAAGGTAAAAACAGAAAAAACCTCTATAAAATAGACAGACTAGTACATATTTTACTTTTTAGCATCTAGAGGCCATGTGCATTATATCTCAAAATAAAGGACAATTAATAAGAGAAATAACATGGTGTATTAGAATGTATGTGATACTTTTTAAAAAGACATTTCAAGACTACGCTCTGGGTCATAGTATACCAGTTACTTAGCTTCTTATATTCCCAAGAGTTTATAAAATTTTGAAGTGATGACCTTTAACATATCATTTGCCACTTCCTTATGAAAGAGAAAAGTAACTGCCCTTCTTTTTTCTGCATTTCAACAGTATCAACAACTGAATTTTCAAATTCGAAGCTAAAGCTATATCATACTCATATTATACTAAGAGAAAAATCGGAAATGCTTGTAGAAACAATGCACTAAAAAGCAACATCGCTATTTCTTAAGAATTCAAATCAACAGCTATGCTAGCTCTCGTAGTCCTCAATCCATTTATAGAAACGTTAGACTCCAGGCCATTAGCACTGATTATGCCGAAGCCGAGGTAAAGGGAGTTGAGATAATTAACTAGTAAATTTTGTTCTTATTTAATTACTGTGGGAAAAAACAATACTTTCATATCTTCAAAGTAGGTCATTTTCAAACTTTTTAACATCAGTGTAGTGAAGATAATGGATAAAGACATTTTGCTATTTAGTGGAGACATAAATTTCATAATCCAAATATTATTCCCCATATATTTTCACTGAGACCAGCTCGGGCATGTTTGCTAAGCTTCTCAAAGCAGACTTTCCTGGAACAACACCGACTTAGTTATCTCAGCAGTAACGCACGCTGGTGCTTCACGAGCACCCTGGCAGTAATTACTCAGCATCAACATGGTAAGTTTAAAAACAAAATCTTCTTTAAATAATGAAAGGTACATTTTTAAATTAACCTCTCAAAATGCCCTCAATTAACTAGACTCCGAGCTCAACGAAGAATGATTTTTATATGCTAAAAATTGTTAATGTGGACTTAGGCAAAACATATTTTATAACAGATACTCAGGTGAGCCTGCACATATTGCTTGCACATGAATTTTCATAGAATAACAATAAGTTAACAAAGAACAAAGAATTCTGATGTAAAATATACTGATTTTATATATCTTTCATATTTATTCCATAGGGCTTTAAACTATCAATGGAGGCGATATTAGTCTTCCAGGTCTCCTACTACTATGCATCTGAATTTTTTTTGTCATGGAAAACAATGGACTCTTATGAAGATGTCTCTCTCAGGAGTTCAATTCTCATTAAATATCCTAGTAAAAGAGGAAATTGGGTTAAAGTCTGCCATTCGACAGTCTCTTTCTGGGTGCAGTGAGGGCTGGTTTGTACATCCTTCTTCTCCATATTTCAAATAAGCAAGCAAGAAAAAAATTCTGAAGATAGTTCAGCCCACACAAAAGGAGTGAAAAAAGTTGGCTTTTATCGTTCCATTAAAAATATCTTTTAAAGACACCATAGGATCATTTAACGCTTGGAAGATGAACTTGGCCTCATGAGATTTAACAACTTGAGTGTCATTTCATTTGTTACAGAATATTTATTAAGCAATTTTACACTGATATATTTTGAGAACACCAAATCTGTGAACAAGATCCTTGCTCCTCCTTAAAGCCTTCTTGTAACCGCACAAGTACAGTTAAATAACTACACAGTCCTGTTATAGCGAAATCGCTCGTTACATACTTGGAAGTTCTTTTTACCTGTTTCTCTTTATTATCTTTAATTTTATTATCTTAGATTTTATAATTAGAAGATAAGTGCGCATTTGAGTGTATTCATATGTGTATGTAAGTTTCAAATTTCCTGTGAAGAAATTCTAGCTTGTGAAATAAAAAGAATCATGTAGAATATGGCGAATGTAGCAAAAGAAATAACAGTACATGACTTCATTGTCTTACTTAGGTTTTAATTGTTTGGACAGAATACCCAACATCTACAACTTTAGGGAACAAAGGTTTAGTTTGGCACCCAGTTTTAGAAGGTCACAGTCCATTTACAGGTGGGCAGCTGGAAATGGTAGAACAGGGATGGAGCCAGAAAGTGAGCTCTTCATGGCATGGCTAAACAGAGGCCAGTCTGGGAGGAAGGGCAGAACTAGCACACACCCTTCTGTGTCGAGCCCTAAGCATCCGCCCATTCCAGCCTGGCCCCATCTCTCAACAGTACTCAATATCTATAGATGCGTGAGGATTTTGTGTAACACTCCAGATCCATATCACAAAACCCATCTTATTTCAAATCGGATGCATTCATCAAGACACCTACACGAATAACCATTTTGTAATTCAGATTCATTGGTGAGAATAGGTTATATCTGAAAATATAATTATTCATCTGTCTTTCTTATTTTAAAACTAGTGACTACAACACAGGTAAAATTACATCAGTGCTACTGATTGATACTTCAATAATACACACAAGCAGCTGAATATTAATTAAAAGAGATAGCTGAAATAAAATAGGTCAGTTTTCTTCAAGAAATGCATTACCACATAGAATTTTTCCTTTGTGCTTTTAATGGAACTAAATATTAAAATCATATTTAAAATTTAGAACTATCAATTTATGGATGGAAAACAAACCACCTGAACTTTAAATTTCTTTGACTTTACACTGAGCCTATCTTTGGCGTGTTTCTCAAATCATCAAAACATAAAGGTTTAAAGTTGGAAGAGACGTAAGTTAGACCAAATATAAAAGTCAGGCTTAGGTTCAAAAAAAGCCTAGGACACTTCTTTGGTCTCTCTTTAAGTTACTTTTCAAGTAGTACCATTTCAGAAATGGCAAAGTTGAACTCACGCATCATGAAGCATCAACATGAAATAATTAAACAATGCCTAGCATATTAGGAAAGCACAATTCTGAATGTATCTATGGATGACTGACATGTAGACCAGCAAACTGAGGGAAGAAGACACATCCTGGATGTGGGTGGCACCAGTAAGTAGGTTGATAGCCCAGAAAAACTAAAAAGAGAGAGAGGAAGGAGGTATTCCTGCTTTGGAAGAGCTCTAGTTGTTACCATAGCATTTGTACATCCCGTTTCTTCAGCCTTTAAACACAGACTCATATCAATAATGTTACAGTGGGCTTCCAGGCCTTTGATCTTGGTTGGGCTCTGCACCTTAATTATCTCCTGCTCTGTGGCTTCCATATTCTTGGCTGAGCAACTACTGGATCTTCCAGCTCTCCAGTGTGTAGACAAATATTGTGGGTTTTCCTGCCTCTCATCCCACAGACGCTCATCGTGGACCTCTCCACCTTTGATCCTGTAAGCCTGTCTAACAAATTCCCTTGTGTAATTTTACACATGTGTTTTCTATTGGTTCTATTCCTCTAAAGGACTCTTACTAATCCATCAGCTTTCTGTTACTATAACCAATACCTGCGATAACAAAAACAAAAGAAAAGACTTGGCTTCGCTCACAGTTTTAGAAGTTCTAGTTCATGACTGGTTGGTCCCATGGCTTTGAGTGAGGCAGCACACCATGGTCGGAGTGTGTTGCGGAGTATAACAGCTCACTTCATGGCCAGGAAGCAAAAGAGAGAAAGGAGAATAAACCAGAGGCTGATGATTCCTTTTGAGGTTCACCTTCAATGACCTAAGTGCCTCCTTACCTTCTAAGGCTCTACCATCTCTTACAGTGCTATCTTGGACAGCAAACTTTTAGCACATGGCACTATAGGGCGACACTTAAGACTGAAACTATAGGATAGGATATGTAACTAGTGTTCTTAAAATGGAGGATTAATAAGTACTGCAATCCTTCTTTTCATTTAGTAAGTATTTTTTAAATTTCACTTAAAGTGAAACAATGTCTTAAAATTACAAATAAAAGAATTGGTGAAATTAACAACTATGCAACAAATACTTGAATGTCTCATATGGACAGGTGTTACTTAACATATTTAGGATCTGGACTAGCAAGGAGCATGGTAGCTCAGTAACAAAGCCATACTGGAGTCAATGTTCCCATAAAATGTAAAACCAAACGCCAGGCAGAGAAGATAAAAGGTTGTTAATAGCTCCGAGCTTGGCCACTGTCCTGGTTTGACTGCAGAATAACTTCTGTAAACATATCTGATGAAATTATGTTGACATGATGTCTTTTGTACCTTGGAAAGCCAACATGGTAACTATTGGGTAAAATGTACTCAGGGTGACAAAAGTTTAATTGTATTTATTAATTTCCTGTGAGAATTAATGAATGGTCTTGGTTTGATAAAAAGTTTTAAATAGACGTGTCCCAAGTCATATGAATTTTTCTTTAAAAGGTAAACTAAGTACAACTATTAAAGAAAAATAAATATTCGGTATTTGTTTATTGGACAACTCTGAAAAATTGTTAGAATAACTTGCATATATGATTCTATTTTAATAGAAATGTTTATAAAATCTAAATAATATTCAAGTGTCTTAGGGAAATTTTAGCTTCTGACTAAAGATAAGTTGGTCTTCCTGACCTTTGCTATAAAAACCTTGTGTTCCTTTTCTCCTAGAAGAGAGGTCATGGAAAGGTATCCTATGGAAGTGTCTCTCAGAACTCTTCCTTAGGCGGTGACCATGCCACTCACAGAAGTGCTCTGGAAAGCAGAAGCTTATCAGATCTCTGTATAATTTTCCAGAGCCATTGACCTCAGAACAGTCCGTCTTCCCTTGCCCGGTCAAGTAGACCATCATTCAGAGCTGTGCAAGCCTGGATCATGCTGGAGAGAGCACTGCCTAGAGGCATTCATTAGTGTCTGAAAAGGGAGGTGATCTCAAAACTTCATTATTTATTTTCCATAGAATTTAGGTAGGCTCACAGCAAATTAGCTTTTTACCCTCTGTAGAAAATGAAATTTTCTCCTCCCTGCAGCTTGTGGTATTTTGGTATTGGTTGTTTATTGTTCTCCCCTTTGATGGTCATTTTATACTTCTACTTACCTTGGTTACACCCTCCAATTATTCAATCACTCTGGAAGAACAATTTTTTATCAGATGAAAACAGACAAGTCTGAAGGGGTGAAGGTCAGTTGGAGAGTCGCTGTCAGGGAGCTTCTTCTCTTTATTGGATCATCAGTGTGGCTACAATATTCCGGTTTTCACAGTTACACATATGGGTGTCCTAGGCTTACTCTTCCACTCCCAGGAATCACAAATCCTGGTCAGTGTAGACTTGTACACCCGGGATGCTGGGAAGTAGCTGGCTAAAGAACAGAACCAGACAGACAGACAGACAGACACATGCACACACAACCTCACATGAATCTCAATGTCTAAAAGAAAAAAAAAAACGTAGTATGTGGATTTTTCAAAGTCCTTTCTGTGGACTAAGTGAAGAGCTATAATACCAAAGAGACTGACTACATATTACTAATATTCATCATGCATCACTTTCTTTCTAAGTCTCATGTTCTTTCTAACTTCACGGATTTTGAGTGAAGTGAAACTAAGTAACAAAAAGAGTTAAATGGAAGTGACCTATATCAGCTCACACATGTCTGGCTCCTCTCCCCTGGCCTCGGTGACCACAGGACCATGAGACTTTATGTTGAAATGGAGCAGCACACGAGCTTCTTACATGGGCAGCTGCTCTAAAGAATCAGTTAGACTTACAGATGGCTTTGCATAAACAGGGAGTAAATTTCTTTTTTCATTAACCTGTGTTTGCTTTTGTAGCATAACCATATCCATCATAATTGGGGACTAGTTAAATGACACACGGCACCCATCCTGCACGTGCTTACCATCCTGGAAGGTTATATAAAGTATCTCAATAATTTTAACAACACCCATGTTTTAACTAAAATTGTTATTTCCATTTTATTCACGCATTTCCAAAGAACATAAAAAGTCATTTTAATATGAATATATGTTCTAGATAAAAAGTAAAAGTTCAAATACATTTAGAGTCACTGTTAGCCTCAATTACTTTAGAATCACATGAGAAATATCTTTAAAATACCACTCCAATGCTATACATCCATACAAATTCTAATCTTTATACAATAGGGCTCAGGCATCAGGATTTTTCAAAGATTCCTAATTTTTAGTTCAATGAACTTGACAGTTTCATTGAGGTCCAGAAGTAACTCTTTAAATTTTAAAATGAAACATTCAATTTAACTCTAAGCTTTCAGCTAACCAAAGGAAAACAGAAATACATTTTTCTTTCTGAAATTCATCATATTTCAATGATCCCTTTAATGTCTCTTGCGAATCAAGGCACACTAGCCTAGCTGAATTGACTTGATTATAGCAAACATGAATTCAGTTGTTGGCATGAATGTATTTTGTAGAGATAATTCAAATAGATAATCAGATTAGTTTAGATAACCCCTTATCTATGCTTCTACAGGTAACCCGCCACCCATATTCTTATAAGTCACTCCAATAAACTCATTGGTTCATCGGATTTGGTGCAACTGTTACTTTGGCCTATCTGTTGTGTCCTATTTTGGGTAAATAGAGATTGGTGTCCCTCAACACACGGCTGGGGTCAGCTTGTTGGTGATATCATTGTCTTTTGAGTTACCCAGGGTCTATAAATGACCCCTCACCCCTACTCCTGTAGGAGTGGGCCTAACATAATGTACAGGAATACCTTAAGTGTAGAGCTAAGGCCTCTCAGAAGAATGAGGACTCCCACCTGTGAATAGCAGCTTTAGTTTGTATCTGCTCACCCTGATGACTTCCCCTCAGGATATCCAATTTACCTTGCCAAACCACATTCATTTAAGCCAATTTGTTTGCAAAGCATCTCTTTATATATTATTTCTACTTGCTGTTTCTCTGGTTGAACCTCGATTAATACTTCACCATCTTGAAACTGTAAACTCTGACGCAGAGGTATCTGTCGTTTCCATTGCAAATTCCAATACCCAGCAACATGCTTGACCCATATCGAATGGAGAATGAGTGAGCCATCTGCCTGGGGAGGTAAAAGTTGGGTCACGAGGCACAAGAGAGTCAACTAGAAGTCAGCAAAAGGGGTAGTCACACCTAGTTGTACAGATTCAGGAAGAACTGCAACACAGCTGAGATAAAGGATGAAGTTCAAGAGAACACAAGTATAGAAAACATATTAGATTCATGGTCTAGTTTGTTTAATAAGATGAAAACTCTGATCATAATCTTTATTTTTAACCAGTCATGATTTTTCCTCAATAAAGCTAGACAGACAGCATGACAGACATATAGAGAGAACATACAAATAAAATGTTTGTAAACAAATACCTTTAAGAAATATATAATTTTTAAGATTCAAAAACTTTTTTTCAAATGCATTTTACTTGAAGGCCCAAATTAGAAAATATAAACTCTTTCTAACGAATCCCCGCCATTCAGATGCAGTGTGGAGTTTGTTCTGATCAGCCTTGCTAGCTCCCATGGGCGCCTTTAAGGAACCCCTAGAAATTGGCTAGTGTTTCTTTATAGCACAGACTGAAAAATCCATTTTAAAGTAATGGGTTACAACATTATTTCATTCATTCATTTATTTAATCAAGAGTCTGCCAAGTACTAACTACTGAAGCTCTGAGGGAGGTCCTGTGAAGTGAAGCAAAGGAATGCCTCTTAGTGGTGCCACCAGCTTGAAAGGCGAAGATTGCCCTTCTGAGATCACAGGTGAGGTTTACTTCAAAGACAATCAGTCCCTAATAAAAGAGGCAGACCTTTGCAAAAACTGAGCACATAGGCCTGCCAACATTTTCTCTGACCTCATCTCTCCTCCACAAACTTGTGCCAGAGGCCTGGAGAGAGGAAAAATAAAAGTGCTTCATCATAAAAAAAAAAAAAAAAAACACTGTGAAACATTAGGACAACAGCAAAGCTGGTTTATAGCAATGCAGCAACGGTGCCAAAAGGCATCTGAGGTGGAACAGATTCTAAAAATGGAATGTGAGAAAATGGCGTCTATCAAACAAGAAGAGGAAGAGGGTCACAGCAATCAGAGAAAAGAACACTTGTCACCTTGCCCATATCCTGTCTTAAAAGAGGAAGAATATTTGACAATTGCAGAGTGACCCAAGGAGAACTCAAGTTCTGCTTGCTTACTTTAACTTTCAGTATAGACTTCCAACGTTTCCCTCTTCCCAAACCTCCCTATTGCCAATGACCTGGACGCTTTCTAGCCAAAGATGCCATCACCCAAGACATCTAAAAAACTCAGCCTCCTCCTCTTTTAGTCTCTGTTGTCTTTATTTGCAATGCAGATTCTTCACAGGGAACACACAAAGCTACTCCCACGGGCATTCTCCACCCTTCATACCTGTGCTTTTGTCTTGTTCTCTCTGTAAACCCCCGGGGCCAAGGTCAATGTGAGTCTATACCTTCTCCATGCCTATGTTACATAGCCAAGCATCATGGTAAATAATATGATGATTGTGTTATCAATGGGTACAGTAAATGTATAGTCTCCACCCATGACTGGTCTCCCGCTGTTGCCCATCAGCTCTCTGATTCTCTTCATGGACTATCCAAAGCATACCCGTGTTTATAGCAGTACAATTCATACTAGCCAGATTTTGGAAGCTGTCTGTATACTCACCAACAGGTGACTGATTTAAAAATGTTACATATACCAACAAAGATTACTTCTCATCTATAAATGACTCACTCAAATTCGAGTCATTTTCAGGAAAATGAATGTACCTCGGGATCATAATGTTAAGTTAAATAAATCAAACACAGAAACTGAAATACTGTGCGATTTCTCCAATATGAGAAATTTATAATATAAATAATTGAAAGAGCAAAATAAAAAATGGTAGGAAATGCCATTGTTTGGACCTAGAATATCCTCCAAAGTCTCATGTATTTGGATATGGTGGGATAACTGTGGAACTGTGTGTTATTGGAAAGTGGGGCCTAGCAGGCAGCTGCAGATGCTTGGGGGTTGACCCAGAGGGATCATGTCAATTTGTTGAGACTGGGGAGTGGGGAGGAGCCCAGGGAAGCGCTCTTCGGGTATTTGTTACTGACTTGTGGGCCAGGAAGTGAGGGAGGCGCACCTGCCCTGGGTGTGGGGGCCCAGCTGGCAGCTTGAAGTAACTAAAGGAAGGGAGAAGAAACATTGTGACAGCTTTTTCCTGGGAAAGCTCTAGCCATGCCTGAGAATCCAGACACCAGATCAGTCCTCACGTCGCTTTGCTCCTACTCACTTGGTCTGCAATGTAAGGAGCAGCTCTCCAGCCTCCACCATGTGCTTTCATCACTGCCAGAAGCCCACGAATGGGCTGTGTGAGGCTTTCTAAAACTGTGGACTGAAAGAAATCTTTTCTCTCTTAAGTTGTGGATGTTGGGTATTTTGTCCCAGCAATGAGATGAGTAGCTAAAACAGTGGCACAACTCATCATAGCATATTGGAAGTGGTCTACACGCTCATCAACGGATGAGTGAATTGAAAGATGCAACATATACCAACAAGGAGCACTCCTTATCCATAAAGAACAAATTTGAGTTATCTGTAGGAAAACACATGTGTCTCGAGTCCATAAAAAAAAGTGAAATAAACCAAACACCAAAACTGAAATATTGTGTAGTTTCTCTCATATGAGAAACCCAAAACATAAATAATTTAAAGAGCAAAATCAAAGGTGATAAGAAACAGAGAAGAAGACATTGTGGAGGTAAAAAGGAAATCTGGGGAAGAGACACAGGAGGCAGAGAGGGAAAGCCAACTAAAATGATTAATATTCAATATGTATCTGTACCAACTCCCCAAGAATAATGTAATTATCATGTGTTATAAACATATGCTAATAAAAATGTATGTCAGTGTGCATCTCAGTCAGCACATAGCCCAGTAGAAACCAAGATACCAAGATCATCAGGTATCAATCAGCCAGGTCTTGTTGCTATAGGTCTGATCATCAAACATAGGCCATACTATTTTCCAATCACACATAGATAATTTCATAAAACATCTAGATAAACATGGCTACTCAGTGACCAGTACAGATCAAGATTATAAAAAATAAAAACAAGGCAACAATCAACATCAACAATGGACATCAACAAGGTTCAGGATACAAAAGTGACTAAACATGGCTCCTCCACGGCTAATTAACACAGCTGCTCCTTCACGATTCACCGCTGCAGCCTAGCTCTAGCTCTTTTCCTATAAAGAAAATATATGAAGGTGCCTAACTACGGAATTAGCTTCACTTCTTAACAGCATCCAAGTTAGAACAAAGAGCAGAGCTTCCGATCTTCTCCAAAACCTAACACAAACCTAAATCTTATAATAAACTCTTTCTAACATTCTCTAAAATCCCCACAGTTACCCACAGAAAGGAATTCTCTTCTATGAAACAATCAATTTAATTTACAGAACTACTGATGTGTTCCTGGTACTCTCTGACTAGAAGATATTGACAATTATTAATAATTAACAGTAACTGTTAAAATAATTATTCTTATTTTGTTACATTCTCTTCTAAGTACTTTACACATTAGTCCTTTAATAAAAGCAGTAATTTTTAGTCTTTCTAAACATGGAAACATTAATATTAAAAATAATATAAAAGCCACCCAAGTCACAAATTCAGTACAAAGGGTGGAGGCACCCAGGAGTCTGGTTCCAGAGCTCGTGTTCTTAGTAATTTTAGACATAAACTACATATTTAGCAAGACCATCCTTTTCCTTATGTCCTCCTAGAGTCAGAACACGAGTTGTTTCCCCTTTCTCTCGGTCTCTGTCTGCTCTTTGATTCTCTCTTCTCTTTTTAGCACTTGAATCCAGAAAAGATCAGTGTCATTCCATTCTTTCAATATTTCCCTCATTAATACCGTCTCCTCAGTCTACATTCATGTGGGAATATCTTCCATTCTTAAAACAAACTATAATTACTTTAAGTTACCTCATGTTTTTTCCATCTTCTTTATCTCCAACCCAGCTTGTAGAAACTCTAGCCCATATTTGTGAAACAATCATTATTACCAGGCATAGGTGAGTGGAATTTGTGAATCTTCTCATTTTTAGTGTGAAGATGTGAAAACAGGAGAAACTCAAAAAGAGTTCAACAAACACATAGTATCTGTAGTTAGTCATGAAATATTGGGACGATAAATTTTCCTAGCTATAAACTTAGGGGGGGGGAAAAGAATTTTCGAGTAGGTAAATAAAAGTCAAGCTACCAGAAAAGGTCAGAAGCTGGAAGAATATCACAGTGATTAGAGCACTTGCCCAGTGAGCAGTGGCCCTTGGTCTGATTTTTTAGCACCACACAAAATAGACATAGTGGAACATGCCTGTAGTTCTAGTTCTTAGAAACCTGAAGCAGGAAGACTGCTGTGTGTTCAAGGCCAGCCTGTGCTCCATAGTGAGTTCAGAACCAGCCTGGACTACAGAATGTGACCATGTTTTATTTTTAATGTCATCTTGAGGCCCCATGAATAGTCTACTTGTGTGCTGTATTAATTTACTAGGGAAGCCATAGCAAAATACCATAGAATAGATGGTTTAAACAACTGAAACTTCCTTTTTTGAGTGTGTGAAGATTGGAAGTCCATGATTAAGGTACTTACATGCTTGAATTCTTCTGAAATCTCTTTCATCAGCTTGCTGATGGCTCCTTGTCACTGTGTTTTCATGATTTCTTTTTCCTGTTGACACATATGTCTGGTGTCTGTTCCTCTTCTATAGATACTGGACCAGTCACATAGGATTATGGCCATCATAATGGCCATCATAATGGACTCCACTTAATTTTATCCCTCTAAAGAAAAGAATATCTTATAATATGATTACATTTTGAGATGCTGAGAGTTACGAGTATAAATTTAAGAAGCAACATGATTTAACCCATAACACCTAGACTATAGTGGAGCAGGGGAATGTAAGTGAGGAAATGCAGATTAGAATCAGATGCCTTGGAATGAAAAAATAGAAGCTCTGAACTTCTTTGAATCATAAGCTATTCGAACACCTTACATGACATGTCTCAGCTCATTAGACTACTCAAAATTGAAGATTAAATATGTTAGCATGATCTATTCAAATTACATATAATATGGAATATTATTTTAGCAACTAAGACTTCCTTCTAAAGAAATATATGCTCATTTTCTTCTATTTCAAACCCATTCCGTTTCAAATCCATTCCCATTATTCTACTTTGAACCTGCTTTTTCAAATCTCATATGTGAGAAAGACCCTGTAGATACTTCAGAATTTGAAACAAAAATTTTACACAATGTCAAAGCTTAAAGTTCTCATCAGTGCTGGCAAACACTAGCTCAAATGACTGAGAAGGCAGCTGACACCCTTCTAAATACAGGCCACCTGCCTTGCTTTAGGGAGTCAGACAAAGCTGAAAGGGAGAGAAAAACATGCTGTAGGAGGGAAGGTTGTGGGCCTCAGCAAGGGCACAGAGCCTGCAAAAAAGCAAAGAGGCTGTGTCTCGGCAGAGACAATGGGAGGGATGGAAAACTCCAACAACAAATAAATAGAAACAGCAAGTTTCATTCAAAGAGAAGTGGTTCATCCAGAATGCCCATTCCCAGCACATCAGGCCGCTCTGACTCCAACCTTGGCATGTACATTCTCCATGGAGAAAGGGCAGGTCAAAGGCACTGACCCTCCAAGGCGCCACAGGCACTGAACTAGAGGTTCTTCAGGACTGGTATTTCAACCTTTTCCATTTTGAAGATGACGCCATAAACTTAGAAAGGTTAAATGACCTGCTCATAAAGGACACAGGGAAAGACTTTTCCAAAGGCCCATCTCTTTGCTGCACACCTTGTCAGGTATATTTTGTCTTTTGTTTTTTTTTCATGATCAGGTCTGTCAAGGTATTTTAAGCCTGTATTTGAATTCTGCCATCTGTCCGTACACTAGGCTCCCGAATTGGGCAACTCACTGCCAAGGACCGACTTGAGGAGAAACCTGAGCAGATACAGGTAATCAATCGTCTCTCACTCTGCTGAAAAACGGCAATACATTAATTTGAATCATGAAATTAATTTTTATATGTCAAAATTGTCAAATTGAAATTTCAAATGAAGTAATCCAAGTACTTATTCATGGTAATAACCCACAAACACTGCACTGTGAATCCACTTTCTGTTGAAGGGTCTCTGGCCTGGGAAAGAATTGATCTTATCTTTTTAAAACCTCAAGCACACAGAAAACTGTGAGAAAAAGTCCTTTTATTTATTCATTCATTTATTTTTTTGTCTGTAGGAAAACACCTGGTATTATTCCTTAGTCTAGAAATATGTACTCCTTTGGAAAAATCGGGGAAAAACACACGTGAATTCAGCAGAAATTCAGGCATTCCCCCCCCCCCCCCCAGAGTTGCTATTTCCCTAATTAAGGAAGACAGAGTGTGTCCTGGAAATACCTGCAAGTAACAAAATGTATACAATAAAAATAAAACACCAAGCCAGAAGCCACACCATAAGTGGCTCCTTCCCAAAGGATGATCCCAAAATTTTTGTCATAAATCCAACTGAAATGCTGAAGGCTCACAAACCAGAGGTGCCCTTGAGAAACGTATCTGCAGCCGTCTAATTCGGCAAGGACACTGACTGCCTTTGATTGTCACCATGAGCAATTACAGTTCAAATCTTAGGGCATTTGTCAACTCCTTTAGTAGGTGTGAAGCACTGATATTATTTGAATAAGGGCATCAGAATATCCTGGGGAATGTCTCTAATAAAAATATCTTGTCATTTCAAGTACTAAGAGAAGAATTTCAATAAGAATTTTGAAATCCCATCTAATTATGTCTACATCTTCTTCCATATAACAACGACTTCCATCATGTTATAGGCTGGAAGAGGCTTCTTATTTAGAAATTCAGAGCTTTAGAGAAAGAAGGACTGAGAAACTAGGTTGATTTCAGATTTTATGACCACTGCACGTTTATTATATACCTCAATACATAAAACTTCATGAGAGATTAGCACTCAAAAATACTTTTTTATATTTCCCTTTTTCTCCTAGGAAAAGGTGAAATGGAGCAATTTTTGTCTATGAGAAGAATATTCTAACGTCAGGCTATGGAAACAGAAATTCCCCGTGAATGTGTAAATTCATTCATTACTCTTGGATCCATTAAATGCAAGCAATTTATGTAGCGTCCACAAACATTTGCAACAATGAGTTGAGTGTTTACTGTGTACCAGGCTCTTTATCTATAAACTCATTTTATTATCACAAATTCTTTCACATTATTGGTTTCATTCTGTACATATGGAAACTCATCATGGAGTGTTCAGACTGTTAAAGTTCCAACACCAAAAAGTAGTGGATATTAAAAGAGGCATTCTGATTCCAGGGTCCATCCCCCCAATTGCCAATATGCGTCACTTCTAAGTAACTGTCATACCATCACTCCCCCTTCTCCCTATGAAGTTTCAAAGACAGCAACAACATACAGACCTACACACATACACAGAAAGAGAGAGACACAGACACAGACACAGACACACACACACACACACACACACACACACACACACACACACTATCCACAGCACTAAGAAATCTTTCAAACTTCTCTCTTAACCATGTTCAGCCACACTGGAAGACCACCGAGAGCTCCCTGTTTCCAACACTCCTGACCTAATACACCATCCAGTAGAGTGCCTTTTAGCTCTATAAAAGTTGCTTCACCTCTAATCTGTGGAAATTAAAACAACAGCATCTGGTATCTCCTGCCAATGTTTGAGCAGCAGCCTTGTTTTTTATTTTAGTCACAGGCTTACTTTTGCCAGCCGCATTCCAATCAGCTTAATCCTTTGGGTCTATAGTTATGTGAAAACAAAAAATACAAAGTTCTCACTATACTTAGATTCTCAATATACTTTAGTTACAATAGAATGTATTAAAACGTTAAAATAATCCGTGTTTATTTTGATCCAATACGTGTGTTAAAAATGAGTAGTAGATGTTCAGATATCCTTGGTAGACTGTATCATTATAAAATGAATTGTTATAATGTGGTTCTCAATAGAGAAACCTATAAGGAAAATTAGGACAGTTTCTTATTTGCCTTACTGGTCTATGTCCTCACAGATAGATGAGAAAAATGTCTCTGCAGTACATCAGAATTAAAGAGATATGTCATTTGTCCTAGATCTGCCAAGATGTCTCTAAGCTTCAAACTGTAGCAGGTCTGAGTATCTCCCCATGAGCCTGACGTGTAAGGGACACAGAATTAAAAAGGTTACTCTTTAAACTATTTGCAGCTATAAGAAAAGTAAGAACTTACACTGCCCCCTGCTGATCTGAGGACAAATTTGAGTGTGCAGTGACATCTTCCACTTGTCATTAGAAGGAATGGTGTTTTATTCATTGTTCAGTACAATATATGTACTTCTGACATGTGGAAATTACTTGATTAATGTTCCATGGCCCCAAGAACAAAAGCAAAAGGCAACTTCATTCGAAGCAATGCCTCCAATGCTTCGTCAAAGGCACATCAAATAGAGTCCGCGTTAGTTCCTTACTCACTGCTGGGACACACCACCCAACATCCACAACTTAAGAAGAGGAAAAATATTCTTGCTATGCCCAGATTTCGGGGAGCCCCAGAAAACCAGAGAACCAGTCACACATGCAAGAACAAGGAGCTTTTATCCCAGCTTAAGCTCGGGCTCTCAGACGTCACCAATGCTGTGGGTCTGTCCGGAGAGCCCAGAACAAAGGCTGAGGAGGGGTTTTATGGGGTAGGCGCAGGGGTGGTCTCAGGAGATGTGACACAGGTATATCATTATTTACATAGAACCAGTTGTAAGTACACAGTTTTTATGATGGCGATGCTGACCACTTGGACAAGGCAGAGTGCCCATAACTTTTGTCACGACCCAATCATGACCTTTAGGAGCCTTTTAAATGTGGCCAACTGCGTGTGGTGTTTTAATGTCCTGGGTAGGGCCTAAGGGGGCATCGAGTGATTGGTTAACTGTAACAGGGCAACTATCTATAATTTTCTGGCTTTGCCCCAAGCCCAGGAATGCCAGATTGGAGTTAACTCTTCCTGATTGGCTGTGACTAGGTAACCAAGTGGCCCACGGTTATTCTGGCCTTGGGCATTGTTTTATTATTTGGGGAGGCTGAAACTTAGTAAATTTTAGGGTAAGTTTGAAGCATGTCATGGAGTCTGTTCAGCCTGGGCTCTTCAATTTCAACTCACAGATCCAGAAGGTCTCAGTCCATTCAGGAGTAGGCAGCAATGGCAGAAGCACATGGCAGAGGCCCCGCTACAGAAAGGCTGTTCACAGGATGGCAAACAGAAGCCAGGAGAGGGAGCAAGGGCAGAGTCAGCACATGCCCCACCAGGTCCGGTCCCGGTGATCCACCCTGTCTTAGTTACTTATGTGTGACTGTAACAGAATATCTGACATCCACCAAAGACTTAATGAGATCACAGTTCCAGAATGTCTCACACAGTCTTCTCATAGGTAGCTGGCAAGAGCAGAAGGACATGACAGAGGCTGGAGAGTTGTGCACAGCATTGCAGCCAGAAGAAAAGCCAGGGAGAGACCAAGTGAGTCTTGAGACTCAGGTGAGGCTAGAGCTTTCCCAGAAAGACACTGTAGCAGTGTTTCTTCCTTCCTTTACTTAGTTCCTGTTGTCAACTGGGACCTCCCTTCCCTCCTGCCGCGGGCGCCCTCCCTCACTTCCTGGCCCGCGAGTCAATAACATGCACCTGAAGGCACTGCCCTTGCACAACTGCAGTCTCAACAAGTTACAGGATCGCCAGGTCAGACCCCAAGCATGTGCCCCTTCCACCCAGACCCCCCTCTTCACAGCACATGGTTCCACATCTATTCCATAACATCCAAATACATGGGGCTTTTGAGGGACATTCCATATCCAAACAGTAACAATCACCCTCATGGCATTTACCACTTTCATACAAATTTCTGGAGTGTCTATCTATCTATCTGAGGTTCGCTAAAACCAGTTGTACACACATGTTAAAGCTTACAGATAATGCAACCTGAAACTTCAAAGACAAGAAGACAGTTGAGACAGTCGTGAAACTGGTGGTTTCTACTTGATGTATAACTCAGGAAGCTCCTCCTACAAGTTCATTATGTCTCCTCTTTATTCTAATTCAATATACCCATCCTGGGAATTTCTTATAAAAACTGAGGCATTTGAAAAACAAAGGAGAAGATAGGGGAAGGCAGTAAACAGGAGCAAAGTCTCAAAGTTCTACCAACTTCCAAACATGTCCTCTCTCTACATTTGAACTCATATTTCCTACTTGTAAGATGAACCAATATAACTTTAAAGTTGTGTAAATTATGAAACATTTCAGAGGTCTTTCTCCTGTTCATTTACAAAAGATTCAAAAGGGTGAGTAGAGAGAAGCTAAGGTAGTTAGCTAGAATACTGTTTCAGTTTTCATGGACAGACTAATAATGAGATCATATGATACTTGTGTAACTAAGAAAATTAACCCTGGAGTTTTGCTACACCACATAATTTTTGTAGTTAAGAATATAAAATTCTGCACTTTAAGGGTAGTAAGATAAGATCTTATGTTAAGTAGTCTGACCACAAAAACAGACAAAGAATAACATTCTTTCGAGGGATGGATGTGTTTAGTATCTTGCTGGTTCCAATGACATCGCACTTACACACTTTCAAATTCATCCAAAGGTGCAAATTACACATACACAATTTTTGTATATCAATTAATCGTATCTCAATAAAGATGATTTTTAAAAGAAAATGATAGTATAGAAGATTGTTTATTCTACATATATCCTTGCTCTGATCTAGGCATCGTGAGTTTTTACCTTGCACTTTATCTTACAATATTAATTTTTCATATGCATTTAGGCACTTTAACAACCCTTTGAAAATACTTTTCTAATTTCCTAGCAATACTCAGGTTGATGTCTATTGTCTCCTATACTTCAATTGTTTCCACCTAGAATTTTGAATTCAGAGGTCAAAATGTCTATTGTCTTACACTCCCTTGAAGGTCCACCTGCCTATATTTTTTTCAGCCCACTATCAATCCAGAATATGTTGGTATTTTCTCCCATTATGTGTGTGCATGTGTGTGTGTGTGTGTGTGTGTGTGCAACACATAATGCTTATATTGAACTTGAGTATTTTGTGCATGTATATATATATATTTCATGTCAAAATTACAGTCCCTTCCCCTACCCCCCAACTTCCATTACCACCCCTATTTGGTTCCCCTTTGATCTACCTATCATCTCCCTTGGAGAAAGGGAAAGGGGGGATCAGAGGATGGGAAAGAGAAAGGGAGATTTTTGCTAATTTTTAAAAAATTATTTCTTTATATCACTTCAAAACATAGATATGCAATTCATAAAGAATTTTTTCAAAAAGAAACAGAAATTGCAACAATAGCCTTCAAAGCAGAATCTGGAAGACACATAGGTCATGATACTATTAAAAAATAAAATGCGCTGAAGTAACTAATGGCATTCACCAAACATTACCAAATCATTCCCTTCAAAGAGTATCAAGAAATGATGCAATTTTGTCACTTTTAATAATCAAATAGGCGAAGTTAAAGACAGAACATGTGTCGAGTTGACTTGAACAGAAAGAAGAGCGCACGGTAGATGACAGTCGCTAGCAGCAGACTGTCTTCTGAGAAGTCCAAATTCTTGATCCCGGCCGCTGGCCAGTTGCTCACAGCAGACTTCCTCAGTCAACACCATATTCGACACGTGTTATCCTTGCTACCTAATAAACACAAATTGTGCTGTTACGTTTTATTTTCTTCCCTTCACCCTTTTTACACCTTGACATTTTCCAGATCACTGCTACACAGCAATGTCCTAAATGTGCTAGAATTGTAGAATCTAACTGCTGAGACTCTGGACAGCTGAGGAATTTCTGAGGTAGAGGTTTTATTTGTCTGGTTACCAGCCAAACACAAACTAAGCAGCAGAGTCGCCCGCCCCTCCTGCCAGCAAGATTCTTGGCATTCTAGAACAGAGCCGCTTTGACCCACCTTTGGATTCTTCGCTGAAACAAGTAGGAAGACAGCAAATTTCAGTATTTCCACGTTAGAATGACAAGTCAAAAGGAGGCAGGACATTTCGCTTGGGAACGTTTCAAAGCATCAGTAGACGTTTCTTCTTGTCGGTGGAGGCCCCTGGCTCTCTCTCACCTCCAGAGACCAGGCACACCGTACCAGTACAAGAAGGGCAGGGGTTACAGGAGTTTGGAAAGTCTGTGAAAACTGCCTAACCCCAAAACATGCCTCATTGTTTTTCTGTCAATTGGTGGTTCTAAACCAGCCTCAGAACCTAATAAAACACACGTACTTAATTATACTGGGGTGAACACAGACGGCAGGGCAGATTAATTCAAATAACGTGGCTGTTTTGCTGGTGGCAAGAAGGAAATAGTACTACATTCTAAGAAGCAATGCAGTTTGATGGATCAGTAGACTTTAGTACCTGGTGTTTTATAACACCCTTTAAAAAATCAATGATATCTGAAAAACAGCTCATGAATTTAAGTGCCAGCCCTTAAGAAAAGCACAGAAGGGTATGATTCCTTTATCAACTCTCCAGGGTCTTCTGTTCACAGGCTGAGGAAGAGCCAGCCTTGCATGGAGCAGGGCCCTGAGGGAAACCACGCTGCCTGCTTCCTCACTGGCCTCGCTGCTCACAGGAGCCTCCAGCTGCTTCCCACAACAGGGCTCACCTTGGCAAAGGACGTGATAATCTGTTTAAACTACATGGGTGATGGGAGTAGCAGTGTCTTAGGAGAGCCTATGTTTAACACTGGGAAATCATGAGTCCAAAGAAAGTGATCTCTAATTTTTAATTTTATCCATGATTAAGTAGGGAGTAAGGGGAAATAATTTTAAGCATCCCTAAATTTATATGACTGAAAAGCCACTTAATCAGCTAAGCTATAAAACCAAACTTGATTACAGAGCATATAACTTCTTAGATGACTTTGATAATTTTTGAATTTACTCAATACGATGAAGTCAATGAGAAGTAGGCAACTTTAACCCTCTACACCCTCCTAGGGCACCTAGACCCTGCACGATCACAGTACCCCACTCCTTGCCTAGTGGCACCAAACTAACATTACACCATGACTTTGTCATTAAATCCAGTTATAATAAATTCCTGATAATACAGTTAATTCACAATAAATTGCTAATGATAAGAAGAATGCTTAACACATGCTCTTTTGCCAAAACATTAGAGAGTTAGCAGGAAATACCTGCAGAGAAAGCAACTTATCTCAAAGAATAATTCTCTAGTGGACCAGGAAACCAGCTGTGGAAAACTGGTCCTGACTCATTTTGGTCACCACACTTACTGACAGTGAGTGAACACGAACTGTTCTCTCCAGGGCAAACTAGAGAAATGTGATCCACGAGGCAGGTTCCCAAATTGTGACCTTATCTAAAGCAACTAACATTCAAAATTCAAGGGTCCCCAGTACAACTAAAATTACATAATGGAAATACAACAGCTTGCCAAAATGAGCTGGGGACCCTGGATAAGGTGTCAGGATTGAAGGCAGATGCCATTCAGCGTTCAGTGTGGGCACTCATGACAGCCAACTTAGGAAAGGAATGCTGATAAGCTGGGCGTGGGGTGCACATCTGCAATCCCAGCATTCAAGATGTTCAGGAAGCTGAGGCTGGAGCTTTGCAGGGAGTTTGAGGTCAGCCGTGGCTACATAACCTACACAACTTTTTTCAGGACCAGCCTGGACTATAGTCTCAAAAATAAATAAATAAATAAATAAATAAATAAATAAATAAATGTAAAGCTCAGTCTATGGTGAGCACTTCTCCTCACCTGTGATGACGATGTTGCCTTTGTAGTTGAAAGCACAGGAAAAGATGTCATCAGTGTGCCCCTCAAGAACCTGGAGGCACTGGCCAGTGGAAGCATCCCAGATTCTGGCTGTTTTGTCAGAACTGCCAGTCAGAAGACGGTTCCCTTGGGGGTTGAAAGAAATCTGCAAAAGAGAAAGAAAAACAATCACAAGTTTTCATGATGGTTCCCAGTAGATTCTTATCAAAAAAAAATAGGACATAACTGAGCACCTATCACCTCCCCAGCAGTTTTCTGTCGTTGTTGTTTTGTTTTGTTTTGTTTTATACTCAACAGTTTCTTCATGAAGGTAAAAATGTGACAGACATAAAAATTGAAAACTAGATGGAAAAACAATGTAATTGCCTGCCTCCTCCCAACTCTAAAGACCAAAACCCAAGCATCCTTACAACCTGACTATTCCCCACCTGGCCTCTTCCTGGAAACTCATGAGGCCTTTCTGCCCCATGCACATGAAGGGGCAGGTCCCCAGGATGACAACCAAGGCAGAGTCCTTCATATGCCACACCCCATAGTGTCTCTGCAAGGTGATCTTCTGTAATCAACGGCATAGAGATTCCCATTCCCTCTGAGCCACAGAATGAGTGTTCAGGTCTACACAAAAGATCTTTCTCATCTATTGCTACCCAAAGCACATCACTGTCCATAAATACGTTTGCGTGTCTCCCAAATGCCAGGTATTGTTCCTTGGTATCTGAGCCACAGTCATAAATCAACTGGCCCTCCGTTCCTTCGGGAGTCACACTTACCTCCCTCGCTAATCACCAGCAGACAATAACTTGGGCCCCTATTCCGTGTCTAAATGCACATAGGGCCATGCCTGTGGCTCTTTCTTGTGTCTGTACACTGCTTATGGAGTGGAAGCTCTCAGAAAGGGCTTGCTAAGTAAGTGAACAAATGAATGAAAAAGTGGCTTTGGACTCCATAGAAATGCAATGACCAGAGGGGAATTCCATGAGGAATATATTAACTTAATGAGCGTAACATTCAATAATTGATACTGTGAGAATTTGCTATCTCCACACACTCACAAAAGCATGTATGCACTTGTTAAGGGGAGGAGCCAGACATTCAGCAGCCATCTCACCCGACTCCTGGGTACATAGCCCAGGCTCCCTTTCCATTCTGCCATCCGTGCCATTCCCCAGCCCCCTCTGCCATCCCTGTGTCTATCAGCCTATGAATAAGATGTGGGTGTCATTGTTACAGGGACAGCACTAACCAGACACACGTCAACAGCCAGCAGCATTGGGGGGGAGGGGGGGGGGGGGGGGGAAGCATGGGGCCAAGCCCAGTGGTGCAGGCTGAGGCAGGAGGATCATAAGTTCAAGCTCAACCTGGGCAACTGAGTGCCTTAGCAGGACCTTGTCTCAAAGTCAAAAGTAAAAAAGTAACGGACTGAGGATGTAGCTCTGGGGATGAAGGGCCTGGGCTCAATCCTCCAGTATCACCAAAAAACAAAAATAAAAAGGAATACAGCATGAGACATTTGGGGGTCTAGAATGAGCCTCCTGAGACCTGAAACCATCACACTGATATTATATAAAAGAGAAAGTATGATCTTAGATACGAGTCAGGAGGTAAAAGCCCCCAAGACAAAGCATATTCCAGCATGCTCTGGTGGTGCGTGTAAACTAACCCAAGGACTCTGGCTCTGGTCTGTGACCAACTTCTGGGGAAGGTTTATACAAAATCATAAGATACAGCTTTGGAGTTTTAAAACACACAAATTTACAGATGCTAAATGTTCCAGGGATGAGGTTCCTCTATTGTACCTAATTTACAAAACACTTGATCCTTCCTACATAGAAAGTTTTTGTACAATATAAACATGTGTTTACTAAAACCAGAACTTTCTACACATGGCAAGATCTGTAGATAGTTGTATTTTGTAATTTTAGCTAAGATTTTTTTTTTTTTTTTGGTGTTGGGGTAAACACTGCTGTGTATTTTCCCCAATTTTATTAACAGGCACTTATGATACACAATGCTCTTTTACACTTTTCAGCGCCCCAGAAATAATTTATTATACTGAGTCTGAGAGAAGACACATTGAAATTCTCTTTAGGTAACTGATTTCTGCACAAAATGATACAGTTGAACAAGTCTCAGTGCTTCAGTCTCAATCAATACAACTAGATAAGCAAAGCAAGCTATTTATCTTTTTTAAAGTTAATAAATGTTCAAATGAAAACGGAACTCACCTTTGAAATTTCACCTTCATGGCCTTCCAGTTTGGTGATGCACTTTCTTGTGGCGACACTGTAAATTCTTGCTGTTCCTTTTAGAGAGGGTTGAGAGCACTTACATCATCTCAGCTGAAATGCAAAACTTTGGGCCTAAGACATTTCATTACCTAAATATCTGTCCTTTAACATACGAGCCCAGTTTGCAGTATACTTGATCACTAGAGATGACTCAGATCTCACAGAACGTCACCTGTCATCAGTGAGATGATATAAACATGGTGTAATGCCATAAAAGGACTCCAACAGATAAGGGGAGAGCGTAATGCATTGCTGTGTGGCAACTATGGGGATTTGATGTGTGGCTACCATGCATGCTGCAGACAAGGGAACCTTACCACATGGCTGAAAATGGATGTCATATATGTCGTATGTCATCAAACTTATGCTAGAAGACCAGGAGCTCGCAGTAGACTGCATACCTCAATATCAAAAGAAAGGTGTGTGCATAACAGAGCAGCACACTCAGTCAGAGAGAGGACACATACACACTGTGGCATGTCACTCAGAGGTGAGGACATGATGCAGGAATCCAAAACACAAGGCATCACATGGGGTTGCCACAAAGATATGGCAGCCATAGTGGAGAAGCATAAGTAGTTGTAAAGAGATTGTGCAGACTTAATGCCGCTCATGGTGGTAAAGTTAATGAGGACAATGTAGTGTAACATCACATGTAATCATCATGGATATGGCCTGGATTATAGTATCATGTAGTTATTTCCAAAGTGACAAAAGCCCATGTATGTATGTAGACATCAAGAAAGTAACACGGACAATGTACAACATCACATCTGGTTATCAAGGATATGATGTGGGCACAATCTAACAACAAATATAGTCATAAGAAAGATAAGTGTATGCGGTTTCTGCCATAGCTGAAACTCAAGGGGATGACCCACAGTGCAGAATCAGATGTGTTTATTGAGCAAAGCACAAAACTTTCATGAATTGAATACACACAAACATTACCTACCATCAGCTGATGCAGTCGCAATAAGTTTGCCAGCGTAATCGAAGCAGCTGTCTAGTACTTCGTCGTCATGGCCTGTCAATGTTGTGACACATTTTCCATTTGTAGCATCCCACAACTGCAATTAAGGAAAGAAAAGGCTAATTTCCTTCCTAAAGTATAAAGATGGTCAGTGGTTTCCGGGACATGCTAATGGCTGGCTATGTACACGTCCACACATTCAATTAATTTTGTCTTGAATAATGACTAGTGACTACAGCCAACTGTCTGCAAGACATGCTTCGTCACAGAGAAGACCACAGTCAGGTGTTGGTCTGCCACCTTAGTGGCATTAGTCTACTACAACATTAGACAAGTCTCAACTCACCATGCAAGTCTTGTCCATGGAGCCTGTTAGTATGAGAGAGCAATCCCAGCTGAATGTGGCGCTGCTGATCTCAGCACAATGACCAATCAAGGTATGCACCTTCCTGCCAAAGAGAGATAACCAAAACTACTGAAGGATACCTCTCTGCTGTAAACACCCAAAAGCAATGGGATCAAACCCATCTCTGTGACCTAAATGTTGGTTCTTACAAACTACTATCTTTGATGATGAAACCAAAATGGCTTTATTTAACTCAAAAGGATGCCACAGTTCAACAAGCCGAACTGTTCAAAGCTGTACTTAAATTTTAAACAACCAAGATAATTGTGTCTAACATTCCACGGAACCTAATGTCCTCCTGTTCCACCCATTTTGTTGGTCAGTACATATTGTATCACATGTACTGAAATACTACATTGTATCCTATAAATATGTACGGTGGTTACACGGTAATCAGAAATTTTGAGAACATTTTTGAGATGGAAATGCTAATTACCATACTTTGGTTATTACACATCGTATTTCCATATTATCATGCTGTACTCCCTGAATATGCACAATAATTATTTTTTAAATATAACATTATTTTAGATAGCATTTCAGAAAGATAAGAGTAACAAATAGCAAAGCCTAGCTGAAAGCCCAGAAGTATTTGTACACTATATAAGTAAATTTTGATTGTCCAAAAGCCACACACCACTGCCTGAAGGGCCTTTCCTACCTTGGTTGATACTCCTGATACTGAGCCCCTCTGTCACAATACAACCCAGTCCATGAGTGGAGATTTCCAGCACAAACACGCTAATTTAGTTAACTTTTTAGCAACTAGGACCAAAAATCACTAGGGAGGAAATTAAAGTTCTTGAGCTAAATTGCATTTGAAAATTCATTATGAGTTTTATTTATTCATATTATTCATTTCTATATTTCTACTTATCCTAGTAAGTTATTGAAATTTGATCATATAAACATGGATAGATCACCATATATAACCGGGCTACTGCCAAGATTTCTCTTTCATGCTGCTGTTTAGCATATGTGCTTAGGATTCTGAGAAAGTGCTTATTTTACGGATCAGAAATATCATTCAAATAAATTAGTTTATGGTTTCAATATGTCGGGTTCCTGTGGAATTCAAACTGCTGTTTAGAAATTCAAGGTTAAAGTAACAAGTAATACAGGTCATCTCTCTGGTGCAGTTTAAAAAATTCTTTTAAAGCCATTTTATCATTTTTATTTGTATATGTTTATCATACACATTAATTTACACATTCAGTACTTACAGCTAGGAATTAGTGTGTATATGTACCACCTTTTAGGGATTAGGAATTACCTTCCAGTAGAAGCTTCCCACACTATGACCGTGTGGTCAAAGGATCCTGTGATGATTCTATTTCCTGAGGTATTAAATGACAGCGAAATTATTTCTGCCAAATGTCCCTAGAAAAAGAGGTAATGTTGCCATGCATACCTGTGGATAAAACAATTCCTGCATGCATACAATACTATAATCTGGAAAGAGAAGCTAGGGAAGACATAGAGAAAAAAAAAGGAATCAGTATTGGACTGGCGAGAGGACTGGGCGGGGGAGACTGCAAATGGACACAGGTTCGTTTCTGGGATGACACACCCGCCCTAACATTCTATTGTGATGGCGGCGGTTTCACAGTTCCAAAAGATTAGGGGGAAAAAAGGCATTGCTTCACACACTTAAGTAACTCAACTTAATAACACTGTTGAAGAAGAAGAAGGAGGAGGAGGAGGAGGAGGAGGAGGAGAATTTGGGGAAATTAGAAAGCTTCAATCACGTTGTCTTGGAAAGACTAGGTTGACAAGACAGTGTCACCACCGATGGACAATTCCTGACTGGCTCGAGTGACTGCAACAAAATAGGCAGATGCTATGCATTGTAATTGGTGGAATAATCTGCCTGTGAAAACCAGTTTTATTTCATAATTCCTTTCGAAATTATAGCTGAATACTTTTTAAAAGAACTATCGTCATGGGCTAATAGCAGATAATAAGCAAAAACAAAAGCCACGTGTGAAACAAATTCAATAACCTTAAGGAAAGGAAATTCTTAAGATGATTTGACATGGAAAAGGTTACTAGCCACCTGGCCTGCCTTGCCTGGCTCCCTGCCAGTGCTAAGGAGACCGGGCTGAGGAAGCCCCATCCAGCCGCAGGCTCTCTTAAGAGTACACTGCTTGGACATAACACTCGTTGTGTTATTTATCTGAAGTAAATTAACACTAGCCTATGTATAAATGATAAGAAGTCCAATTGCTCATTTGGAAATTGGTTTTCTTGTTGATTCCAAATGACAAAAATGCAATGCAGCCACACTTAACAACACTGGACCCGCGGAACAAACGGGCTCTGAGGAATGGTGTGGGGTGGGGCTGCCTCCATCCCTCACCCTCCTAACCTCAGTGAAAGGATGCACTCGACCTGAACCCACGGGTGTTAACAGGGACTTTTTCCTCCACGTTTTCCAGGAAAATGTCGGAAGGAAGCAAAGCCTCACAAAACCATGACTGCTGCTGTCCGAAGGGGTTTACTTATATCAGTAATGCCAGGCACTCAGATTTAAGACAGAAAAGTCCCTGCCATTATTTTTTTAAAATAATGAGGAAACGTCTTATTTATTCCATGTTTTTCAAACTTTCTTATAAAAAAAATCTGGTTTTGTTAACTGACTTAAAATTTTTGAAAGCATAAGAAACTTGCATTTTCCATCTAGCTGTTCCCTCTGATGATAACACAGACCCAGCGTAGTTCATGGTGGCCTCGGAGGCTGGGATGGGATGAAGTGAAGGGTGGCAGCTCCCAGGAGGGGGCTGACCATAGTAGGAACCGACAAGAGTAAGCACTACTGGAGTTCGCCTTCTGCATCATGCCCTTTG
Source organism: Ctenodactylus gundi (assembly GCA_004027205.1). Lineage (NCBI taxonomy): Eukaryota > Metazoa > Chordata > Mammalia > Rodentia > Ctenodactylidae > Ctenodactylus > Ctenodactylus gundi. The sequence goes on along the minus strand of PVKB01001010.1, from coordinate 99,830 downwards.
GCCTTTCACCCCTGGCACTTGCCCTTTGCCATACTGAGGCTAACACAGGAGGCTTCTAAGACCGGCAGGTGTGGGGAAGAGCATGAATACCTCACAAGGAAAATCTGGGTGGCTCTCCTGTCCTGCCTCTTCCAAATAATGGCAGCCTCCCCCTACTTTCTTTTTATCCTAATGGATGAGAATGAATTCTGAGCTACAGCTCATGTGCTTCACAGAGCAGTATTCATCCAAATGAAAGTTCCTCTCACTCATCCAGTTCCACCACCCAAATCTTTTGCAACAGTCAGCAATGGTCGCACTCTTCTGCTATGGTTTGAAGACCAAGAGTTCAAAAGCTTTTTCATAACAAAAACACAAGTGAAAATAACCACAGAATGCAGCTAGCCTTGTTGACATACCGTTAGAGTGAAGACCTCCTCTCCGTTCTGAATGTCCCACAGCTTGGCCGTGGTGTCCATACTTCCAGTAGCCACCAGCGTGCTTTGGGGGTTGAATGATAAACATACCTAAATTGAGTGGAATGAAGGAAACTTTAAAGAGTTGCAAGTTGGTTTTATGTGATAATATTGTAAGAACTTTAATAAATTCAACTTGGTTCATATATAGGTACATGACGAAACATCAGATATGAGTAAGATATCCCTGGATACCTGGAAAGGAAGCCTTGTTCTCGCACCTCACCTGCTCAGCCTCAGAGGAGCACGAGCTCCTTCTGCCACTTCCAGACCACAAAAGAGCATGAACAAAAGCAAAATGCATCTCCATCTCCGGCCTTCGCTTACCTTTCACCTGGATCACTGTGACACTGTCATCCACCGCCTTTGACTGCCAATTATGCCAGGAACCCAGGAAGCCAGGAAGCACTGAGAATCTTTGCCCACAACCTTGGCTGCACACCCATTCTAGCACATTCTGCGCTTTCAGCACTGGGGAAGGTCAGGAAGCTCCACACTGGTGCCACAGAGCCAACTGAGTTCTCAAGCTCGTGTTACACTCAAAGACCTTTCTTGGACATTGCTCAGTGATCCTCCTTCCACCTGGAATGGACATGCCGCCATCTCTCTGTCTTGAACATCTGCCCTGGCCAAGGACCTAGAACTGTCACCCTGTACTGTGCCCACTTCTGGCACACTTATGACTGGAACTGACTTGTGGGGCTTCTACTTCTTCTACTACACTGTAGAATCTCTAGAAAACAAGAACTATGTCCATTCCAGTAGGTACCCCAAGCTTGTAGGCCAGGGCTACACATGGTTAACATTTAATAAGTGTTTCTTGATGGATGTTGTTGACTTTGAACCATCCATGAAACTATGTACAAAGCAAAATTCTTTCAAATTTTCAAAGAAGTGTGAAGACATGGCCACTCTCTTAAAACAAGGATATATGTCTTCCTCCGACCTTTGGCAAGTTACTGTGAATCTCAACATTCTCGACCCTGTCTCAAAGTAGGGAAATATCTACCGCTTAGTGTTATTACAAGACACAACTATTCTAATAAAATTCAAGGGTTTAGCATGAATCTAAGTCATTGTAGGGTCAGTTACAATTTTCACCACAGTATCCTGTATCTACAAATTACCTTGAATATAACATATGATCTTGTCAGGTGAATAAATATACCATGAAATAGAAAGATGAATATAAACAAAGCTTTTTTCCTAAAAGAAGAAGCTTGTTTATTTTTAAGAGTCATCATTTTCTACAGGACACCAAATATCACACTAATTATGGTAACATGTAGCACAGAATTGGCCAAGGTCCAGGGCTTCCCATAGTGAAAGCTATTCAGAATATCCAACTACCTGCACATATTTGAGTCCTAATGATATCCAGGAAATTTGCCTAAAATTCCACATGACATAATAATTTTAAAAGCTATTTAATAGGTAACTTAATAAACCTCATTGAATCAATTCTTTAAAGACAAGGGAATGAACAAGTGAGGTTAGTTATAACATTTATCATATTACAAATCAACCATTCAAAATGCATGCAAGTTGAAAATACTGGGTTAGAATTTGAAAATTATAAAAGTAGAAATTCTGCTTTCATAATGGATCCTTAAAAGGAAGCAACATAAAACATACTTTAAAACTTTGAAATACACTTACTATTTCTGCTGTGTGGCCCCTGAAGGTGTGGTAACATTTTCCTGTTTCTGCACTCCAAAGTTTACAAGTTTTATCAAAGGACCCAGTTGCAATTTTGTCACTGCAATTTAAAAATATCTGAATTTTTAAAACAAATTTATATGTTACCTTAAATTAAAACAATATACAGATATCCACTTCCTTAGGCATTTTCTTTAATTTCAAAAATATAAGCAATCATGTATTTGAAACAGTGGTTAAAAAAGGCCCAAATTTTAGTGGCATTAATTTATATGTTTAATTTATAAACCTATATTAAAGGTGTGAATTTATTTATAATTAACAAAATAAATGTGGCAAAAGAATTAGTTTAGAAAATTGCAATAAGATGAGGAATACGTAGTGTTAGCTGTATAAGCACACTATTTCATATAAAGCTGTCATATCATAGGTAGACAGAAGAGGTATTTAAAAAGAAATACGAAAAGAGATAAATTCAATTAACTATATGGTTAATAAGATTTTAATAAGTTAGTGAGTACTGAGGACATAATACCAACATTCCAAGTTTAGGAGGATATTGATAAGACTTCTCAATGAGAGATTTCCCATGCTGACTCAGGCCACAGCTGTTGCACCCACTCAGAGAATAGAAGTATACAAGCTTAGCTATTCTGTGGTTTGGGCACTAAAGCCTTTTCTTTTACCTTTGGTCCATAAGCATCCTTTATAGTATGTCACCAAAAATATGAGTTAGATCACCATTTATGGTGTAATTCACTGTTCAAAAGTGTAAGGGGCTTAAGATCCAAAATGCATGTCTTAAAGCAAATAATACAAGCCTGTTATAGACTAAAACTGGTGTCTTGCTTCTTCCCTCTGCTTCCAAGCCATCCATGGAGGGTTTCTGTGGTCTCTCAGACCACAAGGCCCTGTCTGTCTACATTCCAGGGAAGTTTGTCCTGGTGACACCCAAAAACCACCAACGTTTCCTGGCATTTGGGACTGGTGGCTACCCAGAGTCTCTAAAATGGCTTCCTCTGGCTCCAGTCCCAGTCACTGGGGCGTTTCCCATTCACTGCCACCATCTTTCAATTTCTGTTCAAGATATGCTCCAAGATATGTCACCTCAGTCCATTTTGTCATCCTTCCTAACCCTCAACTGCGTCTCAATTTGCTGCAATTTCTTGACCAGTTTCTGTCCCATCATCTACTTAGACGTCACCATTATATTATAAAATGTTGCTGAGGTCAGTATTTTACAATCACTTATTGAATCAATACTTATTCCTGCTTGGATGATGGGCACAAAACTAGTGAGAACTTCCTCTCTTCCTCTTCGCCTCTCTTTTTTTCTCTCTCCCTCCCTTTCTCCCTTCTTTCTCTCTGCCACACAAGTGCACATATAAACATTCCACCTTACTTTTTTAGTGGCTCTCTTACACTCACAATGCTACAGCCTGAATGTCATGAGATACAATGAATGAAAACACTGCTTTAGTACACAAACACATCATTAGACTGAGATACCTATTTATATGACCAGATAAGGAGTAGGTGCTTTGCTAGATAGAATCCAATAGAAAGACCAGGATATATCCACACTCCTCTGCCCTCAGAGAAGTTGTTTCTCAGAAAGACACTCAAAATACATCATGTTTCTTAAGTAGACTGTTGAGGGAATGGAATTATCTTACATACAGTTGCATTGCAATAAAAGCCGGAATTACACCTGTGGTAAAATAGTATTGTTTATAATTTATTTCAATACAATTTTTCACTTCCACAGTTAGTATAATAAAGTATTATAAAACTTGTCATTCTTTGTCATGTAAAAATACATAGATGAAGGTTAAATTTTCTGTAATTTAATTGTAATGTTGAATCACTTTAATGTGCCAATGAAAGTTGATTGCTCCATCACAATTAATGTGTATTTATCACATTTTAGAAAGATACAATGGTATCAGAAACCCAGATATTAATTTTTTAAATTAGAGTATAGAATGTCTATCCTAAGTGCTTCAGTTTTTTTAAGGAAGGTTCCCCTTCCCCTGCCACTCTGCAAAAGGAGTTCCCTCTGGTCTTATGAGTGGATGATCACACCTGCTTGCTAAGCAGTCTCTGCCTGCTGCGTCTTCCCAGCATTAAGCCCTCTGATCCCCTCTTTCTGCCAGAGCAATCCTTCTGAAGAGCACGTTCATTGTTGTGCTCCTTGGTGTACAAACCCTTGATTGCAACTCAGTCCAGAACACACTTTCAGCTCCACAGGATGCAGTGATCTCACCTGCTCCTACCTCTCCACAAGACAACACTCATGAGAGATTCTGGCCCCTGACCCGCCTTGTATGGTGACACTGTAAAGTCCTGGAATGCTAAGATGCCCTCACTCACCCCCTGTGTTCCTCTCCCATCTGTCAGTTTTAGGCCTTAATCTTATAGCATCTGTGAACTACATTCAAACCAGGTGAAATCACAGTTTTCTGCTCCTCCTTTGTGTTTAAACCATGCATTGTTTTGTTCTATGCCATTGTGCAATTACTGTAAATGAACTGTATCGATACAGCATCATTAATGAAAAAGGACTCATGTGTTTGAATCTTTTTACTCAAATATGTACAAATATAGGTTCATTTGCCCATCTTCTGACAAGAGAACAAAACCCTTTCTTTGACTCTGGGTCAACTAACTGGAGTTCATCATCTTGTCTTACAAAAATTACATCAAACCCCTACAATTATAATTTTCTTTTTTCCTTCAACCTCAACACCCCAGTACTAGTGACTGAACCCAGGGCTTTTGTACTGAGCTACATCTTCAACCTTTTTTTCAGACTGAATTTTGCAAGGTCCTAAGTTTTCCAGGCTGATCTTGAGCTTGTGATCCACCTGCCTCAGCCTCCAATAATGCTAGTACTACAGCTTAGTTTTCTTCTCTTTAAAGTGACAAAAAATACTTAAAGAACTTAAATATATTTGCAAAACAATCCAAGTACAGAAGAGTTTCATATTTTCACAATACATAGTCTAATTTAACATCGATCTTATCCATGTCAGTGCTACAAACAGCCAGGACACTACAGACATCAGTAGCATAGTGCTTTATTTACAAAGACAATAAAAACAAACCTTAATGTACTAAGTCAGCTAACTGGAAGTTGACTTTTAAATGTTTCTGTTGTTCTTGTTACAATTATTTAGCATGTTATTACATTCATTCTATTTTCTACTTGGCAGTACTAAAAATTCACATCTAAATGAAGTAAACCACGTGGCAGCTGTATAACTGTATGTAAGTCATACTGCTCAGAGCCACCAGTCCGACGCTGTCAACACCTGCAGGAGTCACATACCAGGGAGCTCTCAAGGACAGAGACTTGATCTTGATGAGTGTCAACCCCAGCTCTCCTTTTTTACAACTATGTGAACCCGGGAAGGGTATTGGAGCTGATATTCTTCACAAGAATGAAGTCTATCTCAAAGGCTCTTTAAGTTTTGAAGGAGGTATTGAGAAGGATTCCTAAGTACATACCCGGCACTCAAATTTTTAATCCTCTTTCTTATTCTCTTTGTCTCCTGAACACACAAACGAATGTGGGATGAACACGTAAACTAATGAAGGAATAAGCGAAAGCGTGAACAAACCCGTAAGGATTGTTGAATGCTATGGCATAGACCACGTTCCGATGGCCCTCCAGTGTGTGCAGCTCCTCTCCAGACGTGGTGTCCCAGACCTTACATGTTCGATCATAGCTTCCTGTGATAAAGCTAACATAAGGAATAAAGCAACACAGCACAGGGTGAGACCGGTCGGTGTCGAAAGAGACTTCATTTTTTATCTTAAGGATAATATAATAACCTTTTCAGCTTTTTATGATGGAAACGATCCGTGTTAAACAAACAACAGAAATATCTAAATTCTTTTAGAAACATGTACTTTGTCTCATACAAAAAGGACTCACTAGCTGGAGGAATGGCTCAGCAGTTAAAGCGCTTGAGCAAGCGCTAAGCCAAGTACTAAGTACCCAAGTTCGATTCCCCAGCACCACATAAGCTGGGCGTGGTGGCACATGCCTGTAATTCCAGCACTCGGGAGGCTGAGACAGGAGGATTGCCGTGAGTCCAAAGCCAACCTGGGCTCTGAAGTGAATTCAGGACCAGCCTGGACTACAGAGCGAGACCCTGTCTCAAAAAAAGGACTCACTGAAGATCAGTTCTGCTACTAATTGTTACATCACTGTAACATATAATCTTACATAATTAAATTGCATAATAATAAGCAACACTTCATAAAACTATCCATCTCTCTCTGCAAGAGCACCATTCTCCCAGTTAATCATACTGTGAATTTTGCCATCTTCCTTTTCCCTGCACTCCCCACATGATCTATTGGTGACTTCTGTCAATGCAGTCTCAAAATCCATATGTAACACGGCCCCTTCCCCCCGCTGTCTCCATCTCCTGCCTAAATATATGAACGCATCATCTAGTAGACCTTGGATCATGCATAGTCCTTAAAAATCTGTATTTGTTTTTCCTACAGAAAGTGAAGGGCTTAAAGCCTTTTAAGCCTTCAAAGCAGGCAGCCCTGGGCTATCTCTGGGATATCAGTTGCTCCCCAAAGAGCCTCCTGAACAGCCATATTCACCATTTATTAGTCTCTGAAGACCCAGGGGGCTCCTTTATACCTCCTAAAGCAGGGGTCACCACCTCCCTGAGCCATGGACTGTACTGGTCTGGGGCACTGAAAGGACCAGGATGCTGTGGTAGATGAGCAACAAGCAGGGTGAGCACCTAGCCAAGCCGCCCCACCCACCCCGCCAGCACGCTCCTGTCAGGTTCTAGTGCCATGTCTGATCTGACAGGAACCGGCGCTTCCCCCTGCTCTCCTCTCATTATAGCGCCATTTCAGAGCTACCCCTGACAACCCACTGCACAACAAATACGCACCCCATCTGCATCCCTTGGCCACAGCGGTCTTTAACTAAACCTGTCCCTGGCATCAAAAAGGTTGGGGCGTTTGCCCACCTGAACACCACTACTTCCTCAGGGACCTGAGACAATGACTCACATACTTTTAAGTTTCTAATAAATACATTCTTCTTATAAACAAATGAGCGAATCCTTTAACATGGCTAGTCTACTGTAAGGAAGATTTGCATATTGACATCTAACATGTTAGGGTAAAACAACAACGTTTCAGTCATATGTCAAGTGCTTAATTAGAAAAGAGACTTTCTGTTTACTAGCACCTCTGAAGTGGAAACATTATTTTAAAAAGGTAGTAAATGTATATTTCCCTAACATAGGAAAAATGCAAAAAAAATCATAAAGCCCATCTGAATGCCTAGAAAACTAAACCCTGATGACCAGACACAACAGAACAGAGACACAGAGAAGACAGAGTATTTTTTGTTCTTTCCTGGGCAGTTTTCTTCTAGCTTCTTCCATGGCCTTCCTCCATCTTTGGGTAAATGCAGACCTATAAACACATTGCCACTCTATGCTTATGTATATCTATATTGCCGTGGGTGAACTGCGTGTCCTCTCCCAAGTTCATATGGTGAGGTCCTCACACCCTGGTGCCTCATTCACAATGGGCCTTTTTTTTTTTGAAATAGCATCATTAAATAACTAATGAGTTAAGATGCACTACACAGGGGTCGGCAGGGGCCCTAATCCAACATGACCAGCATCTTTGGCAAAGAAAATTTACAGCCAAGCACACACACACAGGAAACGCAGCATAAAACTTGAAAGCATAGATCAGAGTGGTCCTTCTACACATTAAAGAAGAGCGAGGACAGAGATAAAGAATAGAGTGTCCTCCAACAGCCCTCAGAAGGCGTTACCTTCACCTCTAGCATCTAAGCTCCCAAATGTGAGACAATAAACTTTTGGGTTTTAGGCCATGTAGCTTGTGTTATATTGTTACACTGTTCCCAGCAAACCAATCACACAAGCTTGTTGTTATTTATCTCTGTAGGTCAAGACAAGTTTCTAGTTCATTTTTTCCTACCTGACACCTCAGATTCCAAGCTGACCACAAGCGTGCACTGGACACGGGCTTGAAGATTCTACCCACTGCAGCCCAAACCGCTGGGCCTGCCCTACACTGACTGATCACAGTTCATCCTGAAGCCACTCCTGTCTAATTCTCCTGCTGATAAGGCAAATACGTTGTGATCCAACTAGCCCACTCCCACATCATAGTATTCTCCCACCCAAAATGGCACAAATATCACAGAAGACTTTAAAAAGTGGGAGACAGTGCTCGTGTTTTTCCTCCATAGTCATAAGAACTTGGGAACCTGAAAAATGAACACATTAGGTACCTAACTAATTAGAATATTTAACAAACAGAGTTTTTAGCCTTTGGCTGCTATAATTAAAAAGAAGACTGGAGCCTTACCATGAGCCTGATTTGTTAAGCGCAACATTAGTCAGGGGCAGTATGTGGGCTCTGAGAACCTTCAACAGAAGAAAGCAACATTTACGTGGGACTCGTCCCAAATTAAGGCTCATTCATCGATTTTGACTTCAACTAAACGAAGATACTTAATGCTGTCTTAATTACATTTAATAAATGAATAATAAACATTTGAACTAATGAGATAAAAAATGTACTCCTATTATTAAGACAAACCATATGTTTATTTGGTAGCTACAGACAATTACAAGACTTAGTTGACTCCTTGTTTTCCGTCAATACCAACTTACCTGAAAGATAAAGGATGGCTCGTAACTAAGACACCAAATAACAGCAACCGGTAACACATTCATTTACATATTACGTGTGTGTGTGTGTGTGTGTGTGTGTGTGTGTGTGTGTGTGTAGTGTATTAGTGTATACAGGAAATACACTAAATGCATTTTAAATATATAGTTTTCAATGAACTATAACTTTTTGAATATGTCTTCTTTATATTTCAGTCCCTACATTGTCTACTCTTTAGTGGATATTTAACGAATCATCATTGAACAAATATATAAAAATTGAAATATATATTAACAGAGTGATTGGCTAGGATGGGCCGTCCCAGTTTTGTCATTTACAAAGCTATGAGTTCTACCACCACCCTTTTGGGCTAGCTGTAAGATCGCCTTAGGTGCAGAGCTCTCATTTAAAGGTACATACTGCCCCCTGCTGGAATTCAAAAGATTTTACAATAATAACTTCATTTTCTTCCAGAAATCTGAATGGATGGGTACCAAAATCCATCTGGATATTTTGTAACAAGTAGACTCGACTGGTATATAAATTATATTCATCTTTGCTATCATAATTGTATTTAAATCATAGAAATTAAAACATAAAATGAAGCAATTTTAGAATACATGATTAATACTTTAAATATTAAATTAAAAAGCTGTTGTTAAAATTCAATAGTTTTTAAAATACTTTTAGTTGATTGCACTTGTTTTATTTTTAACTTAGTCAACAAAAATTGTGAAAACAGACATATTTACATCATACTAAAATGATCTGAGGTCGTATAAATACTTTACTTGCTGATGTACATTCACTCACATGAAAGCAGAAAATGCAAAAGGTTTGTAAACCAAGAAACATGACTTCTCAAGATTACCCTAAGTAGAATATAGGTGTATTAATCCAAAGACTTAAAGCTACATTAATGGTCATAACCCTTTTACTGGGTCATGTCAAAGAGAGCTAAAGTTACCGTGGTCCTTCAACACCTCAAGGAATGAATGTCTTGAATTTCACTTCATGATTATCGAGACAGTCTTAGCAAATACGTGAGGCACCCATATAACACACAAGCATTTTTCTCAAGAAAGTGTTTTCAAGGGAAGGGAAAACCATTTTTAAGGGAAGATGAATCGATAAAACAGCAGTTATTTTGTCAAAATGCCTCTACCTTGTATTTTCAAAACCTGCCTTACCTTAAACAGATAGAAAACATGGGTGCAGTGCTGCCTCAACTTCTCCTGCAGTCTCTCAACTAAAAGCCTGACTTGCTTGGCCCGGGTGGTTGTGATCAGAGGCTCCACCTTCTGGATCTCTTCTACTAAAGCGCTGACGTCAGTACTGAAATTCAGAAATCGACGCTGGTTCATCACATAGGGAACTACAAGCACAACCCCCACAACATGGTACCGACACTACCCTTTTCCCCCTGTAAACTTTCTGAAAGAAATCGCAGCTATGAGTAGAGTGTGGCAATGGAGAAGCGAGAGGCTGGGATTTCCTAAAACACATCTTATGCAGCCCGTTCACATACCACCCTATATTAAGGTTTCCCAATTAAAAAAAAAAAAAAAACATGTTTTTGGTGTAGCTTACTCACCTAGGACCAAGCTCAAGCAAATCTATGGATCTGATCTTTAATTCTCCACTTTTTTCATACTCCAACATAATTCCTTCAGAATAAATAAGAACAATAGGTCACACTTGATGATGACAGCCTATGCCCAAAGTTAATACACTTTACCTTAGGGGTTTTTTTTTTTGCCCTTTCATCAGATTTTTAATTTTTCAACACAAAAAATTGTGCAGTGATACCTGCACCCAAAACAATATAGACTAAGTTTTCTTCTAAATTCTCCTGAAATTTTCCAATAAACAGACAAGGATAAAAAATAATTGGCAGAAGGTGGAATGGCTCCAAGCCTAACTTGAGGAAAGTAGCGTGTGAGTTCCTGGGTTTTCTTTTGTTTTTTGTTTGTTTTTTGTTTTATTGGGACCTAGTCCAGGGCGTTCCACTGATCTACAGACTCAATCCTACTTAGGTTGGTTTGTTCATTTATTATTTTAAGACAAAAATCTTTCCAAACCACCCAAACGAGCCTCAAAACTGAAGCCCTTTCCCGGCGTCGCTGGTAGCTGGGACTACAAGCATGTACCACTGCACCCAGCTTTGGGTTTTCATGGTCTCTCATATACTTCAAAACTAAGACCAGGGAACTTACAGCCAGAAATCAGCAAAAAGTCCACAATGAAAAATAGAAACCTGGCTCCCTGAAACCAAACGACCAGGAAAAGAAAAGTCAAACAAAGATCTCGTGGGAGCCCTAAATTCTGTCCCAAAGCTCAGCCCTTGCCAGTGACCCACCTGTGGGTGCCCTGGGCTATCTCTGTCCTCACTACATATACTGGGCCCCAGCCTTCAGCAGCAGCGACAGCAAAGCCTCAGACCTTCCCAGCTAGGACCCACTGGGGCCCAATGTTCCTGCAGCAGCATAGCGAAATCCTCGGGCTTCCTACACTTTCCTCCACACCTGTGTCCTTAGTGGGCAGGACCATCCACGTGCAAAAGGTGAAGCAGTGAAGTCCTGGGATGGCCCAGATGCCACTCCGCAGCAAATATCAAGGCAGCATCAGGAAAGGCCTCTGTTTCCTGGCCTTCCAGCCAGCAGCATAAACAGGCTCAGAAGGGACCTAGGTCACCACAGGACAGCAAGGAAGTACCTCACGCTCCCCACAGACAGCACCAGTACTATCTAAGCAGGGGTCCAAGCAGTACCAGAAGGCAAAACAGAGCCAGACAGCATTGGAAGCCCTCGAAAAACCAAGCCATCATTGGAACCAAAGGCAGCCCACAAAAATCAACAACAGTCTATGCAAAATCTAAGTAGGATGATGACTTGCTAAAATAGAAGACTGGGAGAATTCTGAGAATCTCTTACATAATAACCAAAATGTCTCGGATACATCAAAAACCAAAAAACCTCTTATCATACAAAAACCAGGAAGACATTCAACAGGCACCAATATCCAGAACACGATACCAATCCATCAATCAATCACCTATGATACCAAGAACCAGAAAAAGTCAGTCAATGAGCACCAAAACTGACATGGATGCGATTTGAAATTATCTCACAAAAGTTTTAAAAATACATAATTAAAAAGTTTCAACAATCGTAAATCTACCTGAGTTAAAAATGGAAAAAGTCTCAGGAAATTATTGATATTAACAAAGTGGGAATTGTGGAACTGAAAAATGTAATAACCAAAAACACACAGCTGGATGATCTCAACAACAAAGAAAAACAGTACACTCGACCTAAACTGCAAGAAAAGAGTACTGGCGGTTGAGCCTGCTGCCATCTTGCTGTATTCATGTTCTGGGTGCTTCACCTCTACCTCTAATCTCAAGGGTATAGACTTCAAAACCACCTCCACTGTTAAATACTATTGATAATGCCAAAAATCTTATATTTCATAATGCATTTTCCATACTAAAATTAAGAATTTAAAACTATGTATCAAAATAGTTTTAGAGCAGACATATAGCTTCTTCATATAAACAGCACGCTTCTCAAAACTGAGAGAAGAAAAATAGCTCAAAAAGTAAGCATGTAGAACAAGTTAGCCAATATCTTTAATATCTGGTTGAATTGAGGCCAGCTGGAATCTCATGTGTGATTCCGTATTCAAGCTGTTGCCATGTGTTATTTTGAATGAAATATAAGAAAAATCTGTTCATACACATATATATAGCTGGAAATGAAAGAGTATGTTAATAGCCTTTTGAGATAATTACCATATTTGATTTTTCATTAAATCCCAACACATGGTAGTTGCACTTTTTCATCCTGTCAAATTACAACCTATTGATTTCCCTCCAATTCATACATGATTGAAAAATAGGAGCTCATTAAGTTATGCATATTTTCTAAATGTTGACATGTCCATCAGACAATATCAGAAACTCTCAGTCCTTAATATCATTTCCAATCCCTCTCATCAGAAAACTCTCCTTCTGTTGGTGAGGTGAGCTGTCAGGCTGTCAATGGTAGGTTTTAGTTTTCCAAAATTCTATTTTTGTTTGAAATTCGAATTTTAGCACTGGCTAGAAAAACTGACAGCCTTACTTAAAATGCTCAGCTCACATCACTCATTGTCAAGAAAATATGCCAAATGCCCAAATCTGGGGGGAAAAAATGTTTATCTGTTGGTCTTTCAAGTAAAAGTGGTCTTCTATGAAAAGCCGACTGCTTCAATCAGCATCTCAAATAATCACACAAACACTTCTCTCACGGCGTCTAGGGCACTACATCGCCCAGCAAATGTGCTTTGTGAATGTTCTCTACCTCCTCCCTTGGATTATTCAAAGGACGCCCGCTTACGTATTGACACGTCACTGCACTAATAAGCTTCACAGCTTTATCCAAGATATTCCCGAGTGAACGAGTACTTTTTTTTAATCAAAAGAATGTGACAGGGAATAACACAAGGCCACTATCACAGTTCTGTGACCCTGCCTTGACTTGTAGTAAGGTCTAGAACGTTCCCCTTCCTTCCATTGGTTTTGCACTATCAAAAAGATGTCACCACAGTGAAAAAACGGGTTATGGCTTAGTGTTATTTACAAAAATAATTATAAATTTACATTTAAGATAGATAAATGCATTGATACTTATAAAATCAACTGAAATGGTTCAAGGGCCTCTGGCATCCTGTACACTGTAAGAATTGTTGCCGTAGATCCTAATTTGATATAACGCCTCTGATTCTTCTAGCAGCATCTCAGATAAAGGAAAAATAGCAAACGCTATCAAATCCTCATATTTACTCTTTGAAAGCCTGGATCATTAAGCACACAATATGGCAGAACTGAACAAAGCACAAACTTGGTAGCAGAGTTCCGAGTTTAAGTTTCAGTTCAATTCCTCATTTGTCCTGACACTACCACAGTGACTTCCCCAGAGGCCCCACCGTGTATAATGCATACAGTCTGAAGGCTGAGACTAAACAACACGTATAAAGGCTAGGTGGTCAGTGCTTATTACGTCAGCTGCCCAGGAAGGCGAGTCTCAGAGGCAGTGCGCAGTTTGTGTGGATTCTCACCTGTGCTTGGGTGGGCTTTTTCGTGATGGACTGCCTTTGAGTCACCCACGGGCCTACAAGCAACCCCTCACTCATCTTTCTATAAATATCCCCAATAAACTCATTGATTTAATTTGTATTTTGGTCTGTCTGCTGTGTCTTATCTAGGGAGAAAAGGTGTGCATTCAAACCTCTCCAGGAAAAGTTTCATGCAGCACATTATTAATCAGATACTCCTGTAACGTGTACTATGTGGTCACTTTGTACTGACTAAATTACATTTATCCCGCCTCTTCCTGGTGAGGCTGTAATCCATGCAAGAAGAAAGCACGTCATATACTTGTTATATTTCCAAGACATTGCCCCCCACACCTTCAGGATAAGTCTTGAGGATCTAAGTGGAGCAGGCATACGACCAGGCCAGGATCAAGCACACATTAACACTGCCCAAAGGACACACGTACATTCTCTCTGCAGCTTCCATTTCCCCCTCCAGGGTGCATGCCCCTCCCTGTGATATCCATGGTCTTCATGCAACTCACACTTTCTGGCTACATGAACTACTGGTACATGATTGAAGATGTATCCCCAGCTTGCTTTGTCCAGCTGATATTCTCTAACTGTTTACATATTGCTTTTCAGGAATAATCAATGTGACAGTCAACTTCCTCCTTCTTCAAATATATCCTTTGCAGGCTTTCTGAAATCTCTCCTCTTTCTCTTTGTTCCTTCTCATTTTCCTCTCTTGGTAAATACTGACGGTCTTTAGGGTTCAGGCCTAGAGAACTCTTCCCTTTACTTCATAGACTTTCTCTACTTAAATTAGTTCATGCCTAAGGCTGTATTGAATGCATCAACTATTAATTGTAACTCTCTGAGTATTCTGAGTTACAGCCATGTTAGGTGAGTTCCCTCCAACAGGTTGGGCATCTCCCCCTTCAGTTCTGCTGCTACCCAGAAATCTCCTTCCAATGTCAGACCTACCATTTGCCCAGCTGGGAAGCCATAATCTTGAAAGGATTTAATCTCAGTCTAGTCTCACTAAACAGACTCGGCAAAATCTATATGGATAGCCAGAGGAGCTGCTGTGTAATGAAACACAACCTTTTAAGATACGAAAATCACTCAGAGCACATTTAAAACCTCCAGAAACTGCCCAGCACAGCAGGCAAGAACTGGAATTAAAAGATTAGCTTTGCAGAAGTTTTGCTTGAGTGTTGTTCTTTCCAAGAAATAAAGTAGTTCTTTTGTATTAAGTGCTTGAAAATAAACTCCAGTTATGTAGTCTAATAAACAAATTTCATAATAAAAAAAGATTCTGTGGTGAGCCACCCACTAAAATTTCTATTTTATTTCAAGTTAAAAAAAAGACTTCTGTGCCACATTGAACTTTCAGCAAAATATAGATATTACAACCTTTTAAAAAATCTGGTTTACATTATTTATATACCATGAGTTCTAGAAATAATCAAAAAGGCTTACAAGGATAAAGAGAATAGAAAAAACTAATATTAGTAGGTAAGAAATAGAATAAAAATCAAGCTGCAAAAATGTTGTGTGTGTATGTGTGTGTATAACATTTTCAATTGCAAAAGAAATGACTGAATAACTAAATATAAATTAACAAGAAATGTACAAGACCTAGCTAAGCTATTGGCTGTAAAAGACAGTTGTGATAAGTGGGGAGACACATTTATGAATGAGAAAATTCAATGTTATAAATATATGAAA
The DNA here is from genome assembly GCA_004027205.1 of Ctenodactylus gundi. Taxonomy (NCBI): domain Eukaryota; kingdom Metazoa; phylum Chordata; class Mammalia; order Rodentia; family Ctenodactylidae; genus Ctenodactylus; species Ctenodactylus gundi. The sequence goes on along the minus strand of PVKB01001010.1, from coordinate 84,210 downwards.
TTAATCTATTGAATTATATACTTAGGAGTTTACCATTTAGAAATTGAAAATTTATACTACCAACATTACAATGACCTTTAAAATAATAAAGTATGGTTCTGATAGAAGTATAGCTGCTGCTAAAAAATTAGATCTACATAGCAAAAATATTTATAAATAAAAATTTAAGTGAGGTCAATGTAATATTTCATTTTAATGAAGAAAGAATGTTTGTTGAGTAAATAATGTAATACTCAGTTATACTTAAAAACATAATAAAATAGATCTCTACCACATAAAACTATAAAGCTGCATTCTAGGTTGATTAAATATTTTAAAATTAAAAATAAAATATAAAATAGTTTGAATAGTGAAACGGGTTTATATTTGAATGCCTGTAGGGTGCTTTTTAAGCATTATGTGGAACGCAACACATAGAAATGAAAATGTTGACATATTTGCCTGAAATAAATTTTAAACTTCTATATGTTAAAAGATAACACAAAAGTAAAGACAAATTATGGCCAGTAAAAACATTTAAACTATAAATACAACGCTTGTAAAACTTAATATGAGGAACTCTAAAGCTGATTGTTTAATTCTGTATAAAAGGTCTTAATGGTTTTTTTGCAAATAAATACAATCATCAGTAAATATATCAAAATAAAAACCTCTCAAACCCACTAGTAAGAAAAATCACAAAATAAAACTGCAAATATAACTCATATGTATCAGACTGGCAAAGATTATAAGATCTAATAAAACCCAACATTAACAAGCTTGAAGAAACAGGTACATTCACAACTGTTAGTAGATAGATTAGGTGGCTTTTTGCAAAAAGCCAGAATGCCTTAAAGAATATGCTTTAGTGATCTCGGTTATTTCTTCATGTATTTTTGCAAGATTTGATGATAAATAAGTATGATTTTCTAAGAAAAAAGTGTAAGACAAATAAGAAAATAGAAGATAAATGATAGGGGTCCACACTGAAGAATGTAAACTCTTAGGAAACAAGATATCCACAAGTGTGTTTGACTCAAAGCACAATACTTTGAAATGTATATAAAATCTACATAGATACAAGACACCGCTACTATCAAGAATTATTTTTCTTTTCTGTCACTTTAATTTTTTTACATGATACACAAAAGCACTCAGCCTGTGCTACTTATTACTGAGGAAACAAAAGACAGAAACAATGAGTAAGTAATACAATGAATTTTTTAACTCAAGAACAGATTGGGAAAAAAATAGAGCTTGACAACCTACACTGTATAATCTAATAAGCTAAGGAAAAAGAGACAAAATTGTAGAAAGCAAATGAGTAAAACCCTGTTTTCTTCACTCACCAATCTTTTATTTCTAGCAAAATGAACAATGTTCAAAGATGCTAGGGTGACTATTTAAAATCAGTTGAATTGCTATACAAACAGACATGGAAAACACAGTGTGAAATCTGAGACATAGACATTTGACGGCTTCACAGTGACAAAACATCAAGGCAGTATGTTCATTGTTCCATAATTACTGAGCTTTAGTGTAAGCAACAGTCTTCAATATATACTGTAAAAAATAACAGAAAATATATAAAGATACTCACACAAATATTTCTCAGTTATGACTTTTTAACATCATAATGTTCTCAATATTTCTCTTGATCAGGAACCATTATGTAACAAGCATAATTCTCACAACACCTAAGAAAAAGCCTTTACCCTCAAAATTTAGTAATATACTAAAAGGTTAAGATTTAAAGGGTGTTGGCATTTTTTACTCAAATCAACAGACACCTTTAATGTGCTCAAAATATTAACTAGCTTAATCAATGTTTACTTAGTTCTTTCTCTTGGCCAAAGAACTAGGAACTGCACATAAAAAAATAAAAGACAGAGATCAACCAAGTCAATTGAAAACCACATAGTTGGCACCTCCTCTTCGTGATGCCAAGAGTTAAGGAGAAAGGAATGGGGGTCAAGATAAAAAAGGAATTTCTTTTGTTTGGTTGACATTACTGCTGTATACATTGCATCCCAGGAACGTAAGTAAGGGGAGGGTTAATTCAATGGATGCAACAAAAGAATATTCCAGACATATATTTTTCATTCCAACAAAAGTGGGAAGATTGAAATTAGAGAATTAAAAGACAAAACAAAGTGTCCCTATCTGCAAAAGTAGCAATGATTCAGTGGTGAGTGATTTTTTCCTATTTGATAAAGTCTTTGAAACACCCACCTGCTATTCAACAGTATCTTGGACACTTACATATGCTATGGCTCACCAAAGATGGGAATTCAGAAATGAAATACCTGAGTATGCTAATATGACCTCGTACCAAAGTAGATAGTCATTAAGGCAAGAGTTGGAAAACTGAGTCTGAAACTTCCCTTGAATCTATAACTGTTACTAGGACCATTAACTTTCAGAGCTGGAGTGGACACAGAGATCACTTATCTGACTTGTTCTGACAAATTCCAGGCATCTTACTCCACATGCACCATCTCATCGGACTTATTTACTCAACAAATATGGGAATGTCTATTTTATATATGTCAACCTGCTGTAGGTGCGAGAACTGCAGTGGTGAGCAAGACAGCCATGCCACTGTCCTCACAGAGGTCTGACCCAAGTCAGGAGCACTAAGAAAGAAAAATGAGCAAACTTATTATGGCCTGTTGGGTTGAGATGGCTCTAAGCAGAAAAGACAGATCAGGGAACAGGGCTATGAAGGAAAATTTTTTAAAAAGGTAAATCTCCACGAGGGTATTTGCCCCAAATAAAACACAAATGTACACTTTCAAATGTATCTGAAGTCTACACAGGTGTGAGACACCGCTCCTATCATAAACTGTTTCTGTCATTTTACATTTTTCACATTGTATGCAAAAGCACTCAGTGTGCACTGCTCATTATTGAGGAAATAAAAGATATAAATAATGAATAATACAATAATTACCCTCATACAAGGAAAGAATTCATTCACTTTTGAGGGAAGAGCTTTAAAAAAAATTTTTGAGAGATCTGGGCGTGGTGGCACAGGAAGATAATCGACCACTCACAGAAAGATCTCAAGCTTGAGCTCATCTGGGCCCATGCAGCAGCTTAGTGAGACCCTTTGTGTCTCAAAATAAAACCATTAAAAATCTGGAATGGGGATGTAGCTCAGTGTGAAGGCCCTGGGTTTAACTCCCAGTCATTAAAAAAGTTGGGGCACTAGCTCTGCTAAAGTCTAGGAGACAATTCACATACGGGGCCAGTTCAAGGCACACGTGGAAAAGTAGTGCTGGCTAGAGGGAGGACTAGGAAATGGCAGCCAGAGGGGAAAACAGCAATAGGACCTGGACAGTCTTGGAGAACACGGCTGTTTTGCTTTAGGTGGGATGAAAGGCTCCTAGAGGCCTTGAGTAGAGGAATGACATGGTCATATTTGTGTTCTAACAGGGCCACATAGCCACTGGAAATAAGAAAAAGGTGAGAGCTTTTATAAGAGAGAGTAGAAGTATTCAAGTGGGGACAAATTATTGGCTTTGATATGTATTCTCAAAGCTGGCTAAGCTAGAGGAATAGCACGGCACTTAGAGCACTTGCCTAGCAAGCATAAGGCTGTGAGTTCAATTCGCCTGCACCGCATAAGCCAGGTATGGTGGCACATGCCTATACTCCCATGCTATGGTTTGGATCTGGAGTGTCTCCCAAAAGCCTCATGTATTTGGATGTAGCAGAACAACTGTGGAGCTGTGTGCTTTGGGTCTGGGAAGAGTACTTAAAAGGTCACACTGGGCCAGTGCCACTCACTGAAGCCAAATGAAGTGTCTGGCTGGAAGGGGTGGATGCGTGGGACTTGGATTGTGTTGGATTGTGTCAATTTATCCATATAGGGCATGGGGAGCAGAGCTTTCAGGTGTGTGCTACTGACTAGTGGGCCAGCAAGTAAGGGAGGGGCACCCACACAGGGTGTGTGTGGGGGGGCGGGGGGGGGGGTACTGACAGAGTGGACTAAGTAAAGAAAAGAAGAAGACACATTGTTACAACCTCTCCATGGAGAAGCTCTAGCAAGGCCTGATACTCCTCAGATCCACTTGGCTCCTACATCACCTGGCTGCTGTCAGCAACACCATGAGCAGCTCTCCAGCCTCTGCCATATGCCTCCACTCTTGCTGGCTACCCATGAATGGACTGTGTGAGACCTTCTGAAACTGTGAGCTAGAATAAATTCCTTCCATGAATTAATTAGGAATGTCAAGTATTACGTCACAGTAATGAACAAATAACTAAGTCATCTGAACACTCAGGAGGCTGAAGCAGGACTGAGGTGATTTTGAGGCAAGCCTGGGCTACACAGTGAGCTCAGGATCAGCCTGAACTACAGAATGAGACCCTGTCTCAAAAAAAAAAATAGAGAGAGAGAGAGAGACTAAAAGGAGTTTTCATGGATCCATGTGTAATATATGAAAAAGAGGAGACATACATGGGTCCAATATGTTGGCATGAGCAAGTCAAAGTATGAGCTGCAATGAACTGAGATGAAAGAAATCACAGGATGGACCCTGCGACCCATGCGAGATGAGCACCGGATACCCAAAGGCATTCTCAAGCAAGTAGGCAGGTGCTCAGGACTACCCAGGATGACTTCCCAGCCTTGAGGACAGAGGAGGCTGCCCAGCAAACGAGAGCACATAGAAAAGAGAAGCCCAAGGTCAGAAATCCGGGGCACTTCTGCAATGAGAGAATAGAAGAAAGAAGAGGAAAGAGCAAGATGGACCTAGAGGAACTAACAATAAAGCAAAGGGGAAAGCAGAGTAGAGGTCAAAGGAGGTTCAGCCTTTGTGGTCAAAGAGATCAGCTGGGTCAGGCCTAGACTAGAATTGATTATGAAAGATCATAATCTACTTTCGAGCATTTATTCAAAAAATACTGAGCGCCTTCTCCATCGTAGGATCTTTTCTAGGAACAAAGAATAAATCATTGTCCAAAAGTTTTGACAGACTAGCGAGGGAGTTTCAAGTACAGAGATAGTGGATGAGTGAGGTTCAAAGTCAGTGGAGCAGGTTGAGCTAAAGCCTGCAGACTGCAGATTCTGTTCTGAGCATAACAGGAGACTATTGGAATTGTATAACCCAAATTCCACAGGCTACTGCTGGCAGGCAGATTGTAGGATGTGAGGGTAACATTCAGGGATGCAGCTGACAAGCCACTGAAGTGGCCCAGCACAAGGTGACTGTTGCCAGAATAGATGGTGGGACATGTTGTATCTTGATGGGAAGTTGTAGAATCAAGAACACAGAAATCAATGTCGGTGAGGTTTTAGGGAAAAAGAAACTCTTTTACACTGCTAGTGGGATTGTAAACTGGTACAAACACTACGGAGAGAAGTATGAAAATTCCTCAAAAGGCTGAAAATAAATATTCTGTTCAATCCAGCAGTACCTCTTCTGGGAATCTTTCCAAAAGAGTTAAAAGTAACACATACAAAGGTAGTGCATACCATGTGTGACTCTTGGAGAAATTATGTCAACTTGGGGCAATCAGGAACCACTCCTGGATTAGGGTTTAGGAACCACGCCTAGATAAGGCAGTTAGGAGCCTGACTGGATTATAGTGTGAGTGATTTGTGGGCCAGCATATGAGGGAAGAACACCCACTCAGATGTGGGAGGCCCAACTGGGAACTCAAACTGTGTAAGAGGAAGGAAGAAGTAAGATTGTTACAGCTTTTTCCTCTGGAAAGTGACTGGACTTGATGGGATTTGGCTTCCTGTTTGTGATGTCATGAAGAGCTGCCTCCTCCACCTCTGCCTCTGCCATGTGCTTCCACGTGCTGGCCACCCCTGAGTAGACTGTGACCTTCTGAAACTATAAGCTAAAATAAACCTTTCTCCCTAAGTTGTGGATGTTGGGTATTGAGTCACAGTGACGAAAAAGTAACTAAGGCATCATGTTTGTAGCCACTCAACTAACAATAGCTAAAGCTTGGGAAATGCCAAAATACCCATCAGCAGACCAATAGTTACCAAAATTATAATATATGTTGTACACAATGGAATATTACTCTTAAATGAAGACAGATAGATTTGAAGCTTTTGTAGGTAAATGGATGCAACTTGGGACCATCATGCCCAGTGAAGTGAGACACACAGAAGGTTTCTCTGATCTGAGAAACTCATATCACAATTATTTCATAGAACTTAATGTGAAAAGAATGGGAACTGGAAGGGGTCAAAAAGAGAAAAGGATCTGTAACTTTGCCATGATATGTATGTGCACAAAATACTCAAGATCAATGTAAACTTTATGTTTTGCACTCATACATATCAATGAAATGGGAGGAAATGGGAAGGAATGGTGGGAGTTAGGGGAGAGGGTGAGAGTGAGGAAGGGTCCAAAAGGGGGAGGGGATGGGAGTGCAATTTTGACTCAATATATATGTGCACAAAATACCCAAGTTCAATGCAAACCTTATGTATCGCATATATATATATATATAATTTTTAAATATACATACAGAGAACGGCAGTGAGAAATAAGAGGAAAAAGGCTGTCTTCAGAAAATCCCCGTGATCCCCGTGGCAGTGATGCCCTCCATTAACAGGGAGCAGACGGAGAAAGCAAACGAGACTAGTACAGAAGCAGAGGAAGTGGGATCGAGAGAGCTCCGTCTACTGTGGTGGAGACATTCAGGAGTATTGGCACGAAAAGTAGAGACACTTACCTTAGAGTTCTTCAGGTCCCACTGTCACAAAGCCACCCTCCATCAAACTGGTCCAAAGGGATCCCACCCTCTTCTGAAATCTTTATGCCACTTCTTATCTTAGCCTCCCATCAGGAAAATGTTATTTTGGTCACCTGTTGCTCTGTGGCAAGTTTTACAGACTTTATTTTATTTTATTTTATTTTATTTTATTTTATTTTATTTTATTTGAGACAGGGGCTTGCCCTGTAGTCCAGGCTGGCCCTGAACTCACTATGGAGCCCATGATAGCCTCTAACTTATAGCAGTCCACCTGCTTCCACCTCCCAAGTGCTGGGATTGCAGGGTGTGCCACCACACCTGGCTTATGGTCTTCATATTTTTAATACTAGCTCAGAATTAGAATAAGGCTGGAGGAATGGCTCAGCAGTAAAAGAGCTTGCCTTGCAAGTGCTAAGTTAAGCACTAAGTACCCAAGTTCAATTCCCCAGCACCCCATAAGCTGAGAATGGTAGCTCACACCTATAATCCAAGCACTCACTTGGGAGGCTGAGGCAGGAGAATTGCTGTGAGTCTGAGACCAGCCTGGGCTCCATAGTGAGTTAAGGACCAGCATGAGCTACAAAGTGAAACTCTGTCTCAAAAACAAACAACAGCAACATCAACAAAAAAACAGAATTAGAAGCCCTATTTTTGTCCCTAAGAAAATGGGTTGACCATGAGCTTCATTTATCCTCAAAAAGAGACTATCTTCTCACCTATAAAACAGAAACTGGACTGGAAAAGTGTACGATACTCTAAACTAGTACTTGAGGGATTTATTGCATGTTTAAATCATTGACTTCTTTAAAACCAGATGGTATGGAATTCAAGGCACAGAAGCAGTTAAGTTCTCAGTAGGATCTAGGGGGTAATTCAAAGGCAAAGCCCATGCCTAGCATGTGCAAAGCCTTGCGTCCAATCCCCAACACCACCTAAGTGAGCTGATTGACTGATATGTGTATATTGCCCTATAACTGCTGATGTAATATGCTCTGTTAAATAGCATCTTTGCTTTCGTACTCCATGTATCTTGACTTCATCATTCTGGTGCACTTAAAATAAAAAGCAATCCTTTTTCATTTTGTTTCCCCATTTATGAATTTGTAATGCAAACATATACATATTTTGATCTATTTATTTATCTATTTATTCTTAAGATAGGGTCTTGCTCTGTAGTCCAGGCTGATCCTGAAGTCACTATGTAGGCCAAGCTGGCCTTGAACTCACAGCAATCCTCTTGCCTCAGCTTCCCAGTGCTGCAATTACTGGCATGTGCCACCACACCCAGCTATTATGTGGCTCTGAAAGATCCAACCCTGGCTCTCTCGCTTCCTAAAAACATGTCTTTCAATTTTTTCTCCATTTTATTGATATGTATATACGCGATCCTTAATGTTTACATGGAATTGAGTATTTTGTGCATGTATATGTCACATCAAAATTCCAAATCCCTCCCCTCTCCCTTTCTGACCCTCCCACTCCCTCCCCACTAGCTCCCACTATTCCTTCCCCTACCCCCCCCACCCCCGGTTTAGTTCTATACAATGACTGTGATCTGGGTTTCTCACATGAGAGAAATCATTTGATATTTTAACCTTCTGACTCACCTAGCTGAGCATGATGGTCTCGAGTTACATCCATTTACTTAACGAAGGCCTCCAACCTGTCTGTTTTTATAGATAAGTCGTATTCCCTTGTGTATAAATACCACCATTTATGTATCCTATGGTGTAAAACTATATGCTTTAAAAAGTCACTGTGGCCCTTCCGATATGCTTCCCGTGCAGAAACCAGTATCCCAGGACGTCACCAATCCCTTCTCCTACCCCGTGTGCCACCTTCCCGAGTCACCAGGAGGCATCACACTTGAAAGTTTGAAAACTTCATAAAAAGAATCACCTAGAAGTTGTGAGAGATCGAGTTGAGGGTCTTTCGCTGGAGGAACCCAAGTTAATAACCACTCACTGTTTCCTGTCTCACCGGAGTCACTCACGGGGGACACTGAGGCCCCCAACCCCCCGACCCCCCGCCGCGCGCCGTCCTCCACCCCCAGAGTCTCCCCCTCCGGGAGACAGGCCCCAGGTGTGGGGAGCTGGTACCTGGAGGGTAATACCGCAGCAACAGGCTCCTGAGCTTCATCGTCTCTCTCTCAGCTCCCCGGTGGATGGGTTTCGTAGCCATGGAAACAGACAAACAGCCGCGGTCCCGGAGGCGCATGCGCACACGGCTCCGCATTCCTGGAACGCAGAGCTGCGAGGGCGGGTTGGGTGCGCGCAACTGCAGCGTGAGAAGCAGCGGCTGAGGGGCCGCAGGGGTGCGGCAGAACTGCATGACCTCTGCAGGTAAGAGTTTTAGGTTCTTTAAACATTTTTAATTGTATATTCACATGTTAAAGTGTAACGTAAGAAAAATCTTGTTACTATCGCAGGTGAAAATAATATTTAACAAAGAGCCAAGTACAAATAAATGCAACTTTTAAAAAGCTATTGAATTCTATACTATTTTCCTGCCAAAAACACTAAGCCAAAAAGACCCTTAATTCGTTCAAGAAAAAATCAAAGGAGGAATGTGGGGGGGAATAGTTGAGACCCTCAAGATAGGCTGTCGTCCAGCTGAGCCTTTCTGCTGCATATGCCACAATATTGGACAGCTCATTGAAATGGGAAGTGTTGTCATTAAACCGAACAGAAACGTGCAACACGTAAAAAGCATCTCATCCCACCAGCCTTTAGCATCCCACTCTTGAGAAATAGGGAATTGCGTGTGAAATCTAAGATCCCTCCAGGTCACACTGTCCTCTCCTCATTAAGACATGGAAAGAAAGCTTAAACAAAGAGAGATGAAGAGCTCACTTCAAAGAAATGAGGAGGTAGATTTTGTTGACCCGTATTATTGTTTTATGCTCTTGCCAATTTAAAGTGCCTTGGACAGGTGTGGTGGCCCACACCTGTAATCCCAGCTACTAAGGAGGCTAAGACAAGAGAATTGGTAGTTCAAAACTTGCCTGGGAAATGTAGAAAGGCCCTATCTCATGAAAAGGAAAAGAAACAGAGAAAGAAAGAAAAAAGAAAAGAAAAGGAAGAGAAAGGGAGGGAGGGAGGAATTGCACAATCAAAAGAGGTGTAACAACTTATGAGTAGGCAATTTATCATTTAAAAAAAGGAAAGACAAAGGTCACTAAAATAGAAGATGGTAATTCCTCTCATTTAGATGGCGTTTTCAAAGGATTTCTCTACTTTGCATATTTATAGGGTAAATCACAAATTTGTGTAATAATTAACTTATTCTAAGATAGACCTAGAAAAATATTAATATATGAAAGTAGCTGGATAAATGAGTTCTGCTAGTTAAAGAAAAAGAAAGAGGAAGGAAGGAAGGAAAGAAGGAAGGAAGAAAGGAGGGAAGAAGGGAAGGAGGTCAGTCTTTGCAAAAATAGCAACAGAGAAATCTGGTAGACACCATCTCTTCTAAACTACATGCTCAAAGTTAATATCACCAATTTTGGAACAGCTGAAGGCATGCAGCTTTCAAGCCCTGCCCAGAATGCATTATTAACTCTGATTATGAGAAAAAAATAGAACAAACCAAACTGAAGTTGTACAAAGTAGCTTTCAAAGTCAAGAAAGAAAAAAAACCAAAGAACTATTCTAGATTAAAATGACAGAAAAGATGAACCAACTGAAAGCACTGGATGATTGTGTATATTGGGCCAGGAAAATAACTATCATCAAGGACACTGCTGGGACAATGAATGAAATTTGAACAGGGATTGTGCTTGAGAGAATAGCATTACATCAGTGCTAAACTGTTATTGCTGTTCTGAGGTTATGTAAGGGAAGTCCTTGTTATTAGGAAATGCGCTCTGATTCATTTTGACGTAAGTGGGACATGACATCTTTACTCAATACTCACGTGGCTTTGGAAGAAATTTTAAGTATCAATAGGTATGCAGATTTGGATCAGTAATTCAAAATTGACAAAGTCAATGAACCCAATGTTGAACTTAGGTAAGGTGTTCCTTGTGGTGAGTTTTATATATGATTGTTGTAATTTCTCCCTTGAATTTGAAATTATTGCAAAATGAAAAGTGCCTTTTGTTTCCTGCAGAGCAAAGACAGGCTTCAGACTATTCCAGACTGTAGATGGAATTGCAAAAGTGTTGGTTCTACTTTTATTTTGTTAAAAGTATCTAGTTTTAGTCCCCATTTCATTGCTAATCTCATCTCCATCCTCTTCTCAGTGTGGGACGCTGTGGGACCAAAAGCTCTCATCATTGTTACCAACCCTTCACCCTCTGTTTCCAGAGATTCCTGTGCCTCCTCACTGGATCTTTACTTCTCTTTTTGGTGAAAGAATTTCCCGTTTCCCTGAATAAATCTATAAGATTTGTCCTCTTGCTGATTCATATGAGTTCCAGCTCGACCTTTGACCACTCCTCCTGTGGTGTAAGGAGTTCATGCCATATTCTCCCACGTAAGTGGTTAGGGAGCTTTCTGAGGGGTGGCCACCTTGCCATTTTATCCAGACCCCTCTTGGCCACTTCTGGACCACAGGCCCTTGGAATATGAGGTACCGTATTACCTAGTCCAAGGTTCCCCATGGGTCAGCAGGCCCCAGCTTGATCTTTACTTGAAAGCAATTGTCGTGGATATCCAAACACACTGACTTCTATTAACAGTTTCCCGAGGTCTAACAGTTTCCTCCAAGGATCTGGATTCTCTCACAAAAGTAAGACTACTTTTCAATTTTATAATCGAGAATCCTTGTCAAGTACCCAACTTAAGCTCACTAATACTCCTGCCTAGAAGACGGTGGAGTTGCAGGAAGGTGAAGTGATAATCCAAAGAGAAACAAGTGAGGTTCTTGAGTTTGAGCAAATTTTTCTTGACTTTGGTTGGCATAATTTAGCATTACACCTGTGCTTAACTGATTCATCCCTTCCTCATTGTCAGAAGCCGCTGCAGGATTATCTCAACCCGAGTAAAAGATTGGTCCAGTCTAAGAGATACTTTTTGTACAGCCTTTAGTTATGACGTACAGCAATCCACGAACAGAAAATTTCTACATTGCCCAAATGAGGACTGCTCATCCCAACAAATGGCCTCTTCACAGGGCTACTGTAGGGAACTTTTTGGAAGTTTTATAATACATTTGATCAAGGAATGACATCCTTACTCATCAACGACTGACATTTGTAGGAACTTCTGCCCACAAATATAGTCCTGGACTCGGATTTTCTTCTCTGTAGTGGACTGTGTGTCTTTGTCCCCTTCAAACTCCATATGTTGAAATTCTGATCCCCAATGTGGCGGTATAAGTTTAGAAAAGGAGCCTTTGGGAGGTAATAGATATTGAGCCAGAGATTGTCTCTCGTTAGAGACATTAGAGAGCTCTCTAGCCCTAGGCCTCTTTCTGTCAAGTGAAGATACAGTGAGATTTTGCCAGTCTGCACCTGGCAGAGGACCCTCAACAGAACCCACCATGGTGGCACTCTGATCTCAGACTTCCAGCCTCCAGAACCTTGAGAAATAAACTTTTGTTGCCTCTGAGCCACCAAGCCTATGGAACTTTGTTATCAAAGCTTGAATTAAAACATTCCCTCTGGGACCTATCTTGAGCAACCAGAAACAAGATAATTAGCAACATTAATTTCCTTCCTCCAAGCCAGTCTAGTCTTGTAGAGTGCACTCAACCTGAGCGTTGGATCTAAGTGTGATCCCTGAAACAGCAGCAACAGGGAACCTTGGAATTGGTTATGAATTTATCTTGTTTCCTATGTCCTCCATATCTGCTGAATCAGAGATGCTAACCATGAGTCCCAACAATCCATGATTAAGCCTGATTTCCTGGTCATTATAACAGAGAATGGAGTTAAAGAACCACTGTGTTACCTCACAGCTTGCATTGGCTTGGCGGGATCTCCTCAAGGAAAAATGGGACTTGTTTTCCACCATCTGGTCCTTTTGTGCTCCTGACTCCAGGCAGTCTTCCCTAATTGTTAGGATCCATATTCCCTCATGCTTTTATATGAATGAAACCCAAAAGTCACATGGGAAGAAACAAGTTCTCTACATAACTGGGTTTCAGATATTCAAAGTACCAAGAGAGGTCAGTGGGCACAGGCTGAAAGAAGGTATTGTTGTTTGGATCAAAACCTTCCTCCCAAAAGCTCATGTGTTCAGCAATGAGGCTTTTTAGAAGTGGTCAGATTGCAAGTTACACTAAACTCATCTGCAGGTTAATCTACTGATGAGCTCATAGCTCACTGTGCTTTTGGGAGAGGGTGCTGGCAGGAGGACATGGGTCACTGGGGGCATGACCTGGAAGAATTTATTCATGTCCCAGGCCTCGCCTTCTTGGCTTTCTTCTCTCTCTGTGCTTCCAGCTGCCAAGAAGTGAGCAACTTTCCTCCACCATGGTGTTTGTGCTTAGAAGCCAGTTGACCGTGGACCAAAACCCATGAAACCATGAGCCAAAATAAACTAGTCTCCTCTTTCAGCTGTGAGGTCAGGTAAGTTTATCTCACCAGTGAAAACAGCTGACGAATAGAGATAAGAAGATCTCTGGGAGTATGAGTTCAAGAAGGGAGTAATATCTAAAAGTGAGAGAGGCAGAGGAGAAAAAGAAGGAGGAGGCAGAGGAAGGAGTCAGCCTGGTGATCCAGATTTAGCCTTGAGACACTGGGCATAGTGGGACAAGACGAAGGCTTCCATCTACCCTAGGTTTGGTGAATTTCATATGGCCCAGCCCCTGGCAAAAAGTCATAGCAGCAAAGAGAGGATTAATAACTTGTGCTCAAGGCCCTTGTTGAGAGTTGATGATTTCAAAATAATGACAGGCTCAGTTGCCTCCTAAAGAGAAAAATAGGAAGATGAGACTTGGCTTCCCCAAGCCAGGCAAGAGAGGTCAGCTATGTGTAGGGGTTTGAGGCAGTGTCATCGCAACAGGTCCTGATGGCACAAGACGACATGTCGCTTCTTCCTCTCTTCCCCTACCTGCCTCTACTCCCACTGCAGAACCCAGAAATATCTGATCATACCTTGGCCACAAAAACTGAATGACCAAGGGCCTTTAATTAAATCATTCAGTAACCCTGTACCGAGGATCTACTGGCGCCCTACATGTTACTGTGACAGAAATCTAAATCTACAAAATATTGCTGGGACTTATTCATAAGAAAAAAATCAGACATCAGGTGTGTCTGAAGTGTACCATGTGTTAAGAGGGAATTCCAAATTTACATTTACCAATCAGCTAATATGAACACATGCAGAATACACTAGCATGACTGAAAGACAGCAGCTTTGTTATTTGTGCGTCATTAGAGCATAAAGACAGACTTGAGCCCAGTTTGGCCCTCTTCCAGATGTGGGGTGTTGGGCGCGGTTCATTACCCTTTGGGGCTTCAGTTTCCTCATTAGAAATAATCTCAGTACCTAATTCATAGAGTTTCGTTGCCATAAGACTTCTCATTTGGAAACACTCCAAGAATTAGAGATGCAATGATAATAAGAAACATCAGTACCGTGTTTGGTTTTTGAAACTGGGGAGAAAGTATGTGCATATTGGTTCCATTTAAAATGATAATTTAGCTCAACAGTACCCCAATGATCACTTCCATGCAATATAGAATCTTCATCGTGACATTCAATAACAAATACATTTTCCTAATTATATTAATGAGTGTAGCACAGTTGGCATAAATATAAAAACTTCCATTTCTTTGAGACTTTCTTAGAGCTCTAAATACACAGTTTTGCCTTCTTAAAGATTAAGGAGATTTAGAAGGTACAGAATGTGTAAGTTAATCAGCTGGAGATATTCAGGAAAGAACAAAAAGGTGGAGGACTGAGAATGTCCACAACATTAGAGGGGAGAGGGCAGGTGTGAGCATGATTCTCTCTTCCACAACTAGAACACACTAGGTGCTTGATCATGGGAGTAATAGGTAAGTAACAGGGGTTGAGTGATGCTGGGGAACTTGGAAAATGCACTTGGATGAGGAAATAACATGCAGGGACATGGGTATCAGTTAAATTTCATAAAAAATTTTACGCAAGCTCATGCATTAGTGTATTAGACTGTCCTATAGTTTGGATTTAAACTGTCCTCAAAAGGCCTATGTCTTAATAGCTTGCTTCTGTTAGAAGGTGGTAGACAATCATTAAGAGGTAGGGCCCACCCAGTAAGGTTTTGGCTGGATCGCTGGGCATAGGCTGCCACAGAGGATATCTAGCCCTCGCTTCGCTCTCTTTCACTTCCTGGCTACCAGGTGAGCTGACACGCGTGTCACCCATTCCCTGTCATAATGTGCTACCTCACCACAGGCCAAAGCAATAGGGCCAATGGATCATGGATTGAAACCGTAAAAATTGTGAGCCAAGATAAATTATTTTTAATTTGATTTGTCTCGGGTGTTTGTTACAGTAACATAAAGCTGACTAACAGAGGACTGTCTCCCCAGGGAATTTCCCGGCATTGGAGTTTTTCTAGATGAGGCAGTGTGGCCAGTTGCCAGGATTGTTGAACACAATTCCAAATTGACTGAGAAGCAAGATTAAGTAAAATTCCCCTTGTAATTCTATGCTTCCATGATTTGTTGCCATGTGCAGTGGGTTTTCATGAGACAGTGAATGTGTGAAGCTGAAAAACAGTACACTGCTAGTTGGAAGACTGAAATTTCAGCCCTGACCTTCAGGTCAGTGACCTCTGCACAAATCACTTACCCTTCTACTCTTGAATTACTCAACTGCAAATGATTTTATTTTTCATTCCATTCATTTCTTACATATCATAACACGCTTCTTCCCACTCTGAATTTGCATTCTTGTCATTCTTGCTGTATGATAAGCCTCCCACGGTCAACAGTCTTAAAGACTTACCAGGCTAGAGTCATCCTGTCTACATGCTGAATTCGATTTCATAGCACAGCATGCAGTGGGTGTGGATTTCCCATCCCAGAGTCCAGCATGTCCCTGTTCTGCAATTCCTGCCACAAGCCCTATGCTGATGACTTATCTGGCCACTTCTGGGTAAGCTTTCATGGTTCTAGTGATTACTCAGTCACTTCGTGTTGAAAAATTATATTCAGAGGTAGCTTTTCTTCATTTTCTGTTCAACAAACTCCTTTCTTCCTTGGGGTGTGTGTGTGTGTGTGTGTGTGTGTGTGTGTGTGTGTGTGTGCCATGATTCCTACTCATCTACTTATTTTTCTGCTAGTTGAGGCTAGTTGAACTGGATCCAGCCATCCAGCTAATCTAGTCATTAGCAAATCTTTAAGCATACATCTTTCTTCTTTCATCTTAATGACCCTATTACCTCTAATTTAAGTTTTCCAGGTATTGGACTTTCAAAAGTTCTAGAAAACCTTGTGACAGATAATCAATTTAGGCACAGAATTCCAGCCCCCTGGAAGGCTGTGACTTTTCTTCCTCACCAGGATTCCAAGAAGCCCTAAAAACAAGAATAAAAAAAAATAAGAAATTGGATGTGACTCGAAGGCTTGATTACCACAACAGGTCTTATCTGGGCAATGTTTGCCTGGAGCAACCTCCTGTGTGTTTGCAAACACTCCCACAGTTTTCACATTCTGCTATGGGAAATAACCAGGATTCCAAATAATCTTATCAAATCCACTAACATTTTTGCCAGTGATCTGCGAAACTCTTGCAAACCATCTTGTAAACTATCCTACACTGAACATGATTCTAGCTTCATGAAGGACACTTACGGTGTGGTTGGAAGCAACCATTGTGTCTGCCTTCCTTGAAATATTACTGATGTCTGTGCCATCACCAAAATATGCAGAGTGCAAACTGAAAACTTCTTTTACTCAATAGCCTTATCATAAGTTGATGGAAAAAAAAAAAAAACAATTACCAGCCTTGGTTATCCTGGGTCCTATGTTCCTACTTGCATGTATGACTGCTTTTTGGCTTATCACACTTTGTCTTCTTTCACATTGATGCAGCTATTAATTTTTATACTAGGGACTGAGCCTAGCACATTTGTAATGAGCTACCTCCTCAGCTCATTTTTGAATTTTAACTTTGAGACAATGTCTCATTAAGCTACCCAGGCTAGACATGACCTTGTGATCCGCCTACCTCAGCCTCCCCAGGTTGCTGGGATTCCAGGTGTACTGCACCAGGCCTGGCTTGTGCCAGTGGTGGCACTGTGTGAAGCATTGCCTGATGGATTTATCTGCCCACATGGATTCACAAGCCCAGTGTTGGCCACCAAAGGACTGATGCCAGCCATTCCCCTGGTATCTGTGCCTACACCTGCTATCTTTGAAATATGTCCCCAGATAGATAATGTGCTACATATTGCTTCTTCTCCCACTCTCAAGACCCTTAAAGGGTCTCTAACTCTTGTTAATGTGAACACCCAGTTACAGGGTCCAATGAACTTTCATACACCTACAGTTACCAATTTGAGAAGATAATTTAGGTAATTCTCCCCAGCTGCACTAGACTACCACTTCTATTCCATTTCCACCCATATCAGCCATGCATGAAAGCTTCTTTGTGAGAATTTTAGGATTCCAGTAGCATCTCAGGGGAGCCTGGCAGCATTCTGCTTTCTTCTTGGATCCCCAGTTACAAAGAGAGTCTCTCCTGCCCTTTTACATCTAACTCTGACAAATTGTCCCTCTCCATCCTCCCCAGCTAAATGGGTGTGTCATTTTCTAAATACGCAGGTGGGTGGCACTGATACCAGGGGAATAGTTGGCACCAGTCCTTTGGTGGCCAACACTGGGCTTGTGAATCCATGTGGGTGGATAAATCCATCAGGCAATGCTTTACACAGTGCTACCACTGGTGCAAGCCAGGCCTGTGTCACTTCTGGGTTACAGAACGTTCCTTAACACTTTTGGGTCCTCCAGGGCCAGCCCTACTCGGGATATTCCATCTGCTGCAACTCTCATGCTGAGCAAGGCCCAGCTTCCCCTTGCCCATCTTCCCTGACAAGGAGGTAACCAGACTACCGGTCACCTCAGAAGCCCTCGGACGTGCCCAGGAAGGAGCACAGAGGCCTTCACCACTGTCTGCTTCTTTATTTGGCTCATATCCCACTACAGCATATAGGTCATCACACTTAGGAAAATCAACTTACAATTTTGTGTTTTTTTAATTTGCTGTACAAGGATGCAAAAGCAATATGCATCCAGTAGAAATCATATTTTAAAGTTTGAATTTTGATCTTGACCTGGGGTTACAATGTGTAGTGGATTCTGTTGACATGCTGGACAGCAGCAGCACGTGGCAGCTCTCATTTGCCCCATCACAGGGGGCAAGAAAAACACAACGGTAGTGTTTTGTGTTCAGCGGGTGCACTTTACTTCTCTCTCTCTCTCTCTCTCTCTCTCTCTCTCTCTCTCTCCTCTCTCTCTCTCTCTCTCTCTCTCTCTCTCTCTCTCTCTCTCTCTCTCTTCCTTCCTCCTTTCCTTTCTTTTTGAAACAAGTTTTCACAGCTAGTAAGTTGCCCAGACAAGGCTCAAATTTACAATCCTCCTGCCTCATCCTCTCAGATTTCTGGGGTAACAAGCATATGCCGCCGTATCCAGCTTTCTAGAGGACTACTGTATTGATATGCATAACATATTAGCTATCTATTCTAAATAAAAATATACTCTGAAGGATTTTTGTAATCCAGGCATGGATATTTGTCTGCCTCATAGCTCATTGGCAGCAGAGGGCAACAGTGCGCATACATTCCATATGAGCAGTAATAACTTTCGTTGGGAGACCGTGGATTAGGTGGCACCAAAAACGTAAGTATAAAGCCAAGTATATTACTTTCTTTAGGTCCTAGAAATTCTGTGGATATGCCAGAACACTATAAAAACAGATTGTTTTGTTTTTTTCTTATTTCATATTTGTTGTTATTGTAATCTGAAAGCAACCTTCTCTTTGCTTTGAAAGAGTACTCAAATTCCCTGAAGTATTATACATTATATATATATATAAAGTGTCACCCTATACCCCATAAGTGTGTACAATTGCTGTACATCAGTGAAAATATAAATATGCAAAAATAAAAATTAAAAATAGTTGAAGTAGATTTGTTATTTTCTATGACATTTAACTTTCCTTATGTGTAACTACTGTATTTTTAACTATAATTTAACTCATTTGAAAAAATACATATATATATAAAATACAGTTTTTGAGTATATAATTTATAGAGAGAATTATGAATAGCACAACTAAAACTCAAAACCCATCATGTGAATAGCCCTGCTAATGACACACAAATGGGCTAGTAATACTAATAATATATAGTGCTCATTAAGTATCTACTTTGTGCCAGAGTCAAGTGTACTATACAAATTATTACCTAATTTTAACTGTAAAGGACCATTATTTTATTTTATAGATGAGAAACAGTTGTAACAATTTTAAAAGCTTACGAATCTTCCTCCTTCCTGTTACGGCTTTTTAAACGACTTTCACTTAGCCAACGGTCTTGCTTGACTTGTAGTATAAATATATGTTTCTATCTAAAATTTGAGATTATTTTATTCTTTCTTTTAAAAGCGTAAACATCATGAGTGGAGAAATTCTTATAATAACACTTCTGAAGATAATGTCTCTGCCAAACTCAACACCGCATGGTCCGTGCGGGGTTCTACAGTGTGTAACAGATGCCAGGATAATAGCATCCGGGACTTCTCTCAGCCAGGATTTTAGCGACATATTAAACTGAATATGTAAGTGCTAAAAGTGGAAATATCACCTTACCTGACTTCCTTTGGTTTTTCATAGAAATGTACATGAAAATACATACAGAACTAAATACTTCTTAAGATCTCTGATTCTGTTGTTACACTTGTTCCAGAACTTCAATCCTGTGGAGTGGACGGCATCTCCAAAAAGCAGTATTTGCAGAAAATTATGGGAAGGTACAGTTGAGTGTTATCTTGGCTAATCTACCAAAAGTGGGATTTTAAATCTCTCTCATCTCTCTGTCCCTTTCTCTTCCACATCTCTGGTTCTCTTCCTTCCTGAAGAATTTTGGGGGCTTTTTTTCTGCTCTTTTGATGGCCCACTCCATTTCTGTCTCCAAATATACCTATGTCACAGTTTCTTTTCCCAAGTCGGCTTCTCTTTAATCATATCTTGGACTTCCCATCTTCCTCATAATTAACAGCTGGGAATTCCTTTTATTTCCAAAATGCTTGCATGGCCACGATGGCCAGCTGTGCACAATTGCTCACTCGGCTACACTTCACCCCCTGCTTTGGTGGCTTGCTGAAAACGGCGCACATCTTCAAGACCAAGGTCCTGTCTGCGACCTGAGTCCTGTCAAGCAAGTGATGCCTAGGAAGCAGAAGCAACATGGAGAGACTCATTCTGTTCTATGCCTGGAGGGCTCAGACCCTCAGTCATGGGAGCAGTGCAGGTTTTCAGCATCAGATTACAGAGTTTGTTGCATCTGGCAGGTGTCTTCGTGGAGTGTGAAAGGCAGAGCTCTGGTAGCACTGTGCCCAAGAGAAGTCAGCTGTGTGATGGCTTGCTGGCTCTTCTGGTCGCAGCAAAGCTGGCCACAAACTTGGGCAATTCTGCAGTGCTGTTTTGGTAGCTCTACCTGGAATTATTGCTCAGAATCTGTTTCTCAAACCCTTCAGTTGTTTGAAAACTTTCCTACTCCCTGTTCTAATCACTTTAGTTCGAACTACCATTGAGCTCCACGCAAACACTAATTGGTGCAGCAGTGATTAGAGCCAATGTACTCTCAAAGATGTGCATCTACGAGAGGCTATCTGACCTGTCTGTGTCAGTGTCAATTGTAGGGTGAGCCTATCTTGTGCAGAGATGAAGTCATCTCAGCCCAGGAGGTTACGCTGATTCTCCAGGTGACAGTACCAAGCTGATAAGATGGCATGAACAAAAAGTAGTAACATGCCGCACCGTGACACATGGATGCCAATGGTTTATAGATGATGTCCTTTGGGGATGGGGATATAGCACAGTGGTTGAAGTACTTGCCGAGCAAGCACAGGTACTGGGTTTGATTCCCCCAGACCCATGTAAACCAGGAGTGGTGGCACATGCCTGTAATCCCAGCATTTGGAAAGCTGAGGTAGGAGGATTGTTGTGAGTCTCAGGCCAACCAGGCCTATACAGTGTTTTCAGGACCCGAACTAACCTGGACCATACGGTGAGACTCTGCCTCATAAATGAATAAATAAGTACACAAATAAATAAATAAAATTAAGAAAATTTTTAAAAACAGCCTGCCACTTCTTAGGTATTTCTGAGTGACCGGGATTCTGGTGTTGGCTGGTATACTTCCTACAAACAAACAAACAAAAAATGGGTAGCCGAGATCTGTGTCCATGTCATTAGAAAGCAAAGACTTGGTGAAAATGTCAGGATCATTTTAGCTCAGTCTCAAGTCATTTGCTTTGTCATCTTTCACGGGAAGTAACTCTAGCAGATGGAGTATAGCAAGGGTTTTCTTCTAGTCCAAGCTGTGATCCCAATGGTTTTGCCACTGGCCCCTGTGAATCAAAAGGTCTCTGCCTTCTCTGGATTCTGTGTGGAGCCATGGCAAATCATGATAGAACTGTAGCTTAGACCTCGGGGTCTGAAGTGAACCACCCCTTCTCTTTAAGTAGCTCTTCTTAAAAAAAAAAAAATTCTTGGCTTGTTATAGGGCCTTCATAGAGACCGCCACCCAACCAAAAGGTACCAAAGGACTTTGTGAGTGGAAATACATATCCTGATGTGGGTATTTTCTGGCTTATCTAGTCATAAGTCCAGGCAAAACCAACAGCATGCTAAGCAGAACAGTGTTCAAAGAAACTGATTACAGCAAATTCTGAAGCACAATTTAGCTGTATAAACAGAGTTTAAACTCCCGAAGTGCCTATCTTGATACATCAATGTCTTGTCCTCTTCCACACTGTGGTTCCACTGGAAGCTCCTACCAATTGATTGGGGTAGGGAAAAGAATCAAATATTATTTAAATGTGTGTTCAGAAGTGGTTAGTGAACTGACACAAAGCTACAGCCCCAGACAGTAGTGGCTCTAATGGGCAGTGGAAAACGGAAAATCGTGACTCAGGCTGAATGTGGACCAGCACATCTCAGAGGCCACTTTGCTTGAACTGGTGCAAATAGACTCTTACATGGGTGGTTTCTCTACTTTGGACAAACGTTCAGTGACTCAGAGAGTAACAAGAGAGTCCAGAGAAGAGTAAGCAGGAAAACATCTCAAAAGGAGATCAGACTGAAAATAATCATGCCCCATATGAAAGCCCAGCAAAGGCCTTCTCTGTGGTGGAATTATCAGTAATTAACCGAAGTAGGAAATTCCACCTGACGCCATCAGTCACCTGCTTCCTCACCAACCCCAGCCGCTGCTCAGTGGGTTCAGGAATAAACTGGCATTAGAGGAAGGGATGAAAGTAAGAATGGTCCACAGGGGACTCCCTTTCAGCATGCTGACTGACCTATTACAATGGGCCAGCGTGCCTGTTGCACTGCTGAATATCTAAATTGCATTTATTCTCAGCACTGGCCAACTATGAATCCTCTGCTTTTACCGCATCCCAGGAGACTGGCTGAAACTCGTCAGAAGAAAGTGCTCCATGGGTGGCGCTCCCTCGGGGGGGTGTAGAATGCCCACCTCAGGGGAAAGACTTATGCTGAGTCAGTTTCCCTTCTGTCTTCACCATGCTTCTTACTAAAACAGTGTGCTTTATCTGTCGTCATGCACCCAAGCCATATTGCTTCAAAACAAGAAAACTCATCTTCAGGCACAGGAATTAAAGCGGTCAGAGTCCACTGTTCTTACCATATGCCTCAGGACCCAGAATAACTACCCTACGAAGCATTTGATGCCAGGGCTGGGTGGAGAGTAACACTTTTTTGGTTGGAACACGTTGTTCTTATGTTGGTATTTGCTCTGGACCAAAAAGCATATTGGGCACTAATTCCCTTATACATCCTTCTGATTACAAAGAATAGATATGATGTAGACTCTCTTAACATTGCACCTCATAGTTTGCACACTCATGCATGCACACACACACGCACACACGCACACACACACACACGCACACACACACACGCACATACTGATTGTCATCTTTTCTACTGTGGTTCTTCTGGCTTGAAAGTTTGAGATCTTCAGGACATAATTGTTCCACCATTGCACACAACCTTGCTACCGTAGCTCAGAACTTCCTTTTGGTCATTTCATCTTCGTGTGTCCCTAGAAAAACAGGCACAAAATAGCGGTTCCACGTTGACTGGGGAGATGAGACCAGTTATCAAGGGAAAATGAAATTCCCTTGATAACTGGGAAAATGAAGTTGTGCAGTCGCAGGGAGACGATCCTTTAATAATCCTCTATCCCTGAAATTCTATAAAGGGCCCATTATTGTGCTGAAAGCCAGTTTACAGTGATGAGCATCAGAGCGAGAGGGGCCTTCCTAGGGTTCACGTCTTTCATAAATAGAAGTTTTGGATATGTCCTGAGTAGAGACCCTAACCTGATGAAGAAGAGAGAAACAGAATAGTAGTAGAGTAAGGACAAACAAAGACTAAATACCAAGCACGTCTTTCGATCCATTACAGAAATAACCATGGTTTATTTACAATAACCAACTTGTTTCTTCTCCCCATAAAGCTTCATGTTTTTCCCTCTGTTCCTTTCTCATCTATCTGACACAGGGCTTGTTGTCACTTGTTACCTTCACACTCTTGTCCCCATGTTGGAGTATGGCAAAAAAGGATGGTAATTAATCTAAATGAGGAAGGACAAATATTCAGAGCGGAATGCTGAAAGTAATTGTATTTGGGGACTCCTTTTGGGAAGAGAAGTGAGAAATATTCTCATTTGCACAAGGAATGATTAGGTTACAACCATGAGAGCATTTTCGTTGCTGCTGCTGTGGTTTGAAGTTGTCAGTGTGGCATAACGTGTGAACATGAGTAGTAGTGGAAGGTGTAGTCTGCTAAAATGTGAAGGCTGGCTTCGTCGAGGTCATTCCACCCCCTTATACCTGGCTCATTGCCAGCTGGAGGCTGGGAAACCAAAGGACACCTTTCCCAGGCATCCTTCTACCTTAGATTTCCCACAACCCCACCACCCTGGACCTCAGCCAAGTGTGCAGAAGAATGGAAGAAGAGTGTGGAAAGCTACACTTGGGCTATAGTCTCAGCTAATGCAGAAAATCCAAGGCTGCTTAGGTCTAAAAAAAATGGGACTTAGATTCTAAGAATTCTGCTACAGAATTTTGTGAGAATGTGAGCAATTTATTGACTTTTTCAGAATACTGAATTTCAATGTTCTGTGTAGAAAAAAATAATAACTCATACCTGGAAGAACTGTCATGAGAAATAAGCATGAATTGCCTGGTGTAGTACCTGGCACAAATCATGAAATACTGGTTTTCTGTCTCTTGACAATTGACAGATCAGTTTGGCAGTCAGTCAACTGATCATGTCTTTTCCAGAGACACAGGAATTTGAAAAATTTCAACATTACAGGAATGATGAGAAAAGAATTCGTGATGTTATCTAATAGGACATGAAACCAGGGGAAATTTCATTCTAATTCAGCTCTGATTTTGTTTTAGAAGAGAAAAATTGTCTGGGCAAGGCCTCCTCTCGAATACATGAGCAGTTTACTATTACCTTAAGACTTCAAGACTACATCATTGTTTACATAGAAATGTTCACTATTTGCCTGTAATTTGAAGATGATGGGGAATAGAATCATGCACACACACACACACACACACACACACACACACACGCACACACACCCCTTCCTGCTTCTTCTACAGTCTTGCTTCATTTTCTTTTGGGAAAGAAAGAGCTATGTAATATATAGATGTTGCCAACAGTCACTTTTTAGTACTTCTTAAGTTAAAGTTCTTGAAATGTAAGCTTACCTGCTCTCCCCTGTTACGTTAAAATAGAATTAATTGAAATGCTTGCTCTCCAAATTCACCCATGATATGCAAAGAATATAAATCCAACCCATTTCTTCATGGTGGAAACCACCTTTTTTTAAACAATGAAATGAAGTCAGTTCTCAGGGTTAGCTGTCCTGTCGAGGTTGTTGTTCTAGAAAAGTTTGGCACCTGATAACCCTGGGCAAAACAAGAAAGCTTTTCATTATTCAACAGCAAAACATACAAAGTGTGATGTTATTTTAAGGTATAAACTGCTCAGTACTTCCCAGGCCAAGGTGGAAGGAAGAAGTTCCCCTTTTGAGAACTGGTTTGGAAGAAAGAAGGTGATTATTGTGTCTTTTATTGAGATCTGTCATGGGCCTAATGAAAGCTGTATGTGGCACTTGACTATTTACACAAGACATCAGTTTGATTTTTTGTTGTACCCTGAAATATAACAATAATAAATATATTTAAAGTATAGACCTGTATAGTATAGTACTTAGATATTGTTCAATATAATATTATTCCCACCCATGTATTAATGGGTAATAGAGAAAAAGCAAATGGAATAATAAGAATTCAAAAACAAGTCAATAACTAAGAGAATGATGGTTAAATAGGAAAATGAGTCACAAAAGGTAAACAAGGTGAAAAAAGGAGGTATAGGAAGAGAAATGCAAATATAACATAAATAGAAAACTAAAATGCAAATTGAAAACATGGTGCTAAAATCCACTCTCAAGGCCTTCGGTGGTGGAGGGTAGTATACGAATGGCATCTGTCTTCCTGTCTTCCCTGCTTTACAAGTCTCCATATCAACCACTGTCTCGCTCACACTTAACACAAGACCCACAAACTCTTGCTCAACAGCCGAGTGAGGCTGAGGGATTATTGTATAACCACAAACCACCAGTTACGGAGACCTTGAGATGTGGAACCTCTCCTTAGTCGTTGTTCATTTATGTCGGTTCTTTCCAACAGTAAAAGTTCTATTTCAGGAGGCACTTAGAGGTAGTTTTCTCATGACAAAGTCCTACTACCTCTACCTACCCCCAGCTTAATCCTTGGGACTCTGCCCAGCAAGGACAGCTCAGCAGAAGCCAGCTGGATGCCTTCGTGGTGATCATCTAGAAATCCCACTGAATCCTCACAGGGACCATTGTGAACACACCCTCCGGAAGTGCTGCCTCCTTTTCTCCTTTCCAAAGTGTGGCTCCCTTTTCCGGTGCAGGCATAACAAGCTTAAGGAAAGGGGCTTTTACCTCGTTGGTGCCAGGAACTACAAGTCTGATAATGTACTTTCCATGGAAATGACTTTGAGGAGGGAAACTACGTAGTATTTACATGTCTCACACTAGAAACCAAGTTCTGACCCTTTCTCCCGGAAACCGTTGAAACAAGGCAGGAAAGTTTGTCTTTTCTCAAACAAACTTCATGCACCAAACCCTTCCTCCCCCAGGCATGTTCTCAGGTGCTCTTTTCTTTCAGATTTTGCATTTATCATTGCACTTACTGGACCCTCTCTTACCTACCAAGATTTCATAAGGCTCTACATTAAGTGTCCTTTTTAACAGTATCATTCCAAGCCCTCTTCCAACAAGATTCTTTTTCCTCCTTTCCAGTAGTCTGGTTAAGACATAGTCCTGAGCTAGGCTACACCATGCTCAACTGCAGGATTCCACGCAATGGGTTTAACAACTACTTCCTGTCTGATAGAATGAGAATCATAACGCTGACCTCCCTGAGTCCTGGGAGATAGAACTATGTATGCCCAACCACTGGCACAGGACCAGGACCACAACTCAATAAGTGTTTAAGAAGCATTAGTTACTATCGCAATGCATACTGTGGCTCTTCTTTATACAGTCACACTAAGGAATGGCTGGCTATTGGCTCCAACATGCAGAATTCTGCGATGTTAGGTCCCTGAAATGGTATGCAAGATTTGTGAATACTGCCAATTTCCCCTAAGGTTCTCTATCCTGGTTGCACAGTAGAATCACCAGGGCAGCCAATTAACACTTCTGATGCCTAGAGACACATGACGTGATGCTCTGATACAAGCAGTCCTACGTAGGACATAGTCCCTGCTCCTGAGACAACAGTACAAAGTAGCCAGCAATGAAAACTAGTAAAGCACAGAAAGGTTCTTAATGGGGGGGGGGGGGGGGGGGGATCTAGCCACTTGAGAAGATTTGGCTGGCATATTTTTATCATATTTTAAAACAGGATAAAAAAAATTACTTCCAAACAGATGTTAGTAACATGGTAACTGCTCAAGATGAAGTTTCTTTGGTCAGATTTCTCTCATCTGGGCTCAGCTGCTCAGCCCTATGCTTCCTGGGGCTCAGTCCTGCCTGAGCGTGGCCCTCAAGAAAGAGAGACCCTTAGGGCCTTTGGCTCCTTCTACTCCCGATGGGGCAAGTTAGCAACCAGAGTCTTCTTCACTGAGGCTGAGCAAAGGCACGAGAAATGGCTGATACCAGTAGAGTGAGCGCTGTAACCAGACCTGCTTCCAAATGCAATCTTTACTCAAAGTATTTTAGATTGATGAAATGACCTTATGAAAGCTGTTTCTATTTCGGTCCACATGTACATGTGAGAACAGATTTTCAACTGTAAACTGATAGGAATGAAATCCAGACAGAATTAGGATATTGTCACTTTGCTTCACACCACATCAAATATAGATGTGTAAATTGACAGACTTATAGAGGGAAAAAATGCTCGAGTAATATCAAATAGAATGCTGTGTTATTCATTTTATGTATCTGAATTCTTTAATATGCTGTTTTAAAAACACTTACATGTCAACATATTTACCTCAAGTGCTTTCTTAGAATATTTTCCTTTATCCTGAAGTTATTCTTCTAGTATTTATGCTATTAAAATATCCCTTTCTTAATGATATAATGGCATATTTGCTTGTTCTTTTGGTTGTAATGAGTTCTTTTTGAAATTAACTGGCAACTGTATGCTAATTAAATTCTTTCTGCTACTTATTCCCATATTAAAAAAAACATATCTGTGTAACCCCAGAGTATGAGACAACAGGTGATGTCTGCAAAGTGCTTTTTCAAGTGCTTAACCAACAGACAAAGACCTGAGCTCCATCCACACCTACTGAAAGACTATCTTCAGAGTACTGGCAGTTGACAAGTGCTGAGAAATCTGACAGCCAAACCAGAGATATTTCCTTCACTCACATGAAATGGTTATCTGTAATGAGTGACACACCACAGTGAAAAGAAGCATAACATGTAGTTTTAGAAAGCAGGGACTGGTGAACTTGAAAGGTGCTCTTTTGGAGGAAGGAAACAAGACAGGGACAAAGATTTTGGATCGGTGGGTGGGTGGGTGGGTGGGTGGATGATGATTGGGCCAAATAAAGAAGAGTATAGGCGATGGAAAGTGAAGAAGACACAGTGTTGGGAAGAAAGAAATGATAACACATAGTAGAAAGTGAAGGAGAAACCTAAGAGTGTGAGGATAGCACCAGGGAGGGAATGCTGAGTGGTACTTTCCAAGGATGTTAAATGGCACCAACTTCAGCAATTTTCTCTTATGAGAATGAACAAGATGATTCTAGCTAACTCCACTGTCCTTTTCACCTATGTCATTTGCTGTCTCTCTGAGGTGGACAAAGAAAGAGAAAAAGAAATATCAAGTCATGTCTTAGTTTGTCGCTGTAATACGTTACCACAATCTTAGGGGCCAGACAATACAAATGCATTCTTATGGTTCTGGAAATTTAAAGCCCTGGCGCCCAGCAGGGCCTTCCTGTGCAGTTGTCATGTAGCTCTCATTCAAAGAACCAGAATCTTCGCAACTTTTGACTCTACTTTCCTCTACTCATGTAGTTCTTAAATTTCTCTTGGGACTATGACTAGATATAGCAAATAGAATTCACAGGACATCCTAGTAATTGAGCTTCAGATATGCAGCACTCTTCCTTTAATTCTTGAAGGGTAAGTGGTTCCAAATATAGACAAGATGTAGTTGTGCTACAAAAGATGCTTATCTGAAATTCACAATTAAATCAGCATCTTCTGTTTTGTTGTATCTAGCAAGTTTTCCTGGGGATCAAAACCATTTCAACTGATAAGCTTGCTTATGAACCAGCTGGGTGCACACTCTGGCCAACTTCTCTCAAGTCTGTTGGACACATCAGTCCCTTCAGATCTGCTTCCAAATGCAATTCTGACCATTCTGTTTCCACTTTCGTCATCTTCCAGAGCTCTTAATTAATAGGGCCTGGGAGTCCCTGCACGAGTCCAGCTCTACAGCCTTGTTGATTACCCACTCTTCCTCATTTCCCCACTGTCTGCACACTCTGTCCCTTCCATCTCCTGTAGAAATGTGTGAGCCCACGTGGAATTGACCTAGGTTAGACTGAGTGCTCAGAGAGAGAGAGAAATGTTACATGGGAAATGAGTGAACATCATTGACATTAACACCCAAGACCCATTAATGAGGGGCTCTATGCACAAGCCCTCATCTCTTGCTATGAAATGCTCAACTCCTTTTTCATTCTCTATGGATTCACAGTCCAAAGCCTTTGACTTGAGTAGCTTTTCTTAGCATCACCAGAAGGTAGACTAGAAACTGAAATTAGAAAATATATATGAATTTAAGGAAGGGTAGTTTTTAGACTTCTGCTTCAAAAAAAGTGGTCTGACCCAGTTTTTAATTAGGTCAAGATGTGGTTGACTGAGTAAAATCATGAAAGGCACAAATTACCCAAGAGCAGAGGAAGGTTTTTGTGAAGTCACTTCCTGCTGCTCCTTTTGGTGGAGTGACCTTGTCTTTCCAGTAGAGTGAGTGCTATGCCCTGAGGGAAAGCTGTGAAGGTGAACTCGTAGCTTAAACACTGTCTACTTACATTTTCCCATTCTCCTTCCAACTTCTACCAGGGCACATCTTTCTGTAATGGTTGGTTTTTCCGCTGATTTGATGATTTTGATGACCAAAATGGACAGATATATACTGTTTTTTTATCCTTTCTTTCACTTTTTTTCTCTTACCTGCAATTTCCCTTTTCCTTTTAAAACTTTTTGTCATTTCTCTAAAATTTATCTTTCTTCTTCTTTTCTTTATTTTTTAACCTGAGAGGAAAATGATCTCAAAGATTCACTGCTTTCTTTTTTTCCCTTTCCTAGGTTTTTTCTTTCCATGTCTTTTCCTTTGCCTTCTTCTTGGACTCATTTTCTACTGTCTCTTCCCTTTTGTGTCTATACTCCCATTTTCTCTTTTAAGTTTTCTTTAGTTTCCTCTTCTCTCCTTTGGATCTTCTTGGTTTTATTTGTTTGTGGGTTTGCTTTTGTTTGAAGTGAAAAGAGGAATATGTTGGAACTTCTTCATGCTTCATACTAAAAAATGTTCTTGTTTCAAGAAAGACTTATTAAATCTCCCAAACACAAAAAGGACAGAGCCTCAGCATCAGACCTTGCCAACCCAGCTACCTTTACACATAGAGCTAGAGCCCGATGCTCAAGATCACTTGCCTACTCCCCTGGAGTGGGTCCTGCCTCTGCCTGAAAAGCTTTTGTGCCTTCGTCTTCTCATCTTCTGTTTTCCTTCCATGACCTCACCAGGCTGGCACCTTCTACCTGCCTATTCAAGCCTGGTTACCCAAGTCTCCTCTACGCTTCCATCATCCTATGAATTTAATTTCCTTATCAGTGTGAATTCAAAGTGCCATTGTAAATTTAACCTTTAAAATATGTTCCAGGTAATGTCAGCACCAGGGAGGCTGAGGCAAGAGGCTTGCCCTGAGTCTAAGGCCAGCGTGGGCTACGTAGTGAGTTCAGGAGCAGACTGGCTACAGAGCAAGACCCTGTCTCCAAAATAAAAAAAAGAAAGAAAAAGAAATAAAAAAAGTTCCAGATATAACAACATATAGAGGAATGTACAAAACACACATACAGTATACTGAATGATTTCAATTTTTTTTCAGTAGACCTCCATACAAATCTGCAATGCCCCAAACCTCATAGATTCCATTTCAGTCCTATTCTGCTCACATGCTACTAAGAGTTAACTACTGTCTTTCCCTTTACACTCTCCTTTTTCTTTCTATCTTTTCATGTAGGCTGAAATAGTTGAGTTTCATTTTGCCTTTTTTTGAACTCTTTCAAAAAAAAAAAGGACCAACCTGAATACGTCTTCCTCTGTTGCCTTTCTTCCATAAAGTTTCCAGGATGCTTTGTTGATTACCTCTAGTTCATTAATTTTCCCATTCATCTAGATTTCCATTGCGTGCATCATTCTACAATTCATTTATCTATTCTATGGTTGACAGATGAATTTGCAGCCACTACTATTAATACTGCTAAAACATTCTTGGATAAGAGTCTTGGCATATATCTGAAAATCTGCCTTGCTCAAGGGCATGACTGAGAAAAAATTTGCTGAGTCAGAGAGATACACATATTCAACTTTAGGAGAAAAATGCCACATCGGTTTTTCCCACAGGGTTATAGCAGTCTAATTTCCACCAGCACGATATAGGAAATTTTTTTGCTTCATGCCATGGAATATCAAACTACCCTAGATAATTGATAAAAAGTAAATTATCTGATTCTAGCACTTGTGTAGGGGGAACTTAGAATGTATAAGTTTCCAGGTATTTGTGATGCAACTTACCTGGCACTGTAGTCCAAGGGTTGGTATGTAACAGTTTAAGATGTAAGGACTTACAGACATCACGAAACATAACCTGTTTCTTGATGCAACCACCTCAGGGCTGACATCTGCTATTTCCCAATCTTCCTGTCCTACAGATTCCAAACAGTTCCCTTCAGTCGTTTATTAGCATAGCAGAAACTCTCTTCTAAGGGAATCCACCTTCACAAATAGAATAAAATCACTTATTTCAATACTATGCGATAAATGCCCAACTCATATTCTGACTTAAAATCCTCATTTTAATAAGCAAAATACATATTAAGTTTGTAATAATATGTGGCACACAGATAAGCTTTTTAAAGATATATATCTTAGCTCAAAAAACATTCCAGATGCTATTAATGCACTAAAAAAAATCTCAAAAGTGGTGTATCATGGAAATACAAAAATAAAGAGAAGAAGTGGCCTTAAAGGCAGCCATTTTCTAGAAAGAATCTATAGTGGGAAACATAAATTGAAAATGAAACTTTTTGGGAAAAAGGAAAATTCAAAAAACCTTACTATTGCTTTGCTCCATTATTGATTACTCAGAGAGCAATGTATTTAATGGTACTTCTTTTCTCAAATAAATTCCAACATACCTTTACTTCTCTGCTTAGTCATTCTCTAAGTTTTACCAAAGTAATACTTTGACAAAATCCCTTAACCTACCTGCCTGTGGATCACATTATTAGTTGGAGAGTTGACCAAAGATGGACAAGAAAACAGAGCAAAGAAAGAAAAAAGAAAACTAAAAAGAAAGAAAAAATTTAAAAGTAACAAAAATCTATCATTTTCAAAGAGAAGGTAGTTGTGGAAATGTATATAGTACTTAAACAAAGGTAAAAAGGAAGCTTCCTCCAACAACTACCATTGGAAACCATGTTTTCCCAACATTCTCATTCTCACAGTAACACTGTAGGGCAATGCTCTCTACTGACTAGCGGTGAATTACAGCTGTGACCACATTCTAGTTTTTATCCCTCTTTTGAGGTCAACTACATGTTTCCTTGGAAACCTTAAGGCTGAAGAGCCAAATGTAAGTTAAATATCTCAGGAATAGTCTAAACTGACCTTTAGGATAGAGGGCTTACATTAGTACACAAACAAAAGCCACATTTAAAAGCCCACCTGGATCCGTAAGAAGCAAGTTTGTGGTTAACAATATCATGTAGATTCTACATCTGATAAATACAGTTCCACAGTCTCAGAGTTTAAGCTGTAAAGTGGCTCATGCTTTCTAGAAGAATGATTGTCAAGAAACAGTGAATTCATAAAAAAATGAAAATTTGAATTAAGTTAATCAAATTCATTTTAAAGCATCACTCATTTATTGTGTTCTAGCTGCACAGGCCTACTCAAGATCATTACCTGAGCGGATACTTATGGGGTGCCTGCCTAGCATGTGACAGGGGCTCCGTCAAGGTCGTGACAGAATAGTGAACAAGGTCCCTGGGCACGTCAGACCTGCCTGGAATGTGACCAATAAGATGAGGCTCCTATCGCGTTCAGGAGGTCTAAAAGCATTCATACTGAGTCCATGGAGAAAGTGGCTACCAACCTCGCTTCTTGTTGAACATGTAAACCTGGATGTTTGCTCTCTTTTCTCTTCTTCTGGTCCTGGGGGTGGGCATGTTCATCAACTTAACCCCACCTAATAACAGGAAATTACCAGATGCCATAATGGAAAGAGAGAAAAAGCATGTGTGTCCTTCAGATAAGGGAAGGCAGTTTTGGGGGGAAGAAAAAAAATTTTCCTTGTACGTTCTTTCTTGAAGTCAACTGTCCACCTTAGGAGCACTGTTCAGATAAGACCTGTGCAGGGTGACGCTGGTCTCTAGCATAAAGGAGCACAGATTAACATCCCACTCATGAACTTTGCCCAGGAGCCAGAGTCACCTAAGGATGTGAGCATCACCTGGTACACAGACTTGGACTTACTCCTGACCTATTATATCACAATGTCGAGACGTTTCTATTTTTAACAAACCCTGAGATGGGGGAAGGTGAACTACTATTTTAGGATCATGCAGCCTTGGCCAAAATCTAATTAAGGATGAAACCAGGTGGCTTGCTAAACATAGAAAGTATTTTTTTTTTCTCAAGGTCCTAATTGAAAAGATAGTCATCTGATTTTCTTGAACATCACCAGGTATAGATGAAAAGAAATAAGGAAAGAAAATAGAAAGAAAGAAAGAAAGAAAGAAAGAAAGAAAGAAAGAAAGAGCAAGCAAGCACATCTTTTTTTAATTAAAGGACACAAACAGAGTGGCATATGGTATCTTGTTAAAACTGACCCAGATAACAACTCTTATGGAGCTTAAAACAAAAAACAAAGTGAAACAGGGGGGTAGAGCGGGGAGGCGGGGGGACAAAGGAGAGTGGGAAAGTCCTTGTCACCTTGACAAGATATGTATGTGCACAGAATCCTCAACTTCACTGTAAACCTTAAATTTTGCACTTATACATATCAATAAAATGGGAGAAAAAAACTGTTAAAACGGACCCTCAGGTTATCTCTGAAGTTGAAATATTCTGGCCTCTTAAATTGACAAATAGTTCTTCAGGCATGCTGTAACTTTACTAAATCTAGATATATCATCAAAATTATAAATAACATCATGAGGACTTTTCATATTAAGAAATGACTCCTGTACATGATACACAGAATTTTTGCAAAACTCAAGACATGGTAAAAAGAAAACAAAATTTGTCTATTATCCCAAAGCCCAGAATTAAAAAGCATATTTGTCTACTGCTTTCCTTTTCATTTTATTATTTCTATATACAACTTTTACAACATATAAAACTATACTAGTTTTTTGCTTATAAATTCTCTCTATATAATATATATATACACATATGTGCATGCACATACGATTAATTTTAAGAGAAATAATTTTGATCATTCATTCATCCATTACCCCTATGCTCAAACACTATTTCACATGGGATGCAAGAATGAGCAGGTAGGTAGTAACTTAACTTATGTCTAATAAACTTACATTGAAAGGATGGGCAGTGATCAAGAGATTAGCTGACCAACAGATAAAGGAATGAAAGAATTACAGCCAGTGAAAGTGTCAGATGAGCCATCCTGATGCCTGCTAGCTGGCTGATAGGTATAATTTCTATGATATATGAGCCTTTTTAATTCTCATAAACCACCCTACAAAGTACTGTAATGACTTCCATTGTTCAAATGCAAAGAAGAGGAGGACAACCTTTGTGTCTGTTAATGAGTTGTCATGAATAAATAACTGGGAAGATCAACTGTGGTCCGGTGTCTAGAAAAGTCCTCCCTGTGGAGACATTTTGTTAAGAACCACAAGTTAGAGGAGAAGAGGTGGGCAGCAAAGTAAAATCTGAGTGAGACAAACCATGAATAACAGACATAGACCTGTAGGGGTCTCTGTCCCGCGGGGACCCCCAGAACAGCCGAGGAGGGATCGGACAACAGAGCAACACACCCTGGGAGTCGATTCAGTGATCGCCATCTCAAGTTCACTTAGAGAAGTACAAGGGCTTAAGTAGACTGAGGAAACTGTCTTGGGCCAATCAGCAAGGCCTCAACCAGCGGGGGGCCGTCGAGGGGGAGGAAATGAGTGGAGGATGGAACACTCCAGTTGTTTTTCAGTCTCTTAATTAACGAAACCCGCAGTTCCTGTGTTTAAGCAAAACAACCTTACAAATAGTAACATTCCTTCGTGGGAAGGAAGGAACTCAGCCAAGGTCAGCGATGCTGCTGCTCTCGGGCCCTGAAGACCCCAACATAGACCCTACTGCCATGTAGAAAATCCAGCTCCTAAGACAATGCCTCTTTTTATCACCTGGATTGTAGAGAATTCTAGATCTTCCAGGAATGCATTTGGATGGAGATTGGGGTCCAAAGCAGCGTTAAGTTTCCTGATCATTAGAGAAGCATTCTAATAATTTTAACAACTACAGGTGACACAAACTATATAAAATCCATGGCTATAGTGAATATACCTTTAGATAAAGACATAATGTAGTCAATAATCTATCCATCCTGGTTCAATATCTCTATTATTCTTTTTAAAATTCTTACAAATTAGAGCTGAGGATGAAGGTCAGTGGCAGAGTGCTTGCCTGGCACACTAAAGGCACGGGGTTCAAGCCCCAGTACCGAAACTTAGGAAAAAAGACCCACCAAAATTCTTAAAAATTAATGTTAGTCATGATAATTGTTATCCATATCCTATTTTTTGCTCTTTTGAAATTATTTTCCTAGAATAAGCTCATAGAAAATAAAAATACCACAAAATGCATACATACTTTTAAGACTTTTAATGGGCTTTGGAACCTAATCATTAGAAAAATTTTACTAGCTTACACTTCTATTGCTTATAGTCAAGGAAATCATCAAGTTCTTTTACTAATCATTTAAAATTATCTAAAGAAATAAAGTAAAAATTCCAAAGAGCACCTTCTAGGTGAAGACCCTAGGCTAGGCATTTCAAGAAATTCAAAGAAGTAAACCTAATACAACATTCTTCACTCTAAAGAAGGCACAGCGTTGTGCCAAGGTGAGGCACACACGTCAAGTATGTAGGAGACCAAAGTACATCAGTGGGAGAGACATGTACGCTGTGGATTCAGACAGGGAAGAGGATGGAACTTTGGCAAGCACAATCTGGAGATGGGCCATGTCGAACCTCAAGCAACTGAGCTGTGTCTTTACCATACAGTGGTGGGGCAGCATTCTAGAAGTTGTGGGAAGGTATAGATGGCAAATGGTAAAGTGCACCCATAACGCTGAAAGAATGTGCTTGGAGTATATTGTACACATGTGTGACTTCAAGTGCAGATTCAACCATCTCATGAAGGACCCTGTAGCCCACACTGTGGACTTGAGAGGGAAGGAGGGCCCAGGGGTGATTTGCAACCTTGAGAGTGGTAGGATCAATACTGAAGCATAAATATGGCAGTGCTCTGCCCGGCACGGTCTAGCAGGAATAGAAAGTCTGGAATATCTCTTAGGCGGTAAGAGCCACAGAAAGACAGTGAGACCATGAGAATGGAAGCAACAAGCAACAAGAGGTGACACTCTTGTACCTAGAATCCAGAGAAGTCAGGGCCAGGCTAACGGTGGAGTAGAGAATTAAGACTGGGGAATGAGAAGATGACTTTGGAGGTGATTGGCAAGTAGAACACGTAGGCTTTGGGAGGGCAACTCATGTTTATTTTCCCTTAGTAAGGCCTGTTAGCAAATGCAAATGGATTATGATATCCCACCCCAGCTGTTAAAATTTCTTACGTTTTGTTTGAGTGAAGTGAAGTCCGTATTTGATATTAGCCCCTCTCTCTAAAGACAGTTTAACTAACTTGGCCCGGTGCAGTTTTTTGCCTTGGTTGGCATATTAAGCCCAGCTGGTTTGGAAGACCATGAATTTGCAACAACACCAGACCTCAGACAGTGGCACTATGCCACCAGTGCTCCTCCACCTCTGAGTCAAGAAGATGAAAGATGGGCTGAGCCTCAAGTCTAGTTTTATAGCTGGATGGGGTACAGGGAGCAAAGGGACAAGGAGACAATCAGAATTCACCTCATGCCACGTCCTTGTGTACAGGTAGGTGGGGAAAGCACCAAAGCCTGTGGACAAGTTGAAAGAAAAAGGAGGAAGCCAGAAAACAGAGGATTGAATAAAAAAGAAGAAACAAAATAAAGTGTCTGTTAACAGAATGAAAATTAAATGCCAAGAAGAGAGACAGCTGTCCTCAAAAAGTAGTTGGCCAGCTCAGATCCTGTCACTCAGCCCTGGAGTCTCGGCTGGGTTCTCACTGTATCAGGAATAGGATTATTCCCTCCTCCACCCATATCAAGAGCCACTTGTTCAGCAAGTATGTGCTCATGTGCAT
Source organism: Ctenodactylus gundi (assembly GCA_004027205.1). Lineage (NCBI taxonomy): Eukaryota > Metazoa > Chordata > Mammalia > Rodentia > Ctenodactylidae > Ctenodactylus > Ctenodactylus gundi. The sequence goes on along the minus strand of PVKB01001010.1, from coordinate 47,039 downwards.
ACACACACACACATACACACACACACACACACACGCACACACACACACACACACTAGCACACACACAGCTTAGGAGCATGCATACCAATTCCTCCACCCGAAAAGTTTAAACAACATCCTCATACACTCAGCACCTGTGTTTCCCAGAAGCCTTCAACAAGACCCAAGTAAAACCCACAGCCCTCCTCTTAACCTACATAGCATTTCTGTTAAAGATAACATTTTAATGACTTGAAGAAAAGCCTTTTTCTCCTTCCTTGGGGTTTTTTTCTGTTGGTTTTTCATTTTGCTATAAGGAACAGTATTTTAGACCCACCCCTTTTTATGAAATGGAAAACATCCCTTTACTCAAATAGACGCTTCCACCCTGACTGACTCATTAGAAGGCAGGTTTCACCCTGGAGAGAAAGTGGAACCGACTTGCAGGTAGGGAGGGGGAGAGGGCAAGCCAGGTCAGGCCCAGGCAAGGCCAGAGCTGAGCTAAGTAGAATGGTGAACGCAGGAGGCAGGTGGGAGGGCAAGATCTGTCCAGGAGCTCAGGAAACTGAGAAGATGGGATCCTTCCAACAGGTGAAACATCCGGGCTAGGTAAGATTGCGTCGAGACAGCCACGGAAGCAGGGTGATGAAGAAGGCCGAGGAGACTGCCGCCTTCTGGCTTTGCCTTGAACTTGGTTGTCGTCTTTCTGGAACCTTTACCCTGCGTATGTCTGACGAAACGGGAAGCATAGGCCGCAGCAACCCAGCAGCAAAATGGAAGAGGCTTTCTGCTTCCTCCGCTGGTGGGCGTGGTGGGAGACATAATGGCACTCTTCGTGAACTTCAGGGAGAGCCATGTGCACCAGCTAGAAATTTGAGATGTGAATAAATCGCTGCTAAATAACTCCGCTGGCATGGGACACTCCTTTCGTGAACAGTGATGCTCTTCCAGGACTATTCTGCCACCTCCAAACTGGGATAAGATCAATCTGGAAAAAAATAAATCTGTTGTGGCAGAAGAATTTACATAAAGAATTGGAAACCTTGTACAAAATCATCATCCTGGTGGGCAGCATTAGAAGTGAATTTGTGACTATGAGTAATGACTCCCAGGGGCTCAGCCTCTCGCTCCTGCCTATGACCTGCTAGGGATTAGGTCCTGTCCTACTTGAATTCATCTCTAGATCTCATCACTCAGAAAGGAACAAGCAGTTCGCTTCTTCCCTGGACTTGACCCGGAAGCATAGAGCACTTTACGGCTTCAGTCTAAATAACCCTAAATCCAGCACTGCCCCATCACCTCACATGTAATTTAATTTAATCTTGATCTATGTCTTCAAATTATTGCTATTTAAGTGGAGGAAGAGAAGAGAAGGAACAAAAAGAAATGTTTTTTGTGTTATAAATAAGCTTTCAGATTTGTGACTACTTCTTACTAAAAATGTTGTGATGTTAATCTTTGAAGGGACAGAGACTAGGTTGGGCCATTTTGAACAATGAGCAACATTTTATGTAACCACATTATTGTGCCACATTTACTTGTAAATGTTGCTTACTTATTTTAATTGAGCCATAGCTACAAGAAAATAAATTAGCAAAAACACCAAACATGTTGGTAGTAATACAGTTTGTGCTAATTAAATCACCAAATCACAGGCAAATCAAATGTAACTTTTTCCAACTTGAATTAGCCTAAATTGGATCTTAGCTCTCTTAAGAGGCAATAAAGCACACACACACACACACACACACACACACACACACACACATCATATGTATGTACATATATATATATATACATAATTCATGATCTTAAGAATTCTAATTCATGACCTATTCTCTTGGTCAGGGGAAAACAGTGCTTGCAGAAGTTGAGACTACCCCTTCGGGGGGCCTGATCAGATGTGTCTTTCTTACCTAATCATCCAAGAAGACCTGAACATCTTTCCTGAGCAAGATTAAGTTATGGCAGGATCTCACAGCGGTAGGAAGTCATCTAGTCCTACCCTATCCCCCCCACCTCTGTACTTTTACCCACCTTTATGTATATGTTCTATTCTATGACCATTTGTCTAATGTATGTGGTCTGCTTCTCTTCCACTAAACTATAAGCTCTATGGAAGTAGTGATTTTTGTCCTGCTTAACTCCAATAACTGGAGCACATACAAGTTGTTCATTCAATGACTCTTGATTTATTAATTGAACGAATGAGTGGAAAATATCACTTTTATTCAATGAATAAGAAGCAAGAGAAGTCCCACAGCACGGTCCATGTCTGCCACCACTGAAAGGAGGGGTCCACATCACAGTTGAAGCCCACTCCTTCAGGAAGCAAACTTTGAAGAAGCCTGTTTAGTCCAAAGATAGAAGTCCTGAGCAGTCTGCCCCTCTGATGCCTTCTAAAACTGCAGGCTACAAATGATCTTGAAGACTAAGCCACAGGACCCTGGAAGTGCTCAGCCTTCACTGACACAGAGACACCTCTATACCAGAGGTCCGGTTATTACCGGCTAATTCTCTTCTATCTCTAAAGATCATGTGACCTCAGGGGAATTTCTTAACTCTCCAGAACCTCATGTTTTTTATGAAAAAACTGGGAATAAAAATAGTACTTACCTTAGGTTTAAATGAAGCAAGGAGAAGCAACCTCAACAAGCAATGATGTGTTATAGCCCAGATAAGATTCAGGACATAATTTCCACCCACATCTTTGCACTAGTATTTGTGCTCTCCGATTTTTCATGCTCCCTTCCCAATTTTATTTTGTGCCTGCAATTCAATTCCACATTTCTCTCCTTCCACACTTCCTGGCAGCTCTTTTCCTGACTGTATAAACCCACTTCCTGTCCTCGTATCTTTTGCTTTGTCATCTCCTTGCATCAAATAAAACTTGGGTTTATGGCAAGACTACTGCTTCCGTGATGGACTTGTCGAGACAGAAAAAGGGCCCAGCACGGGGCCAGTCCTGATTAGGAACCATGTCACGTGCTCCCATGGTGCCGCTTCTCTATCCTTACTACTTTCTCCACCGCTTCAAAGCATCCAGATATTTTCGGGCCGGCTAGCTGCCAATTAAAGTTCGTGAACCTCTTTCTCTCCTGTTGCTGGCACCAGGTTAGGCAAATTTATTCCCATAAATAGAGGCTTTTGTACAGCGGTTTTATCCCCCTCCCAGAATCAACCCTTACAGCTAAGAAGAGGACCGTCATAGATCAGCAATGCTGCTGTCCTTCCACGTACCTCTTTATCTTGTTCTGAATAATGGATGTTTTTGTATTTCATTTATAACTCAGGTGTAATTCACAAAATTAACAAAACCCAGAAGGTGGGCACTGCGCAACAAGTGGCCTGGATTCTCCAAAGCAAAAACTGCAAAGGAAAAAGTATCTGGCAGTGAGGAGCTAGGAAGCTAAAAGTAAAGAGAGAAAGACAGTGTGGGTCAGCAGCAGAGCGCTGGCCTACCACACCTGAGGCCCTGAGTTCAGGCCCCAGCCCCACAGAAATAAATAAATAAATAAATAATTGAATAAATAAATAAGCTAATTTCTAAAAAGAAATTTAAAATAATAGTAAAAAAATAAACAAAATACAGCCAATGTGTTTACCTTCTTTTTGGCTGTTGATTCCAGCCATTCAACCTAAAAAAAAGAAAAACAGACGAATTAACAAAAAAATCCACCACCTCTAAGGAAAGCAGTGCTTTTGCCATAAATTCAAGTTTTAACTGATGCAAGGAGTTGGGGAAGCTAAAGATAGATAGCAAAAGAAACACCCAAGGACTATGAATGTTGATTGGCTGTTTGATGATATTCAGGAATCACTTTTGATTTTTAGATCTATGATAATTAAATTGTAGTTTTGAAAGTCCTTAAAATTGATCCATATTGAAATGTTGATGCACAAACTAATCTGGTGTCAAGAAATTGCCATAAAGTAGCCTAGGGAGCCAGGTGTGGTGGTGTAAGCCTATAATTCCAGCACTCCAGGAAGCTGAGGCCAGGGGATTGCAAGTTTGAGCCCAGCCTAGGAAATACAGTAAGACTCTCACTCAAAATAAAAAATGAAAGGGGGATGAAACGCAACTTCATGTGACCACCCTGCATGTTCAATTGCTAGTACCATGTAATAATAATAGTTAATAATAAAGTAATACAGGGAATATGAGGAGGTGTGGGGATGGTATGAATGAAGGGAAGACTGACCTTCAGTTGCTCACTGCTCCAATGTGAATGTGTGGGGCTTCTTACAAGATTCTTTCTGCTTTTGTGTGTCTGTGTGTTTGTCTAGTAAAAAGTGGAGGGGAAATCGTCAGAATGACTAGTTTTCCAGTCCCCATTGCATTTGAACTCTGCACTCACAGTCATATCCTGGACCTTGACTCTTGGAGCCGCTTCAGCCCCCGGGCCTCCCACTCTTTGGACCTTTGACCACATTAGGCCTCTTCACTGAGCACCTTTTTATTTCCTTTCTGTCTCTTGGATAATGTTGGGCTTTGTCTCTTACTCCACTCTAGACCTCATATTTCAGCCCTTTGATCCCATCACTGAACGTCACGTCTGTATTAGTGTGACCAGCCAGCCACCATTATCTGCTACACCAGAAGTGTGTCAATTGCAGCCATAATAGCTTCATTATTTCCATCCAAAGTGGATCCCGTAGACTGTGGACTAGCCCTCTGTGTCCCTGTGCCCTTCTCTAACCATCACAAGTATTCTTTGGTCGTACAGCCCTCGCACTGCTCACCTGCTCATCACTTTCCAAAGAGCAGCCTTTACGAAGGAAAGCAGCTTACATTCTAGCTTCCTCTATCCAGTGGAATAAAATTCTCCCCATCTACTCTCGTTCTTTCCTTTCTCCTTTGGCCACTTGAAGGAAGTTGAACCACCACTGTTTAAAGGATTGCAAGATTTTTAATCTCTCCTCAAACCCAATCTTTCAATCCTTCTCCGTATTAATGTATGCCGGCCTCGCGATTTTTATCTTCTTTTACCTTCATTGCCAAGCCACTCCTCACCACTCATTCCTCAACCCACTGTCATTCAGGATTTTCTTCCCTGCTGTCTCATGGAACACGCCTCAAGTCACCCGTTATCTACATAGGTCCATCACGTACAGATTAGCAGAGTTAGGAGACAGTATCGCATTTTCATCTCGTTTAGCCTCTTAATAGTCTCTGACACTGATGGAGAGCAGCAATGAGGCACTGAAAAACTTGGAAACAACACTGAAAGCACAGCAAGGCAACCATATATGGAGCTGTGGCTCTGACCACACTCAAAGACTTCTGGGAAATAATATGCCTGAAAACCTTGAAAACACCCAGAGGTGGTAAGAGAGTAACTCTGAAAAAACAAGAGTAGCTTCAGATTATAAATCAGAGGTGGTTGTTTATGTTCTCAAGAAGGTTATAAAAATCAAGAGGGCTATGTATCCTAAGAGAGCACAAGTGTCCTCAGGAACTACTATTAGTCCTGGTGCTTCATGGAAGGTTATCACTGTTACTCACTTTATTACTATTGCTCAGATCTAAGAATGGAGTGAATTCATGAATTCCATATGTAATCAAATATCAGTCATAAATACAGATGACTTTAATTGAAGAAGCCATAAACCAAGGAGGAGTATGACATATTTGCATATATATATATATAATTAAGTAAAAGCAGATTAATCTACTGTGAATATATAAGAAATGGCTGTGTATCTGTGCTGTACAAAAAGAAAAATAGCCTTATGAGATACCAAAAATGCTCATTACCTTTAAGGAGTCAGGGTTGCTATGAGTATGTACATATGTAGAAAGTCATCAAGCTCTATACATAAAAGGTGTGTATTGTATAGCTTATGAATTACACCTGGATTATAAACGAAATGCAGAAACATACATTATTTAGAACAAGATAAAGAAGTGCGTGGAAGGACAACAGCACTGCTGATCTACAGTTAGTCCCGTGGGACTAACGCATTAGATATCCAATTACAGACTGAGCCCCTGCACTCTGCTCTAAAGTTTAAAAAGTCTTGTGTTGTAATTGTGATCCTTACTTAATCCTTCAAGTGTCTTGGAAGCGTAATCCACCTGTGTGCCTTTGCTCATGTACATTAGTTAATATATAGGCATTCTAGCCTGGAGATGTCAGTCTCTAGAAACTTACCTAATGATTATTGGTATTCTGGTCATGAAAGTTTCCGACATTTTCAGAAGACTGACAACATTTTCCCCTTCTTCGTTCTCCAAAGCTTACTGGTGACGCTTCCAACAGCCAGACAAATCTGCTGACGCCCAACAGTTCCTCCTCAGGCTGGGCTGCTCCTAGAAAGGGTGACAGGTGAAAGAGGCGGGGGAGGGTGCCTAGGATGAGGGTCAGGACTTACAACCCGTACCCTTGCCTTTCCCTTTGCTAAGAGCTGTGCCCTCTCCGGGTCTCACATCCCTCGTTGCAGTGACCTCTCTTGCCATCGTATCCCATCTTCCCTGCCTCTGACTATTTCATTGCATTTTTTCATGGAATTATTAGAGAGCAATTCCATGTTCAAGGTCAAACCACTCTAGTTAATTGAGGTAAGAGCTTCACTTGAGCTGCAGCTTTTCCATCCTCTACTAGTGGGACACTTTGGCTTCATTCAGTATTGTTCAATAGGGGCGTGACTAGCATTTTGGGTGGGACAATTCTTCATTGTGCAGAACTATCCCAAGCATTCCAGTAGGTTTAGCATCCTTGGCTCCTGCCCACTGAATACCTGTAGTACCCCACCCTCAGATAGTGCCACAACTGAAACATGCCCCCAGGTGTTTCCAAATGCCCCTTCCTGTCCCTTTTCCAACGGGTTACCTCTTACTGGTCCTGCATAGCTCAGCTCCGATCTTAGGCTAAATTATGTGCAACTCTCCTTCATTGGTCGAGAGTGTGGAATATCACTAGTGTGGTCAAATTGAATATATTTCCTCAGGAGGTCCTCGCTAATGACGCCCACGACTTGCTTTATTTAAGTGCCTACCACCATGTGTTGTAATGCTGGGTCTCCTGTCTTTCTTTCCTCTACGACATTGCTCAACCCTAGTTGTCTATGAGCGAGTTAGCAAGTCTTAAGTCACTTAACCTCTCCAGCGCTTGGCACACTGCCTGGAACATAACAAGCGCCAGACATGTTGGCTGAATAAATGAACAAGATTTTGAGCATGCTTTCCCTGATGACTAAAGTTTACTCGCCCTAAGCTCATTGATGTCTCCAGGGTATATTGAGCCACTTACTCTTATAACCCACCTCTGCCCTGCGCCGGGGATGTGTGGGTCTGGATTTTGCAACATGTCCCCAGCACGCCTGCCTCCACTGAGCTTTCATATTCCTTAGAAACTGAAGCAAATAGTCTGGAGTGCTGTGTTGAGTACACTATGATCTTTTATGCCTGAATATCGTGACATCAACTCTATTGATTTAGGGTCCTTTTATCATATTTCTGGTTCTCACTAGCTTTTCACATGTGTGAAGTTTCTTCTCTGGTTAAAGAGGCAATTTGCTTCTAAGAACTTTCTAAATGATCATTTTCTTTTAGAGAGCTGCTTAAAGATGACTCAGAAGGACTTTAAAATACAAAAATGGTGGTAATGTCTTTGCTAAGATGACCCTTACTAACATCCCAGTTAGTGACAGAATGGTAGACTTATTTCTTTAGGAACTTCCTAAATGGCTGATGTGTCCTTACAGTCACAAAGTTTATAGGTATATTTTTACCTTAAAAATGTATGTTAAGAAACACTGGACTATAAATCTCAAATACAGAATCTTTCTAAATTTTGGTTCAGATGGATTCATATTTTAAGGAAAACGCCTTTTGATTTTAATTCATAAAGAGTCAAATTCAGGATCATGAAGGACAAAGATACAGGGAAGAGTCAGGCAGAAGGAAATGTGAAATACAATTTTTCAGAAAACGTTCATATGTTCTGTGCCTTTAAATATTTTCAGTTTACATCTCACTGAATTATATTGACTCCACCAACAAATAACTTTGTAATTATTTTATTGCAAATATTTATCCTTCTGTAATTATTTTTCTCTTTTACAAGGTAATTATGACAATTTGGGAGACAAAATCATATACACAAAGTTAAATAGTTTCTTAAATATTGATAGGTTATGGTTTGCAAGATGGCCCATATAATTCTGTTTCCCCAAATACAATGTTATACCTTATACTAAACCACATAGCTTATAAGAAATCAGTATTAAATAGCAAGACAGAGCAATCCTACAGCTATAAATAACTTAAAATAGAGCCTGGCTTTAATGTGGTGCTTAAACAAAGCAAACTATGATGCAATATGAATCAACGTCATCAACTGGACAAGTCCAATGGGGCACAGGTCAGTTACGCGCCGAGTGACGTGCAAGGAGGAGCTTCAGTGCCACCCAGGTTCTTGTTCTTGGGCTGTGTCCAATTTCATTCCAAAAGCGCATGCGTACCTACATCCTGCTGACTCTTCGGCTGTAAAGAGAAAGAGAAGAAAATCACAAGTCGACATGAGGCAACTGGAAAGTAGGAATGGCTTTGGTATCTAAGAAGTGTTCCACGTGCCCTCAGTGGCGTCCCAAAATGCAAATCGGCTCCTCCTCTGAGCCATATGAAGAGACTGGGAGAGTTCCAGAATGTAGGGGACTTGCCCACTATAATTAAGCTGATTATAGAAACAGGATACAGCAGGATAGGAGCACTTCTCTCGTTTTGAGGTCAACGTCTACGGCATACTGGCGTAAGGTGCCATCTATTGATAAGATGTTGCTATTTTCATCAATGTAAAGCAGAACTTACTGGTCTTTTAAACTGTTTAGTTTTTGGTTTGAACAAACAACTAAAGGTCAGGTAGCCTATAAATTACACATCTTTGTAGCAAGAGTTAAGCAACAGGTCACTACCAATTGCACAGAGTAACACATCATGCAAGAAATAAAACAATTGAACTAATAATGATCCATAACTGGAAAATGCATTCCTCGTTTTTGTCATCCAATCCAAATTACCCAGAAGGCCTGTGGCCCAGCCCTGTGCACACACTTCTCATTTTTTTCCACGTGACAATGTATATTTTTAGATTTAATAAGGGTACTCAAACTAGTGGTTGAAAAGTGAGGGGTGTGCACTTACTTTAGGGCAGTGAACATATATACATTCAAAAGTAGAATTAACGAAGACTGGTCTTTTCCCACCGTGTGGGGAGAGACTCTTCGATTGGCAACGATCCTTACCTGAGGATATGCACAGCCTTTTTCACCCAGAGTTTCTTTGGATCTGCGCACACAGCTGCTCTGCTTTTCATGTGAAAGCTGAAAAATCAGAAAGTTTGATTTGTGTTTAACAAACTTTTATGTAGCTGCTTCACAGAACATACAAAGGAAATTTCATATTCTAGTTGATTGCTCTGTACACTCAACACTTTAGCTAACAAGGTCGAGTGAAGTGAAAGAAATAATGGTTAGGGTCAACCTTGAAGTAGACAAGGAAAGCCCTTCCCCTTGACTTCCTCTGCAATCAGTACAACAGCGGTGGGAAGGCAAAGCCCCAGGGTCTTTATTTAGTTTTGCTGCTGGTAATTACATGGAATAAGTACATATCTGATTAATAACATACATCATTTCAAAATATAATATCCTGTACGAATCAAGAATGTTGCATGTGATAGTATTTTGAGATTTCATTATGGCACCAATCCTTTTCCAGTAAGAGGTGCTCATTTCAAAATGTGTCTTCCATGTAATCTTGAGAAAGCTTTTTAATAGCCTATAAATTTGTCCCAAAAAGGGATTTCCTCTTTATTCTGTTTCTTTTGTCAAACAACTAAACTTTTGCTTATTTTAGTCTTATTTAAAGTTAATTTGAGGTACATGTATGCTATTCAAAAAAGCCACACCCATTATTTCTGACTGATCCTCCCGAAGGTAAATAGACAAAAAATGACACCCAACATTCCCACATATCCCTGATATAACTGAATTAAAGTTAATAACTTACATGATAGCATTGATGTCACAGACCTCATCAGCCAGCTGTTGTGTGAAGCCCACAAGAAATCTGGGGTGATAGATGTTCTGTGTGTAGCGGAGGCAGCAGTCAAAGTTGCTTGCTGCTGAAAAGAGAAATAAAAGATAATTGAGTCAGAAGAATGAATTTCTCCTATGAATGATATCATGGAACTATGTGAATTGTGGGAAAAAAAATGCATCTATCTAATCTGTGTGATAAGTGGTCTGTGTCATAGAAGAGTTTTAATTTCTTTGAAGCCAGTTCTGGATCTCAGAGATCAAATTCAACGTAGTTCCTAGTTCTCTAAAGAAGAACAAAAAATAAAACTATGGGAAGTTATAACTCAATGACACATTTTAAAAATGCATAATTTCTCGGGGGTAGAATGTCTCTAGTAAAAAACACAAGTTGACAGTATTTTAATTCAATTCACCATAATCATTCAGGAATATAGACAGATACTCCTCCTCATGTCACTTGAAAAATACCTCAAATTCAGAAAATTAATGCATTGGCAGATTTCAGTCTGTCGTCTAACCAATGGATATTGAAAAGTGTGATTACAAAAAAAAAACGTGATTTTTTTGAAGGCACAGCTAATGCAATTCTCAAGTGCAACATTAGTTGATAAGAATTTTAAATTTTGCTAAGAAATGTTCAATGTGTGTGTTTTCTAACATGCACCTGTTGCTAAAACGTGATGTGCTCTTCAGTAATAAAGCAGTATATTCATATCACCCTTAGTTAAATTATAACCATCTGTAAGTGGCGGAATAGTGTTATCTCAAAGATATAGCCCAAGGCCTCATGGCAATCTTGAAGGCAGGTGCCATCGCCTGTTCCTACAGGACATGTTTTGAAATTCGCTAACATAATTTTTGGGGAGATGAAAAGGCTGAGGAAGCAGAGTGTTCTCAGCATGTCAGAACCTTACATGCTGGTGATGTCACAAAACTTACCTTAAGCTCAAACACGGCACTTTGGGCTTGCCCTGAAGTTCAGTGTCCTCTAAGAGCCTTTCAATGCCTGAAGCTGCTGGGATTGACACCAAAGGAGAAGCCCAACTGGCAGCGGTCACTGTTGCCTCCTCGACTCACCCATGTGCTGACAATTCCCATCATTTCCTGCTCTGTACTTTTTAATAGGCTTCTGTCTCTTAAGGACCCCAGGTGAGCTCAAGACTCAGAAGAAAAATAATCGGTGCTAACAGAATAGACAACACTTACCTTCTGACTGGCTGCAGAGGTGGAGTAGCAGCACTGACATCAAGGTGGCCAGGAGCAAACTCTTGCCACCACACATCATGTTCAGCTTGAAGGCTAGACCTGCTCAGTGCTGGGTACCCAGTGCCCTGAGAGTGAGTGCTCTGCTGCTCTGGTAGCAACACAGGATGACCGTACTTATAGCAAAATATTGGGAATGTACCCAAGGAGGCGTGTTCTCACATGGGGTTTTCCCCATTCATCAACCTGCCCTATCCTGTCACAGAAAAAAAAAAAAAAAACCCAGCGGGAAAACTTCCTGTCTTTCCCTAATGTTAGAAAGGTGGAAAGGTCAGGAGGGGCATGAGGAGGGCAGGGAAGGGGACAATCTTGTTAAATCCCTGGGCTTGGCAAAGAGGAAAAGCTGTTCAGCCCCATGGCCCACAAATGGCTTCTGTCCAGTTTTTATTTAATCTCTTTGTCTCAGAAAATGGAAGAAAAGTGATACAAAGATAAGCCCCTGACAGAAACACTTCAGGACTTCTATTGTTACACGCCACTTCCTTTCCCTAGCTAGGGAAGGTGGGCGAGGCAGGAGGATGAGATGGGATGCCAGGCATCCTGGGGCAAGAATTTACAACTGCGAGTAATGCTCAGCAGTCACCAAGAAGAGCCTGGATTTCTGAGCTGGCAATTATCCAATGTTGTAGTTGTATTATCAGCTCTTCCGTAAGAGGCAAGTCTCAGCTTCATCTTTCGATGTCAGATCTTTTTACGCTTATTTGATTCTAACCAACATTGCAGACTAGAAAATAATCTTCATGCGCCTTTTATATTTCAAGACTATGTCTTTGCATTATAATACAGAGCCTCAGAAGGGGTGAAAAAAGAAACTGTCAGCAATGGCTAATCAGGAAGGAAAGTGCTTAACAATAGGGAGGGAAGTTAGTAGTGTATCCTGACTTCAAATGGACTGAAAAAGAACCCAAAGGATTTATCACGAAAATGGTGAATGAAAGAGAACTGAAGTTCCTATACCTACATCAGACAAAAGAGACTCCAAAACAAAACACTGTTTTTACAAGTAATGATGGACTTGCAAAATGATAACAGATCCATCCATCAGGAAGGTATGAAAGCTATGACACAAACACACCTGGTGCCAGCACTTCTGCGTATTTAAAACAAAAACTGAGGAAACTGATGGGAGACATAGGCGATAGGGAGACTCCTGCGTGACATGTCCAGTGATCAACAGGAGAACGAGACAGTAGACCCCCAAGAAAGCAGGGGACGATACCATAAGCTACCTAGATCTAACACTCATCTACAAAACATATGTACAACAGCACTAGGATAGCCATTTGTCTCCAGAGCCTGTGGAGAATTCTCCAGGATAAATCAAAAGACAGGCCACAAAAAAGTCATAATAAATTTAGTACTGAATAATACAAAACATGTTTTCAAACCACAACGGAATTAAATTAACAACAAGGAAATCTGAGGAATTCACAAATATACGATGTTCATCGATACGTTACTAAATATCAATATGTCAAAAGAAATCACTGGACAATCTAAGAGATACTTTGAGATAAATGACTATAAAAAATACAACCTTTGGGGCTGGAGGAATAGCACAGTGATTAGAGCTCTTACCTGCTGAGCGCAAGGCCCTGAGTTCAGTTCCTCAACACCACATAAGTGGGGCATGGTAGTGCGTACCTGTAGATCCAACATGAGAAAGCTGAGACAGAAAGATTGCTATAAGCGTGAAGCCAGCACTGCACGGTGAGACTTGGTCTCAGAAAAGGTGGGGAGAGGGCTGGGATGTAACTCAGTGCCAAGGCCCTGGGCTTCATCGCCAGCACTACAAAAAAATTCAATAAAGTTGTAATTTTCCTTTTAAAAAATACAGCATATCAAAATATATGAAATGTTCAGAAAGAAATTTAGAGTTGTAAACATCTATGTTAAAAATGAAAGTTGTTAAATCAATAAAATAAATTTCTACTTTTAGAAACTAGAAAAAGTACAGCCAACACATGCAAAAAGGGAGGAAATGGTGATGATTAGAGCGAGGACAAGTGAAATAAAGGATAGCAAAATAATAAATGAAATTAATGCAATTAAAATTGACTCTTCAAAGCAATCAGCAAAATTACAAGCTTTAATTACACTAATAAAAACATTTCTACTAATTTTAAAGAAATAAAAGAAATACTATGAACAACTGTATGCCAACAAAGAGATATGAAAGACACAATACTGAAACAGACTTAAGAAGAAAATAGATAATTCAAATAGATCTATACCGTACAAAACCATCCAGCTGATTGTGGCTTTGCGGGCCTCTCAGTTGCTAGAATGCTTGTCTAGGAAACAAGAGAGCCCATGTTTAATCCTGCCTCAGACAGGTGGACTGCCAGGGGATTGAGGACAGCCAGGGCTGTGTGGTGAGCTCAAGATCAGCCTGGACTACAAAGTGAGCCACTATCTCAAAAAAAACAAAAAATCGCATTGAAAACTAAATATTTTTCAAGAAGAAAAAAATCCTGGTATCACATTGCATAAAACATCCAAAGGAGAGTTAATATTAATCTTTCGCAAGGCTGGGTCCAGAGCTCAGCAGTTAAAGCACTTTCTCAGGATGCCCAAGGCTTTGGGTTTGATCTCCCAGCACCACGTAAAAATTGTCTGGGCATGGTGGCTCATTCCTGTAATCCCAGCACAAGGGAGGATGAGACTGGGGAATTGTGATAAGTTTGAGACTAGTGTGGGCTCCATAGTAATTTCAGGATCATCACGGACTACAGAGAGAGGGTTTGAACAACAACAACAAAAAAATACTCTTTCTGAACTTTTCCAGAAATGTGGACCAAAAGGGAACCCTTAGCCTATAAGTAAAGCATTATAATGAAGTTGGACTAAGAAAAGGCATCACAAAGAAAGGAAACTATACACTAATACCTCTTATTTTTTCCACACAGTGTCTCACTCTGTAACCCAGGATAGTCCTGAACTCACTATAATAGGGCCTCATTCTTGCTAGACAAGCACTCTAACCACCGAGCTATGCCCCCAGCCCCATAAAAATTCTTTATGAGTATAAACCTTAAAGTCTTCGCCAAAACAATAGCAAATTGCATCCAAGAGCATATAGAAAAGACCATACACCATAAGCACATGAGATTTATTCCATAAATAGATAGAATAAAAAGAAGAACCGTATGAAAAGTATTTGACAAAATCCAACACTTCCTCATGATAAAAACTCAGCAAACTAGGAATAGTAGAGAATTTCCTCAACCTGATTAAGGCAATCTAAGAAAAACTCACAGTTGTTAACCCACTTAGGGCTGACGTAATGCTCTCCCATTGAGATCAACAAAACAAAGATGTCTTCTTATCCACTTATATCTAACATTGTACCAGAGGTTCTCACAAGGGCTGTTAGGCAGAAAATATAGGAGGAAAGAGGCATCCACATCATAAAAGAGGTATTATCTACATTAATTTTCAAATAATGAGGTCTCGTGTATAAAACATTTGTAAAGAATTCATTTAAAAACAATTAGGACCAATATGTAGGGTTGGGGCTATCGCTCAAAAGTAGAGTTCTTGCCTAGAATGTGCAAAGCCCTGGGTTTGAACCAGATCGTTGAAAAAAGAAAGAAAGAAAAAGAAGTTCATCAAGATTTCAAGACTTGAGATCAATATACCAAAAGCAGTTGTATTTGTTTCAATGGAAACTCTATATATCTCCTATTTATGGAGTGAGACTTAATATTAAGTTGGTGATATTTTCGAAATTGATTTACAGATTCAACCCAAGTGCTATTGTGGTCCAGCTGAATGCTTTGTAGAAATTGAAAAATCAATATTCAAATTCATACAGAATTTTAAATGATCCTAAATATAAAATAAATTCAAGTGAAGGACTCATAGTTCCTGATTCCACAACGCTGCAAAACTACACTGCTCAAGACATACAATACAAGAGCAAGTGTAGGTAGATAAGTGACATAGACTTCAGAGTTCAGAAATTAACTAACCTCCATGTCTTTTCTTATTTCTGCTTAAGATAACAGTAACATTCTAATGATGAAAGAACACATTCTCAACAACATGAATTATAGTCATATAAGACTCTTAAAAAACTGAGTTAGTCTTCATGACTTTGGGTAAATTATATACCTAATAAGGTACTTTTAGATGCATCCAGAATATATAAAGAATTCTTACAATTCAATAATAGCCCAAATTAAAGGCTAACAAAATATCTGCATGATATTTCTATTTAAAGGGGCATATAAATGTTCAAAAAGCTCCGTACGAACACAAGATGCTGAATTACACTAGTCGTTAGAGAGACACAAATCAAACTATCAGGTTAAATAAATAACTTCATCCCACTATGATGGCTAAAATCAAAAAGACATTAAGTGTTGCCAGTGACGTAGAGAAACTACAGCCCTCAGACACTGATGCTGGGAATAAAAAATGATGCAACATTTTGGAAAACAATTTCACAATTTCTCAAATGTTTAATCATAGAATTACTGTATGACCCAACAATGCTACTCACATTTGCATGTATATGTAGTACAGTCAAAATAAATGTTTAAATATTAAAGTATTCATTAGAAAAAGAACATGTTGCCATGAATTCCTCTCAAACACTTCCCTTTGCTTAGAGTACACTTATCATTGCTGCAGTTTTTCAAGCAGTTCTGGAAGTCCTCTTTTGGGAGTCTGAATGTTGCTGACCTGAGTTCCAGCCAACAGAAAGGCCGGTTTGTAAAAAACATGAAGGGACTCCTCGCCGTATTTAATGAATTTGGCACCATGTGACTTCTTGCTGGTCTCCCAAAGTCAAACTGGCCATGAAAGGTAAATGTTTTGAGTCCATTCAAGATGCCAATGCAACCATAACAGCACAAGTAAAGACAACCAGGAAACAAGACTGCCAGAACTGCATCAGCAAGAGGCAAGAATGATGGGATGTGTGCGCTCTAACGGTGGGTATTCTTTTTTTTTTTTTTTTTTTCAGGGAGATTCATGGCAATGTGTTTTTACTACAATGTTTTAAACCTTCATCATAAGGGCTGGAGGAATAGCACAGCAGTTAAAACACTTGCTCAGCAAGCACAAGGCCCTGGCTTTGATTCCCCAGCACCACATGTGCTGGTTGTGGTGGCACATGTCTGTAATCCCAGCACTGGGGATGTTGAGACAGGCGGATTGTCATAAACTCAAGGTGATCCTGGGCTACACAGTGAATTCAGCACCAGCCTGGACTGCAGAGTGAAACATTGTCTCCAAAAAAAAAAAGAACATCATATTTATTTCACATCCAAGAGGATGAAAATGTGTTCCACAAACCTTTGCATATGAATTTCTACAACCACTCTGTTCACAATAGCCAAAAATAGATATTAGTTATCAACTAATGAATAAATAAATGAAATATGATCAATTTGTCCAATGAAACATTATTTTGCAATAAAAAATGGTGAAATATTGATAGGAACTACAAAATGGATAGAACCTTAAAACATTTTAGTAAGAGAAAGAAGCCAAGCGCAAAGGTCACAATTGTATGATTCCACTACATGAAGTGTGTAGAAATGGCAAAACTGTACAGTTGGAGTAGAGCAGTGATTGTCCAGGGCTAGACTGAGGTGTGAAGGGAGAGGAAAGGGGATGGGGAGTGACAGCTAATGGGCACGTGTCTTCTTTTCCTGCTTTATCTAAAATGATATTGATAATGCTTACATAACCTGGGGAATATACTAAAACAAGACGCATTAGAAGGGCGAATTTTATGGTATGTCAATTACGTTCCAACAAAGCCGAGCACCACAAAGAATAAGGAACTCTCCACCTACCTCTAACACTGAATGTATTATTCCATATGTATCAATTGATAACTTCCTACAATGTGACACTCAAATGTTTTATTTGGTGAAAGAGGGTTGGTTTATTGGCTTCACTGTTTTTGAGACATGTCAGTGAGTGCATGTGCTAAAGTAAAGCTAACACAGGAAGAATGTTTCCAAAGTAACATTAGAATATTATTCATTGCAGTGGAATTGCTTACCTGGCCATTCTTTTCAAATATGTCATGCATATTTCTGAATGAAGTAGTCTCAGTGTCTCATTCTTTTTCTTCCTCCATAAAAATGTTGACACATGTCTTTTGTGAAAGGGACTTAATGGTTCACAGAAATGCCTAGAATATGATGGATAAATTCAATCATGCTTAGAGCGAACACACATATAAAATATCCACAAAATAAGGTAATATGGGGCATGTATCATATTCTTCTGCCATCAGTCATTTTCATAAAAATTTGTTAGCAAATTGTGATTGTATAGAAGTCACTAAACCCCCCTCCTGTTTCTATGACCAATGAACATTGAGACTGGCTTGTGCTTGCCAAACTGAGTGACCATCAAAAAGCGTTCTCTTCCTGGTGGGATTCCATGACAAGGTTTTAGAAGGTGGTAGGAGTTCCCTTTAAAACAGTCTTCCTTGTGCATCCATTTGGTGCATGTTGTTAAACAGAAAATGTGTCAAGAAAGCAAGGAGGTGTGGTACCTGACTTCTAAGGAGCTCATTCTGTGAAGCAAGACAGCTGAATGATGACACCTACCCCTGGGGATCCTGGACAATGCTGTGCCCAACGTGAGTCAAGACCTCTACAGGGCAGGAAGTGAGGATCTTGTCCAAGAGTGTGTGGGAGAAGTTTCTGAGTTTTGACTTGCAGCATAATTAGGAAGTTCCCTTTATAATGTCAAACGCAAATGTTTCAGCCTCCCTCTTGATTATGAAAAAGATACCGACTTTACATTTCTTACCTCTTGTTTTAGTAGATCAGTCTACATATTGGAAGATGTTATGGATTTACTTGAACTCAAATCTTAAGTCTATGCCTGACTCTGACTTTGAAAGCAAGTCACACAAACAGAATTTCAAATCACATTCTCTTAAATGGGGACAGTAAATCATATCAATGAATATTTTTATTTTTATATTTTCCTTATTCTCCAGAAACTCAAGCTTAGCTTATTCTTTAAATCAACCCTAACCTACATGTAACAGAACTTATGTCACATAATGCTTCTATGGCAGTGGGTCCATAAGATTATAAGGAAGCTAAAATGGTCCCATCGCCTGGTGATATCACAGCCATTGTAACATCTGAACACAATGCATTCTTCTTGTGTTTGTGACCATGCCACTATGGAACTCAGGCCAGCCTTGGACTCACAGCAATCCTCCTGTCTCAGCCTCACGAGTGCTGAGATTACAGGTGTATGCCACCACTCCAGGCTTATGTGATGCCGGGGAATTGAACTTGGGTACTTAATGCTTGCTAAACAAGTGCTTTAATGGTTGAGCCATTCCTCCAGCCCCTATCTCTTGTATTTATTTTTTTAAAAAAATAGTTAACTGGAAACCACATCACATCAGGCTGGTCGCTTAGGTCAGAAGAAGGAATTATTTCTATGAAAAATGGCAGCTCCGTGATTTCAGTGTTCGTGAAGACTTTCTTGTAGGACAAAATATGGAGGATGAACACAAGTGATATTGCTGACCCTGGCCCTCCATGAGTGATCTACATGAACCTGGTTCCAGCATCTAAGAATCAGCCCCAAGGTGCTCTGAGACCAAAGAAATGAGGCAGAGAGATTCAAGATTATACAGAGTTCATTCTATTGGGGATTTATTGATAGAACCATGGTCCTGGGTAGCAGCCAGGCCAGGTAAATCCCTATAATTTGGGTCAGAAGACAGGAGCTGATAAAGTGCTCAGGATAAAAGTGATTTTGTCCCAGCTGGAATATACCTAGTTTATCTCAATGTAATCAAAACATCTGGTGTACGTGATGCCAGGATCCAGTTGTAAAGCACCACACACAACTCTATTGAGTTTGTCTATTTATAGTTTTGTGGCAAATTATGTGGGGAAAACCAACCAGGGTTAGTCAGTGTATTCGTGAGGTTTACAGCTCAGGATGGCCACGGCCATGTCAGGTGGAATCCATGAGGTAGGCCTCAGCTCCTGTGTCTGTGCCTTAGATTTTAGCAAAAGAATCTTAAAAGTAAAAATAAGATACAATAAAATAACTACATTTTTAAAAACTAGAAAAGAGCCAATGGAATAAAGATATATAAAGAAAATATTTTTGTACAGTTGCCTTTGTGTTTTATGCCAAGTTGTATTACAAGAGTAGATGTTTTAAAATTAATTATAGTCAGCTAAGTTTAATTTATTATTGAAAGGAGCAAAAATTTTAATAAATTTAGTCCACTTTAAGTATTGAGTGCATATAAAGTGTACTGTCGCATACCATAATGGTCTAGACTGGCAAAGTCACTCTCCCACTGTCTCGTGGACTCAGCAAATTCTAGTCCTACCAGTGCCGTTCATGCTAAGTGCCCAATACAGGGGTACCACATAGATGCATAACTCCTTACAGTTGCCTATGTATTTAGTACAGTAACATGCTGTATCGGTCGGTAGCCTCGGAACAACACTCTGTACCACATAGCCTCAGTGCGAAGTAACACACAGCACCAAGGCTTGTGTGGTTACACGGATCACCTAACCATGTGGCTTTCTTCCTTGCTAAGCAACTTGCGGCTGTGTCCCCTCTCACTGATCTCAAAGTGCTCACTTTAGCTAAAGAGATGGTCCGCAAAAGTAGTATGAGTATCTTCTGGAATCTGTCCCACCTGCTGGGAAAAAAAAAAAAAACGCCACTGGAATAATATATAGCACGGTACACGCTACCAGTTATAAACCTAGTATTGGCCCTGAAACACACTGTTAATTCACAAAGTGGTATTAATACGTAGAGTTTTTCTGTTTTTCTCTAAAATAATGATAGCATTGATCAACACTGACTTGTTTTTTGTGTCTGAAAATGAGGCCCTCTAACCAATGTTTTCTTTTAACTTTTTTTTTAATTGAGTCAGGCTCTGGAATGCAGGCCTTTATTTTCTATTTATTCACTCACCTTCTACAGGTGTGTCATGCTCCACAATGCCCTTTCTATGTAGTGCTGGGAAATCAAACCCAGAGCCGGCACTTGCCAGGCGAGTGCCCTTACCGCTGAGCTCCACCTCCTGCCCTTCTTGGAATGTTTTTGTTTTGTCCTTCATTCCTCCCTCACCTTCATCCTCCCATTTTTATTCCTTCTCTCCTTTCAAAATTAAAACATGCATATGAATACTGGGGTATTTTTTTTACATCCTTTTCTACTACTGGATAGATATACATTTGACATAATTTTTTTAAACGGACCAAGGAATGTTAAAAAGAAACACACCAATCTCGCCGCCCTTGAAGTCTTTTCAGCCTTGGTACCTCTAACGTTTCACATGAAATAAGTCTCTGTGTCCGAGTCTTAGTCTTTGTCTTATTGAATAAGCAAAAAAAAATTTTTTTTGCAACCAATCACAAAGGGACATCATCATCAATCACATCATGCATCACGAGGGACACATGTTTATTCTTTTTACTCACATCAAACACATACTTCCGTGAAAATATTCAATAATGTGTTTTGTTCAGAATCTCAAACATTATTTTTGACACACAATGTTATTTGCCTGCACACAAACATCTGACACCCAGTTACATCAGCAACAATCAGGCCTATCTTCTTGTGCTCTCTCCCTGCATGCGAGTATATGCGTATGTGCCTGTGTATGCATGCAAAATAATTAGAAATAATGTCATGAACCAGAGTGTATTTCATATAAAATTTTATTGATTTTGTGAATCATTTTTTTTTTTGTAAAACTGAGGCTCCAACCCAAAGCCTTGCACTAGCTAAGCAAGTGCTCAACTTTGAGCTAGACCTCAAATCCCATAGGTGTATTTCAGAAGAGAAATATCATAAGAAGCCCAAGAAAAAAATGAAGTCTTCTGTGCAGAATGCTTTTTAAAATTCTTACCAGAGATAAATCCCAGGAATATTTGAAAGCAACTTTGTTCCCCATGTCAACTGTGAAAAACACATTTGCCTACCTAGTATTTTCTAAGAAAGGCTTTTTCCAGGCACTGAGACAAGGTATTGGTCCCAATAGTGGAAACACAGGAAGGGTGGTAAGACTATGTACTATATCTTGAGCAATATTAAACTCGATGAGTTTTGAAACCATGAGTCAGAAATGCTCGTTAGTTGAAGCTGTGCAAACTTGGAAGCAACAGATCCATAGACTCCCATATTAGAGAATTCTAATGTATGCATGCCTAGAGCATCAGCCACAGACACCCGCAAAGTTACAGTCTTGGGAATAACAACAACAACAAAAATGACCACAGGTTCATTTCAGAAGCATGAACTTTATCAATCACATTTTTTATGTTTGTTCAATAAGGCTAATTTACATAAAATTATATAGTTTTAAATTTCAACTCAGGAATGGGTATTAATAAACTCAATTAATTTTAAAAATCACTTTTGCATTTCAAATATTCTTCCATTACACGCTGGATTCTATGGGTTTGAATCTGAATTGTCTTCCATGTCTACTCATATATTAAGGGCTTGGTCCATGGTGCAGCAGTGTCCAGAGGGACTTAAAGAAGTGACTGACTGCATAACATGGGCTTTACACCGGAGGACTGGAGCGCAATTTGAAGGCCTTACTGCAAGGTGTTGGAAACAGGAAGTGGGCCCAGTTGAAAGGAGTAGATTATGAAAGCAGGAGCATGGGGACTGTCTCTGGTCTGTGGTGCTGTATTCCACCTCTGTGGATCTCTCTCTCTCTCTCTCTCTCTCTCTCTCTCTCTCTCTCTCTCTCTCCCTCTGTCTCTCTGTCTCCTTCTTGATTGCCGTGAAGTGAGAAGCTTTCCTCCACCACGCCCTTCCTCCATGAAGTTTCTGCCTCACCGCAGGCCTAAAATAGCAACGGATGAGCTGAAACATTTGAAACCATTTGACAAAATAAATATTTTCTCCTTTTAGGGGCTTTTTTCAGGTATTTGGTCACAATAACGAAAGGCTGAACAACATGGTAGTCCAAATATAGATGAAACCATGTCCACCCGACATTCAACTAAAAACTGAATTAGCAAAGACCTGACCATCAATGTACAAAGGGGGATTGGTTTTGGTTCAGTATACTTCCCATTAACACATGTAACAGAATTTTCACAATAGTATTATATACTTTGTTACCCAGACAAGAAAAATATTGAAAATTATGAGTATTCTGTGGGAAAGTGTTTGATATCTCAGGCTTTTTTCAAGATGTGAAAAAAGTTAGCTTCTAATTCCTTTCTGATCTCAAGAATAAACTATGACATATCTACAAGAAATGGAAATCACAAGAAGTCATATAAGATCTGATACATTACACAGGAGGAAGAGGGCTCAGAATTATGACATAAAATTTCTTCTACATCTGTAACACAATTACATCATCTTCCTTTCCTTTTCATGCTCTAGTTTAATGCTTTGCGATCAAAGAAAGATTTGTTATTAGATATCATAAGATAAAATAGATTACTTTTGATTATGCCAGATTATTGCTTCTATATTGCATGAGGAAGTTGGAGACTTGGCTGCCTTTCAAGGAACTTTGCATCACCATCAGAACAATTCTAATTATCAATGTACAGGAAAGTTCAAAGGTCTTAGTAGGAATTCCCCACTTGGTAGTGAATTTTGAAGTTAAGAGGTCTCACCTCTTCAAAATAATTTGCATAACCAAGCCACTGAACTTCCCACAACTAAATTTTCCTTTCAATAAAGAATCTACTCCACCAAAACAACTTACTTTCTCCAAAATGACTGAAGTGGGCTCAGAGTCCCCAGCACTACGTAAACCATATGCCTATAATCCCAGCACTAACAAGGCTGAGACTACACAGTGAATTCAGGACTAGTATGAACTACAGAGTGAGACTCTATCTCAAAAAAAAGTAAAAAGAAAAGAAAATGGTTTTCCTCTTGCAATATTCAGTGGGAACACACCAAATGCTCGTCAATGGCTTCAGAATGTTTATTTCAGCATAATAATTTTCTGAGATGGAAAGTAAATGCCAATCTTTTATAAAATGTGACGGTGAAAAAAATTCTAAGGCTGAGTATCAGGCCGGATAGTGAGGACAGAACATCATGATACATTAGGAATGGCTGCTTTAAGGGAGGGAGACGATGGCAGAATCGAGTAGCATACAGATCGGGCCTTAAATCATTCCTGCTACTTGTACTTGCTATTTTACTGATCGTAATGTCATGGCTGAATATTTCGTCTTCCTTGCAAAGAGCTTTTACCACAGAGATAAAATGTGTATGTTGAACTGAGTACTTCAGTAGTCTAGTGTCTTTCTTCTCATAAAAGTTGGGGAAAGTATAAGGCTCAATAAAGAAAGAACAGACTTTTAAATCTCAGTCTGCACTTGGAGAACAACTTACCAGAACACACACTGTTGAAATAATAAAAGCCGAAAGTAAAGCACAAAAGATTAATAGTAAACTCACCCTCTAGACAGTGACAATGTTAAATATTAGTTGGCTACTAGGCTGATTTCTATTCATATATTTAATGTAAAATGAATTCTACTGTCCTTTTTCAAACCTACCTTTTCCATTTAAGACCTTGAATATGGTCATCTGTCTATGTCAAAAAAATTCTATGCTATCAATTTAATTGTAGCGGTTTTTTATATAGTTATCTGTAATTTCATTCCATAAATTATTTCTCATTACTGATCGTTAAAAATAATGCTACGAATAACATTCTATAGCTAAATCTTTGTATATAGATTCTTCATTATTTTTAAGACAAATTCAAAAGATAAAAGGCTGGAGTCGAAAACATGAATATGTTTAACACATGGGAGAGCGCAAAACTACCTTCCGCAAATTTCTAATCTCTTTTTCTTCACAGTTCCCAGTGTCCGGAAACACATAAGGTGCTGTGGAATTAACCACAGCTTCTTCTCATAAACATGAGCCTTCTGTGTGACAGACGTCTCATCGCCAGCAGCTACTCTCATATGCCCTAACCTCTCCCTCATGCACGGCTGGCGGCTTTTCTTTCTTTTTCTTTCTTTCTTTTTTTTCTGGCACGAAGACAATATACCCTGTAAAGCATATACGCCACACCTTGAACTCTCAAATACTTTGCCAAGGAGATCGAAGAACAGGAAGAAAAACAGAGGCAGGAGGGAGGGCAGTCCCTGTCACTCCCGTACTTTCCAAAGGAGCCTCTGGGTACTGAGTATATTTATTTAACAGACCAAAGGTTTTGAATATGTAATCAAATTGCTGCGCCGGTGATGAAATCTGGGTAGCTCCCTATTGTAAGCTGGAAAAATCCCCCTGCATATTTTCTCAAAACTGACATGAAGAATCCAGCTACAAGCAGTCATCTGACTAGTCAGAGGAAAGAGCCTTGCCAAGGAATTCTGCTCCGCACCAGGGCCTTAGCTCTGGGTTAGAGCCAAAAAATTCTCATTGCTCCTTACAAACGGCATCAGCAAAAGGCCGGCATGATTACATTAAGGTGGAATAGTCTTAACTTCAGTTTTACGAAGGTTTAATTGTGAGGTCCTTTTTCAAAGAAGGGTTCCGAGGTTCATTTTCTTTGCTTCTAAAACTATTTGAAGAAAGTCTAATTATTATTAAATAATTCTAATTTTAAGGCAATCTGTGTCCACTAAGAACATAATCAGAAATCCATGAAAAAAATTCCATACTAAGTTGTTCACTAAAGCTAAACTAGAATAGGAAAAAAACCCCAAATATTTAATAATATAATGATTATAATAATTACAGAATTTTCAAAGACTTGAATAATGAGTTTTTATTCAATAATTTTGAAGCATTTAATATATGGGATAATGCTAAAGACATTAGAAAATTGGGTATATTCATATTCATGCATTTTTAAAAGACCCAAAATAAAATCACTAAAATGAAAACAGAAATGATTTTCAGTAATGGGAGATAATTCTCTCTTGTTTTCATATTTATCTGTATTTATTCTTTTTACAACAAACACATATTGCTTTTATCACCAGAAAAGAGCAAACTGTTTTCAAAATCATATGTAAAAAGAACTCTATTTCTCAGTGTATGGAGTAAATTGAATTTGGAAATGTGATTGCAACAAGCTACCATTGTGCATAGTTTTAATACTTTCTTGTAAAAATTGCCACTGAAAATAAAAAGGACCTTGTGGGTTTTTTTTTAAATTCCTCATGCCAGGCTGGCATGCAAATATTAGTGATCCTTTCAAATTTTTCACTGCGTTTGGAATTGTGAGGTTAGCCTTAGCTGACACACACCTGCCAGGGAAACATCAAAGTGTACGTTATTGTGGAATACACATGATAAATAAAGTGAAAGTTTAGGAGAACTGAAGAACGACTAATTAACATGCCAATACTTTCCTAGCAATTGGGCAAGGTACTGTGATCCCTTAGTCTTAGTATCTTTGCCAGAAAATGAGTGATTCTCTACAAGAAGATTCAGAGAGCAAATACTAGCTCTCTGATTTGTTTTAGGAGCTAATGTGAGTCTGTGATATAAAAGAATTTTTTGAATTTCATTAACTAGCAATAAAAATTAAAAGAAATGAGTATAATTTCCAGTAGTATCCCAGTCTTATAGTTTTAACCAGTTTATAATTGGCCAGTTTAGCCAGTGGACTCTAACTGCTTTCCTGCCTCTGCCTTGGCCCCACCCGGGTAAGAAGCCATCTTGATCCCCGGTGTGTTTCACAGCTGTGTCGGGTCACACCACTTGAGTCACTCATCTCGCAACAAAGGTCAGAAAATCCCAACCTACCTGGTCACTTCTGACCGCTATATTACCATGCAGGACACGTTCCTCTAAAGCTGGCAGGTGCCTTTGGGAGGGAACCCAACGATAGAGCGAGGTAGACAGTGGAAGCTCCCACCGTGCCACCGGCTCAAATCAAACACCGCTGACCAAAGCCATGCACAGCAGTACACTTCTATAATACCGGCGCTCTGAGAGGCTGAGGCAGGAGAGTCACAAGATATAGCCCAGCTTAAATTTACCAACAAATCAGTAAACTAGGGAAGAAGCTCACTATGACGGCCCTGGGTTCAATCCCAAGCACCACAGAAAAAAATTTTTAAGTAAATTTTAAAAGCCACCAATATGCCTGGAGTCTGTGTGTCAGTAGTTCAGAAAGATCATATAAATCATTGGCTCTGCTCAACAGCTGCTGAGATTGCCACCCGAGTGAGGCTGTGGCAGCCAGGCCAGAGCTCCAGGACCATGAAGGCGTGAGCTCCTGGATTTGCCTGTGTCCTTAGGCCTCGATCCTAGCCTGCCGCGAGGAACGGAGAGACGGAGTGAGTAGATGGGTCGAAACGAAGTTGCCTCCTGCTGAAGTAAAAATTAGTGTGGAATCTCTAGAGCAAGCGAAGAAACTTCTGCCCTACAGGCGTTTGTTACTAATGCACTGAGACCCATAGTCACCTTCAGAGAGGTGATTACAGGGACAAGAACAAGCAGTGCCATCAGGAAATGAGGCGTCCCCCTTCCCTGCACGCCTCTTTCGCTTGCGTTCTTTCCTCTCCCTCTGTCTTCTCCCTGCCCCTCCTTTACCACGTGTTCTTACCCCTCCCTTTAAATAAACTGCTGGTTTGCACTTATAAAATATAAAGTGGAAGACATATTTTGCCTTCTCCTCCCACCTCTTTCTTCTTCACTTCCTGTTCCACTCTTTAAAAAAAATGTGTTGGTCCTTTTAGAGATTAATTAAAATATGTGTATTTATTTCCAATCTCCACCCCAAACAGTAAAATACTGCAAAAATTTTCTTTGAACTTTTGGGAGTGAAGAATAACTTGGTGTCGTGAATATGCAAGTTTAGTCATTATGAATAAGAAAGCTTTAGTTTTAGAGTGAAGACAGCTAAAAAATAACTCACTCATTTTTCACACCTCCTTTCCCAAGGACATCTGACTTTCATTAAGTGTCACAATAAATAAATAAGAAAGTACAGGAATGCGAAGAATTATTTTGAACATCTGGGAAGCAAAAATCTAGTGGAAGTTTTCCTTATAAAAAGAGAAGAAGGAAGAAAATTCTAAACATTACGCCTCCTCTAATTAGCAGCACCGGGACACTTTAAAAACACTGAGGATCCTCATCTCTCAGGAAAGTCATCACACCGCACTTTGCAAATGAGACCTGGATGCCCAAGACAGCCACAGCTAAGTTGTCCCGAAGTAAATGAAAGAAGTATGTCGAGGAACATTCATAAAAGTATTTGTTGAATAACCGCAGCGTGATCAGGTTGCCTGAAAAAAATAAATCAGCATTGGGCCAGAAACCAAAGGAACAAAATTCTAGTGACATCTGTGTCACACATGCCCCATATAGCTGTGATCAATCCACTAAATTTTAAGTTTTCTCTTTCTGCATCTATTGAGTGCTGGATAATTTGTGCGTATCCAAGTATCATTGAGAGGACTGGAGAGAAATCTAAGTGAAAGCACTTTGAGTGATGTAAAAAGTATGGATCAAATGCAAACTACTATTTTTCAATACCATTTCCACCAAGCTAAGCAATGTGGCAAGTGAAAGACATAAGGCAGAGAATCTTGAGATTGAGAAGCATATAACTTACTTGGAAAAACAAAGCATGAATTCATGGAAAAGCAACAACAATGCAGGCACTTTTATAAATATTTATGCTTATAGCTTTAATTATTATTTTAAAAGATAGGCATCATCATTATAATCTGTATTGTACGTATCGCAACAACTATCACAATTCCCATTTAACAAGTGAGGAAGTTGTAACAGAGAAATATGAGATAACTTGTCCGGAGCCACAGGTAGTAAGTGAAGGAAATAGGAATTGGACCCAGTAATAGAACGATGGACAAGAAGAGGACCAGAAGATAGAACAAGAAGAGAAAATGTATAATGTCTTCCACTTTATAAGGAGGAACTTGAGATTCTAAATTCTGTTTCACATTTTAAGTTACTAAAAGAGATTTATTATTGAGGTAACAAATAACTTATTGAAAACCCACTGAAAAAATACTCTCATGAAAACGGATTTGAGAACCCTTTCTCTGCCCTTACAGAATTTGGTAAACTGTGAAGATATTAAAAGATAAGGTTGTGAGATATAGGAACCCGACAAGACATTCTCTACAACGGAAGTGGAGTTAGTCTTTCCTCCTCTCCCGAGTGTCCCCAAACTTGGCATTGCATAGATAAGAGTGAGGATTGCCTTGGCATGGCTATGCAAAAATTAAAAAAGTATTCTGAAAATAGGAGGAGAAGGAAATATAATGTATTAATTAACTAATTAGTTTTTTTAAATGTTATCACTAAACTCTAATGCAAAAACAACTAAAAGTTCCTAAATGTGATAAGATCACCCTCTGGCATTTGAAGAAATTCTGTATGATGCCTCAAAAAAAAAAAAAAAACTTCCGTACCGCACTCCTTTCTTAATGTTCTAAAATAGTGTGCAATCCACAATGCTGTACTTGATATCATCTTACAAAATTTTCCCTGGTGTGTGTTTCATTTGGCCAGAAGGTCTACCCAGAATACCAGCTACCTTCTCTGCTTGCAACATGGTGAAGGCTGATCTCTTTTGTCTTGGCACTCTTGTGACCTATTTAACATTTCCTGCGTAACATGAAGAGATTTGCTTTGAAAGAGAAAGTAATCTGTCAGCATCTTTTCCCAATGAATGTATTAAACTTGAACCAGATCTCATTCCCAGAAGTGACTAAGAGCAGTTTAGTACGGAAAAACAGGATCGTGTTTGAACAGTTTAATCCATGACACCACAGAGATAAAGGGGAGATCACAGAGATCAAACAGAAATTTGAGACGAGAAGCTTAAAGCCAATTCACCAAGAGTGTGTCAAGATGAGAAGAAAAGTTGGTGTCATTCAAATGAGGATTTGGAAGGGAGGAGACTGGGGAGGCATTGATTAGTAACGTGAGTGCAAAACACGTGTCAGCCTCACACCCCAGGCAAAGCCCAGAGTAGGAGAGAGACCAGTTTAGCTCTTCTCGCTGATATCCCTTTGCCCTGCGAGGAGCTGGACCTTCAGAGACCTAGAGCAGGAAATAGTTGCCATACACATCTATAGCTTTGGGCAAGACCCTCAGAAGTTGGGACAAGACATTCTTGGAGCTCTGTTCATCCCCTCAATTGCAAGTTCAACTTCTAAAGAAACTTTTGGAAAACCTAAGAAACATTTACGTCTTCTCAATTCCCTAAAATTATGGACATAATACTCACTTAACAGTCTTCCCCAGTACTTCTTGCCTCATTCCTTCAGGAACTCCAGCCACATTATAAATTTAACGTAAGTTATAAATTGAATTTATAATTTAAGATCTAACTCAAAGGCTACTTTTCTCAAGACAATTCTTATAATTGGATAAAATTGTTCTTTACTTGGAACTTCCATGCGTCTTTGCCCATCACACCCAAAATTACCTCTTCCCTGGCCTGTTCACATGTTACGGAGGGTCCTTAGGGGAGCCAGGAGCCTTGCCTGGCAGGTGAGATCTCCTTGTACTCCTTACCTGGGGCAGGTGAGATCTCCTTGTACTCCGACTCTCATTTCCCATTTCTGTTCATTGCTAATCTTCTTTCATGTGTTGCCTCTAACTCACCTCTTCCTCCCTGCTCAGATGTCTTTGTTTCAGGTCCAAGAATGGGATCTCTGCACTAATATAGTAAGAAGCTTCCTCACCCTGGTTCCAGAAGCAAAGCCTAACAGGATAATAACATCGAGATGTTTCTCTCATTGTTCTAGCTAGTTGGTCTTTAGGGGAGAAAAATAAAATGCTGGTAAGCCAGTAGAAAAAAAAAATAAAGTAATAGTAAATATCACATAAGAGAGTGAGGTAAAGAGATTTTTGAGGGGTAGCAACCATGTTTGAAATTTTTGAGAAATAAAAAGAATATTTGAAGGGAATGATTTGAAGCATTTTACTAGATGATGTGCTTTGGGAAGTGTACACAAGAAATTGTGTAGTAAGGTGGAATACATTCTTCAGATTTTATTTTTGGGCTCATGGGCTTTTCAATGATATGAGCAAAGACTAGATCACAAAATATCTTGATATTATGCAAGCTACGATAGAATATTGGGTCACGGTAACTTAAAATTCGAAAAGAATATATATGTGATATATTCTGTCAAATATCAATAAGAAAACTGAAGTCCCCAAGGCTTAATGACCAATACAAAGGACAGTGGTAATCATTGGCACAGTCAGGCAACCAGGCTTCGTCAATCAGTCTTGCTGCTCTGTTATCTGAAGAACAACCTCAAAGAAAGCCTTTGCCTATTATTCCCATTCTTGTTTTTCTTAGTTTACTATTTCTCTTTTATTTTGTATATACGTGAATTCCAAATTAAATAATGCATCAGAAATTTATGGTTTGGGAAATCAGTGACTCCCTGCACCAATTCTGGCCTCCTTTTCCTCCCTTCTTCCCCTTGCCCTACGCCTCTCCCACTCCCCTATACCATTTTCAGAGACTAATCCCTTTTCTAGCAGTCCATTACCCCTCTCTACTCTGTTTTCTGTGTTAGGGCCTTTATATGCCATTATTTCTGTGAATTTCATGAGGGACATCTGTCTATATTTAACCTTTTATATTGGGCCCATTTCACTGAGCATTATTGACTCAAGATGACCCCATTTTCATTTAAATGCTTCACAACTATCTGTGTTTATGGCTGGATAGTATTCCATTGTGTATAGGTACCGTGTCTTTATCCATTCGTCTATTAATGGGCAAGTAAGTTGGTTTCAGGAAACAAGCACATAAAAAGGTATTCTTTATCACTGGCCTTCAGAGAAATGCTAACATAAACAACAGTGAGGTTTCACCTCACCCCAAAGAGAGTGGCCTAACTCAGAAACTAGAAGAAGAAGAAGAGGAAGAAGAAGAAGAAGAAGAAGAAGAAGAAGAAGAAGAAGAAGAAGAAGAAGAAGAAGAAGAAGAAGAAAAGAAAGAAAGAAAGAAAGAAAGAAAGAAAGAAAGAAAGAAAAAGAAAACATTGTTGGCAAAGCTGAGGGAAAAAAGTGGAACACTACTCCACTGTTGGTGGGAGTGCAATCTGGTTCAACCATTATGGAAAGCAGTCTGAAGATTTCTTAGAAAGCTGAGAGTAGAAATTCCATTTGATCCACCTACTGCTCTACTGGGTATGTGCCCAAAAGGAATAAAGTCAACATACCATAAAGACACATACAGATTCATGTTTATAGCAGCACAATTCATATTGTGTCTGTTCTTAACTCATTACTCATCAAATGTAATTCTAACATCTTAAATAGAATGTCACGTAATAAGACATACCAAAGTATTAAAAGAATTAAGTTTACCTTCAAAATAGACAGAGCTTAATAGCACTTTGATAGGTACAAATTGGCACAAGTCCGTCATGGGTTCTCCACTTCTTTTCAGATAGAACCTCCATAGAAGTAGAAATGGCTGCTTTTGTAATAATAAAAGAAATAATCGAGCACTTTCTATATAACGTTTTATTTATATGTGAATAATTCTTTGGGTGCATCTCTATACCTCTGTTAGAGGTAAAGACTTGGGAAATTGAGTAACTTGCTTAGATCACCCAACCGTTAACATCAGAGCTGGGATCTGAACCAGCTCCAACCTGACCCACAGTCCACACTCTTCGACTCCATCACCCATTCTTTCTTATTGGCTTTAAGGGAAAAATATGAGGATTCCAAGTCACGTGTTCAGTGCTCTTGCCCAAGTTCTCATGGCTAGATCGTAAAAAATTAAGAATCCAGTATTGACCATTTTCTTCCAAAACCCAAATTTCTTCGACTGTGTTGTTTGATTTCCAGCCCTGTGATGTTTTTTTTCTGTCTGAAGCACTAATACTTTTCCAATCTCCGTGGCCTTGCTAAAGGAAACTGAGTTCTATTAGGTCTTTCCTCAGCATCTGTGCTTCCTAATCGTTTATCCTTCACTGAAGTTTTTTGCTGCAATACTTCTAAAATTAAGGCTCATTAACCTAAAATATTTAGATATTTAGGGACTCTTAGAGAAGGACTCCAAGATGGTATCCAGACTCTGAAACACTTAAAATGTTAGATTTGTGTGTGTAGGTGCATTTCCCTTAGGAGGTAGGCAGTAGTTTTCATCAGAGCCTGCAAGGAATCTCCAATTTCAAAAAGTCAAAGAAGTACCACCTTGGGGAATTTCTGCGAATCTTTGGGTTTGATATGAGAAAAACACAAAAATGCTTAGGCCTTTCGTTTCATTTTCCTGAATTCACAGTACAAAGGACTTTGAACTGCTCGGAATCTTTTCTGTGGAAGAAAATAGGCCCAAAATGACTCCCAGCAGTTTCCTATGGACAGAATGATGGCATTCCTATTATTTGTGAGGGTTATTTCCCAGCCTTGGTACTTCCTTCTTTTCTATAATCCTTTTCAAATACTGGGGCATGGCTGGCCCTGAGCTGCCTGACCTCTCCTCCTTAGGAAATCTAAGTCACAACTGTGCCAGACCCTTTATCGCAAGTCTCCCCAGAATGCCAGACTGAGCAGGTAGTTTCCTCATGCCAGGACCAGTTTCCTTAAAAAAAAAAATTCCCAAAAGAAAACCCCAACCCCATTGAGAAATGTAAAAAATGTAGATAGACTCATTTTCTTCCTGTTATTACCTGTAACAATTCAGACCTTCAAGTTAGAAATATAATATTGGTTTGGAGGAAAAGGGATGAAATATTCAATTCCACTGTGAGAAACCAGTGTCATAGGTCACTTTAGGATTCACTCACTCACCCAATTTATCATGAAAATAAACCAAACACTCAAAAACCTTACCAAAAAGTCTTCTAATGAGTTGCAGAGTCAAGAGTGTCTTTTTCTCTCTAAATCATTCTATCTCAATTCTGAGACATATACATGTTCTTTGTTGACTTGATATTTTTCTGTTCTTACATACTCAATCTTTTTTAGCCAGGAAAACAAGTGCATGTGGGCTCACATTACACAGGAACAGTTTTCCTAGGTGTAGGTCTAACCAGGATAACACACAGCAGACATGCAAACGTAAGATATTTATGTTTCTACAGAAGAGAAAAGTTATTAAGTAATGACCAAGTTTTAGGTATATCTGGCCAAAACAAAATTTGAGTTTTACCAACTGTTCTCATAATAAAAAATCTAGTACTGTTTCAGGCTCAAAGAGATCCTAGACTCACTATAATATCATCTGCAAAGACAGCACTGCTGCAGAAATTTAACGGCAGCTCTGTTATTCTGATGTGTTCTGTTCTGTTCTGTTCTCTTTGTGCAGTTTTGTTGTTCTGTACTCCTGGAGGTGGAACCCAGAGCTCACACATAGAAGTGAATCTGTGATTCTGGAGGTCGAATCCAGGGCTTTCACATAGAGCTGTACCTATTTGATTTGTGCTCCTGTGGTGGAATCCCAAACTCCTACACAGAACTGTATCTCCAACTCTCCTCTTTTTGTCCAGACTGGACATTTTAAAGGCCTAGTGAGAGGTTTCTTTGAATGGCTATGAAGTGGTGGGGGGGGGGGGGGGGGGG